>CM062817.1:395477044-395964544 GCA_031772625.1 Pinus tabuliformis
AATATATACTTTAGAGAACCGCTTGATCTTTTACGACCAAGGAGTACTTTCATAATTACTGTCTTTGACCTGAAATGTAAAAAGCGATCAAAGACACATCGTTTTATTTCCAATATCAAATTTGAAACGACAAAAATCTGGCAATCTTTTCATGTTTTTACGGTCAGAAAAGGACTATAAGAGGACCATCTTTTATTTCGTTTTAACGAGTGTAAAAGAAACGCTCGGCAATCTTTTCTTTTTTTAGGAGTCAGAAAAGGGCTTAAAGATGACGTGATGTTTTTTGTCTGTGAAAAATGACAATTTTCCCTAAAAATCCTTATCTTCACAAACCAACACATTACTCATACATGTTTAAAGATAGATAAAAATACTTTGAAAAATACCTTTTCATGGTGAAAAAATAAACAAATTTACCATTTATTTAACCAAAAAACCTATAAAAAGGGTTTTACCAAATTCATTTTTACCATTTTACTGTTGAGGAGAGAAAAGGGCTTTTAGCAAGAAACTTCCCGTGGACATTGCGGAGAATCTGACCGTCGAAATCAAACGTCGTCTCTTTCAGGTATTCTACAACATCCTCCTCTTCATTTTCATCTGTTTAGAATTTGTTTTTAGGCCCTAGTTTCATTTTTTGGAGGCTTTGGGGTTTCAAGATCCGCCTTTCGGGGTATGCAGGTGCCACACTAGGGACCTGCGTACCCCGACATTTTCTCAGTTGGAAAAATGGCGGGCGTACGCAACTTGCCTTAAAGGAACCTGCGTACCCACGCTCTGTTCCTAAAGGTGGGGTGCGTACTCCGCGCAAAGGGTTTACAAACCCCAAATTCTCCAAATTGGACCAATAAATTTTGATTTTATGGATTCTAATGGATTTTTTCTGGTGTGTAGATTGCCCACCATGCTTGATTGGCGCGCGAGAAGAGACGCGAAGATGTTGATTTGGCCACCATTAATCATCAACCGTCCATTGATGCTTTGAAGGCATGCGTCCTTTACAAATACTGGGCCATACCTGGCATGAGGGTCCAGGTGCGCTTTCTAGAGTGGCTGGTAGAGAGATGGAACGTCCAGGACCAGTGCTTTTACATTGGAGGGCACTAGCTCGAGATAGAGCCCTCAAATATTTATTTCCTCACTGGTTTTCCAAGAGAGGCGAACACTTGACTCTGTTCGGGACTAGGCTGGGTGGCTAGTCCATCGCTAGTCTCCGACAAGAGTGGTGTAACACTCAGTCTCAGGAGAAGGGGATAGATATCAAAACTATATCCCGACCTGAACTTATGGTGATTGCTTTTACAGTTACCAGACTTTGCGGGGCTGCCGCTTTACACATCGCCACTGGATCCCAGATGCGGATGGTGATTGACTGCTATTGGGGCACCATTTTCAACTGGTGTGACGCTGTGTTGGCCAATTTAAAGGGCCAACTGACTAGGACCAAAAATGGACAGCTAAATACTTTTGGTTATGGGCCTTTAGTTGTGAGTTTTGCCTTAGAGAGGGTTCCGATGCTGATCCCACAGCAGCTCACTGTTGAGGTTGTGCCTCCCTGAGAGCCTAAATTGATGCGATGGGTTGCGGTTATGGCCCGTCATCCTGACGAGGGCACGGAGGTTGTCTGATTTACTCCGGAGTACTTTCACTGGTTGGAGGACCAGATTTTTTCTATACAGGATTTTCCTTATGCCGGAGTTGATTTTCGTGGAGATCCGGACATGGTTCTTCCACCGGGAGAACAATGGGATGACACAGGTAATTCATTTTTCACAAGTTTTTAAATTATCTATTTTTTTTGTTTTTTATATCGTCTCTAAACTGGCAGTAATAATTTTCAAAATGCAGATGTAGGCCCACGTTGTCCAGCCAATCTCCAACCTTTCAAGAGGAGATTACCAGTTGCAGCGGCACCGGCCCCACGGGATGAGGCCACAGAGACCTTAGCTGAGTTGGAACAAGACCTAGAGCGTCTTACAGCAGACATACCAGAGACTACTATAGATGATATTCCTATCAGGCTTCAGCGCTATGTAGTCGCAGTCCCAAGACCTTTTAGGAGGTTCTTGTGTAGGGTGGCTCGTGCAGTGGTGTCGTATAGAGAGCATCACCAGTGATTGGACGGTCGTTTTTGTAGACACATGTGACATTTTGGTTTTTTGTACTTATCATTTTTGCTGATCATAAGGTGTTTTTCAACCTATGATCGAAGACGATGTATTTTTTGACACACCCTATCTCTATATATTTCATTATTACCGGCTTATCTTGTTTAACATGTGTGATGAAATGTTTTTAAATTTGCATGTATGATTATTGCAAATGTCTATTTAACATTCGAGAAGCAATTGCATCTGCTAATGTATTTAAAGACCTTGGAATATGCTGATATTCAATGTAATCAAATTCACGTTCCAAGAGACGCACTCTGAAAAATAACCTTAATAACACTGGATTTCTAATGGCATACACTCTATTAAGCTATAACACAACGAGTTCAGAATCTAACCTCACTATCAAACTCCGAATCCCAAATGAAATAGATTCAGACAATAACTCAATCACTGCATTGTATTTTACAATGTTGTTTGTTGTTTGACCGAGGCTCACCCCATGCATAGAAACTAACTCGTCAGAGGGCGAATAGATAACCCAAGCTGCGGAAGAGATATTCCGTGTACTACGACAAGCACCATCAGCAAATCCAATGTATGTTTGGAGAGGCATCGACATCTGCAAACATCAAGGGTAAAACCAAGATAAGCAGAATAACAACGAAAAACACACTTTCTAAGCTAAGCACACTGTCTAAACTAACAAACACACCAGCTATAAAGAAAAACCTAACCTAACTAAAATCTCCATACCCACCATTTAAGCATAATACCTCTTTAGGTAAAGTCCATTTCTGGGTTTACCCAAAGAGTCCCCATCAAAGTCTACCAGCTCATAGGCCCCTTTTGGTAGCTTTCGCTTGACAATGTAGGGCCCATGCCACATAGGAATGAATTTTCCAGCACCTAATTTATCATTAGCTTGATCATATAATAGCACTAGGTCTCCTTCCGAAAAATTTCGAGGGGTCACATTTCGATCATACTGAGCTTTCATACGTTTTGCATGAGTCTCGATCGCCAATGCAGCATCACGTCGAGTCTCATCTAATTGAGCTAAGTATAATAAATGCTTCTCCTCTTCGGAAGTAGCTGGAAGTAATTCGACGGCCATTTGAAGTGACGGGATTTCGCATTCAATGGGCAGCACAGCTTCCAAACCATAAACTAGTTGGAAAGGAGTGAACCCTGTTGATGTTTTCACTGAGGTTCGGTACACCCAAAGCGCGGAAAATAACATGTTGTGCCAATTCGACCGATGAATACCAATGATTCGTCGGATCATGATAACTAAAACTTTGTTGATGGACTCAACCAGACCATTCGCTTGTGGATAATAAGGAGTTGAGCTATCGTGACGCAAACCAAGCTGGCCTGTAAGTTCTGTCATCATAACGTTTCGAAAATGGCGCCCATGGTCAGTGATTATCGCTTGTGGGACACCAAACCTAGCAATAATGTGATTGAATAAGAAAATTGCAGTTGTCTTGCCGTATGCCTCGAATGTAGGCATCGCCTCGGCCCACTTAGTAAAATAATCTACCGCAAGGATGATATACGCATGCCCCCCGGCCGAGTGAGGGTTACATGTAATAAAATCGATACCCCATTTGGCAAAAGGACCAACGGCAATTATAGGGTGGAGAGGAGTAGGTGGAGCGCGCATCTTGCGATCAAACACTTGACAGTTGTGGCATTTCCGGACGTAATACAATCTTTAAACAAGGACGGCCAGAAGTAGCCAGCGCGCAATATCTTTTGGGTTGTGGCATACCCATACATATGACCGCCACATGCTCCAGAGTGACAGTCATTCAGAACCCTTTCAGCTTCCTCGTGAGCTAAACAACGTCGAAAAACTAAGTCCGCCCCACGGCGATAAAGAGTATCTCCAATAATTTTATACTGTTGGGACTGGAATCGAATTTTTTGACGTTCCAACTTTGAAACTTCGGGCTGAAAGGATTGGGTCTGGAGATAGATGATGATATCCCCATACCACGGATCTAAAGTGCTGATGAGAAACAAAGATTCGTCCACAATGGGTTCCTCTGCCACAGTTTCTGTGTCAGCACGCGGGAAGTCACACATTAACTCTGCAAAAACTAAAGATTTCTTAGACTTAGCTTTCTCAAACTCCAAGTCGAACTCTTGCAGGATAACAATCCATTTAGAGTACTTTCCCCCTAGCAATTGTTTAGTCAAAATGTAGATCATAGGGTTGCAATCTGAAATGACTGTAGTTTTGCGAAGTAGAATGTAGTGACGAAAACGTTGGACAGCTTGAACGACTGCCAATGCCAATTTCTCCACATGTGAATTTTTGAGTTCAGTTGGATTTAACGTCCGACTAAGGTAATAGATCACATGTTTCGTGCCGAACTCATCTTCCTGTACTAAGACCATTCCAATGGTGGAATGAGCAGCGGCGAGGTACAAAAAGTAATCCTGGTTGTAGTTGGGAGGATGCAGCAACGGTGCATGGGTCAACGCGTGCTTTAGTGCATCAAAAGATTTCTGAGCTATCTCATCCCAAGAGAATTGAGCGTTTTGTTTCAACAACCGGGTAAAACCCTTTGTAATCTCGGCGTAGTTAGGAATGAATCATCATAAAAAGTTTGCTTTCCCTTGCAAACTTTGGAGTTGGCAAAGACTCGAAGGAGGAGGCAATTTGATGATAGCTTCTACCTTCGAGGGATCGACGCGAATGCCGATTTTCGAAACTACAAATCCCAGCAATCGTCCCACTTCTATGCAGAAGACACATTTGTGTGGGTTCAACCGAATACGATAATGCCTACACCTCATGAAAATTGCTCGTAAATGGACAAGGTGATCAGCTTGATGTAATGAATGAGCGGGCAAATCATCGAGATACGATTGCACAATGTGTTTGATGTCATGAAACACATAAGACATCGCCCTTTGAAAAGTAGTTCCGGCATTCTTAAGCCCAAAAGGTAATTTTCAATAAGCAAAGGTCCCCCATGGACAAATGAAATCCGTTTTTGGTTGATCGACAGGTAGAATATTGATTTGGTTGTAACCGGAAAAGCCTTCCATAAAGGAAAATATTTCACTGCTGGCACAATCGTCAATTATTTGATCGATATAGGGTGTTGGGTAGTTGTCCTTTGGACAAGATCGATTAATGTCCCTATAGTCGATGCATATTCTTATTGTTCCCTTTTTTTTGTTAACTGGAACAATATTCGATACCCAATCCGTTAACGAGATCGGATAAATGAAACCTGCTTTCAACAGCTTCTCGACTTCTGCTTTAATTGCAGCCGCTTTTCATGGGTGAATCTGACGCAAACGTTGCCAGACGGGTTTAGCGTCCGGGTAAGTCTTGATCTCATGGACAACAATCGCGGGATCAATTCCTGGAATTTCCTCATAGGACCAGGCAAACACGTCGCGGAATTCTTGAAATAGGGCCTTGTATGTCTGAATTTCGTCATCTTAACACGAGGCACCTATATGAATGTGCTCAACAATTTCGGGCTTGACTGAAATGTCAATGGGAATAGTGAGAGAAATGTTTCCCAAATTCAGCTCTAAATCAGGATGTTTCATTGGATTCTAAGCTTCTTTGACATATTCAGCTGTAAATATTGATGAGAAATCGTTTTCAAAACAATCATCCTCAGGTAAAAATGAAGATCTGTGATGGAGATCTTCCCATGGTAAATTGTCTACACACAGGACTTCACGAAGTTGGTCGTCAGATGACACAATTTCAGGGAAACGCTATTAACTCCGAGGTTGACGTGAAAAGTGATTCCTCACGGACCACATTCATTTGGTCGATTTTGGTTGAACGTGGGTCGGTAAAAGACTACACGGCTTCATAGGCAATTTCATATGGACTCAAAGGCATAGCATCACCAAATGAGTCTATCTCAGATTTAGAAGGAACGATCCAAGGATCATCATAAACAATGGTATCTGATGTAATGATATGAATGGATGCAAACGAAGACAAGGCGTTGATTGGAGGAAAAGGAAAAGTTCCCAGTAAACCGACATCTTTTATTAATCCTACTCCAACATCCTTATAAGGGATAGTCGTTTTACCAACATGCTGGATACTCTCTGAAGAGGCTGGGTCGGATGAAAAGTAAGCCAGCTAGTCTATTGTTACGATCTTGCCATTATATGGAAACTTTATTACTCGGAAGACCGATGAAACGACCGTTGTCATAGCGTAAGACCAACTTCGACCCAAAAGAAGGTTGTAGTCTAGAGGGGCATCAACCACCTCCACATCTAGACTAACGGTTTTTCCTTCGACCCCTATAGGCAAATCCTGTAGAATGCCAAAAGGATGGAACCCACGGCCATCAAAGGCCTTAAGAATTGTCGGGGATTGATTTAGTGAAGGAGAACCAAGCGATCTCCAACACTGTATCGACATAATACACGTGGAAGCTCCCTCATCAATTACAGTCCGATGAATAGGTCTGCTTTTTACTATCACTGGGATCTGGAAATCCATTTGATGAGGTAAACGTGGTGTACTATTTTCTAGATCAAAGATTATTAGGTTCGGGTCCTGAACATCAACAGCTCCTATAGCCGACAAAAGTAATTTGCGTTGTGCTAGGCATGATTGCAGCACTTCCAAAGCCGACATTGCTGAGGGTGAAACATCTAAATCCTCAACAATGTTGTAATTCTTGGCCGCTCTCACATGTGGATTGAAAGCAGACCTTCGAAGTACACCCTTGGCGGGCGGTTTGATTACTAAGTCCAGGTTAGGTTTCTCGATCTGTAGTGGATCGGAACCGGGAGCTGAGGTTGATGGATTAGAATGAGAAGATTCTGCTTCTTTGCCATCAACAGGACTTTTACTACCATAATCTTGCGATCGAGTCGCAATCCTTACATGAGACATCATCAATATGGGTTCTTCACTGGCACTAAAGGAAGAACCTATCATCTTACTCTCCTGCTTTGGAAATGGATCTTTCAAAACAGTAGGAGTTGGGGAACCTTTGACGATTTTCACAACCTCGGCCCGATGAGGGAAATCTCTTGTAAAATGATCCTCTTCACAAATAAGACAAGGATATCAAGGTTTGCGTTTTTCGTCATTGGTTTCCGACTTTTCAGTTTTCTCCTTTGGAGTTTTGTCTGCTTTATTCTTCTTCTTGCCTTTCTTTTTCCCACCGGATTTTGATTTAGCTGTAGATGACTCTACAGCGTGAATATCAGCGGAAACTTCAGCAGAAGATTCTCCTGTCGGGGAGTCTGGTAAGGTTATAATAGGCGAAGAATTCTTTGAGGATTTCTTCTTGCTTTTAGTATTCACCGTACCAATCATGTCATCAGCGGCATGAGACCCCGAAGGAGCAGCAGCGATTTGATTTGACTTAGGAAGATCTGGGATCTTTTCGTGTAACGTACCTGACTGAGTGTAAACCAAGTCAAGGTACTGCGCTTGAGCAATCACTTGCTCCTCAGTAACTACTCCGGCCTTAGCTACGTCTTCAGTAATCTTCGGTAACAATGATTTAACAAACCATTCAGCTAAGATTTGGTCCGGGATAAAAACTTTCACTAACCGCCTTTGACGTCTCCATTCATGAATATGATCGGAAATATAAGTGGACGTCGATTGTTTTAATGAAGTTAGTAACTCCGTGCCATTATCATATCTGACCGGCAACTGAAAATGAGTTAAAAACGAAGTAGCTAACTGGCTAAAATTATAAAAAGAGGCCCGTGGTAACTCAATGTACCACTTGGCCGCGAGACCAATGAGAGTATGCTAGAAAAGACGTAAGCGGATCGAATCATCCAAGATGGAATTAGAGGCACACTAGAGGTGGTAAGTCATCACATGATTCGACGGGTCCTCTCCACACTTACCTTCGAACTTGGGTATGTCACTGGGCAACTTATTTGGCATTGGCGGCCAAAACGGAAGATAATTTATTGGATCGTTCGTTAGGCGCGACAAGTCTGGTAAATCCAAAGTTGCGATAAACGGTAATTGCCGATTAGGATCCCTAAAAC
Organism: Pinus tabuliformis; assembly: GCA_031772625.1. Classification (NCBI taxonomy): domain Eukaryota; kingdom Viridiplantae; phylum Streptophyta; class Pinopsida; order Pinales; family Pinaceae; genus Pinus; species Pinus tabuliformis. Next base: position 395,485,183 of record CM062817.1, read on the forward strand.
TCTGGGTCACGAGACCAGTCCCAGGAGGAGGATATCCAGGATAACTTGGAATAGGAATAGCGTTCAGGATATTGTATCCTCCCGGAAAACTAGGATTAACCGGACCGTACTGGGGTTATTGTGGTTGTTGATAAGTGTACCCAGGATACGGTTGATACTGGTAAACCGGCTGCTAGACATCAGGCCCGTATTGGTACTGTCCCTGGTACGGTTGATAAGTGAATTGTGGTTGACTTGTGACAACCGTACTTAAACCAGGTTGTCCTACAGGCATTTGAACCGTAGTTTGAATCATGGATCCAGACAATGGTAAAGATGTCTGAGGAGTAGTTACAGAGACAGTAGAAACCGGAGCTGTCGATACTCCAGAAGTAAGTGGGGTAGATTGAACAGATGTTGCGGTAGTTGCAGCAGTCGTTTGAGATGGAGTACTAGGTGCAATAGGCCCAGACTGAGAAACTATCGAAGGTACAGAAGTTTGAACATTAGACTGGACTGGTTGCTGGGGTGAACCAGAAACTAAGGGTTGTCCAGTTTGAGATGACAACTGTACACTTGGCTGCAATATCTGTTGAACTTGCGATGGATCCCACACTATGTTCATTCCGGGGTATTAACCCATAACAGGTTGAGGATATTGAGATCCATAACCGGATTGAGGGTAGGATTGATAACTGAAAGGTACATTTCTCGTACCTTGAACATAAGATTGACCTTGGGGTGGTTGATAACCTTGACTCGAGTACTGACCTTGGGGTAGGTACCCTTGAGGTAAGTACTGATACTGGGGTTGACCTTGAGGTATAAATTGATACTGAGGTTGACCTTGGGGTACATATTGAGGCTGGGGTTGACCTTGAGGAATGTATTGCACCACGAGTACATATTATCCTTGAGGTTGCCCCCAGATGCAATTTGTGTACCTTGAGGTTGCCCCCCAGGCGTTAATTGAGGCTACCCCTAGGCGGTAACTGGCCACCTTGAGGTTGAGAACTGGGAATTGAACCTGACATCATGTAAATGTCTCCTATGCCCAACGGTTTATTACCATTGTTTCCAGTTAATAACCCATGTTCAATGGGTTGAGGAGATGCTCCCGCAAAAGTACCAAAAAGTGACTGATACCCAGAGGGAATATAAGGACCGTCGTACAAAAAAGATTCAGGAGATTGAGTAAACATAAACGACTGACCTGACATATTTACAGGAGTATAAATACCTCCAGGTGGATAAGGAGCACGAGGTGGAGAAAAACTTAACCCTGAGTTGTCCAAATAATTAGTTAACAAAAGATACCAAGTAGTACTTCTAGGTGGACTGTAAAAAATGGATTCACGCTCCCTTAGATCAATAGTAGGTTGATTTTCAGGGATAGGGAGGCCTATTTCTTCTTCTGGAGCAAGTTCTTCAATAGCTACCAAACTAGAAGGAAGATTTTCGGTGATGACTCTTTCTACCCTAGGTGAATCAGGAGCACTAGAAGTTGGAGTAACAGGTTCAGATATTTCAGGTTCTTCGCCTATATCACTAGTAGATGAAAAACTACCAGCAAGCTCGGAAACTGCAATAGCTTCAAGATTATAACCTATTTCTAGACTTTGGTAATCAGGATGAACTACCAACGAAGACTATCCTTCTTCAGGTGAACCTACTTTACTGCCACTAGGAATTACAAGGACTTTCAAACCTTCGTAATGACTTGGGACGTCTTCAGGAGGTTGGCCGGAAGTCTACGGGACTTCCTCAACAAATCGGGCACGGTTACAATCTCAGGAGACTGGCCCCGAAGTCTACGGGACTGTCTCGGTAATTCAGCCACAGTTAAAAACTTTTAACAACTGCACACGCAAACAAAGTAAAATCTCAAAGCAAACTGCCTAAAGTCTCTAAAGAACCAAGCAAATTCGAATCACACGCCTAAAGAATCTAGGGTGTCAAACCATACACAAACAGTAGCCTTCCAGACCAAAAACACTAGTTGGTGATGAAACCCAACATCGCCAAATTCAGTACAGAAGTGGCAGGTGGAACAGTTACCCCAGCAACCTGCTTAATGAATAGATCGGCACAAGTTCCTCCACTTTAACCGTCTCGAGTGAAGTGAACCCCCCGGAAAATCCAAGTGAGTCTAGCTGACGTCTGCTCCAGGTACAGTGGGATCTTCCCTCCACCGTCACCTTGGGTAGAACCCTAAAGATAATGGTCACTAAGGTCACCAACAGCAACAAATATACCTGGGGGAACAGTCTACAATCCGATAGCACGCAAGGGCAGAGTATCAAGCTCAATCCCCTTGCCGGCTCCTTGACAATAATCTAAGGTTTACCGACAAGTGACCCCAGGCTCCTCGACAATTATCTGAGGTTTACCGTTTGTAGTATGTGCGTATCTGGCGTCGTTCCCAATGAAGGAGGATTGATCCCCTCACTGGTTCGGACACAATCTCGTGCTTCTCCTTTAAGAGGAGCTTTCCCAGAGCATAAATGTAACTATTGGATTTATCCTACCACAAGATGAGCTACTTGTTTGGTTTTGCTGTCTTGGATAGTTAATTACTCTCCTACTCCAAGACACTAGCCTGATCTATATTGGTGTTTCAGAGCCCTAGTAAATAAAAAGTTACTAAGTAAATTTTACTTTAAGCGTTAATTTTATGGCTTTTCTTTAGGACAAAAGGTAGTGGAGATGAAACTGATGGTGTGTAGACTCGACTCAAATCCACTAAAAAGATGCAACTAAGATGATTTATACTATCTTTCCTTTTCAATGAATTCCCTAGCTAAGAGAGTTGGAGAATGCAAAATTGATATAAAGACAACTTTCTTGGCAATGAAAATCAAAGAAACAATCTCTTTATCTTTTCCAAAGCATACAACACATGACCACTAATTATTTCACAAAAATTCCTTGCTCTTTTCAAAGACTTCAAATGCTACTAAAACAAACTTTTCTTCAAAAGAGATTTTTGTATTTTTTCCTATATTAACAAAGCATGTAAAACTACTTAACAAAAATCAACTTTAAAAAAATCTATGACAATCAAATCAATTTTACCTAAAAGCAAATCTAAGAGAAATTCACCTAAAAGCAAATCTAATGAGGTAAAAGCCTACAAAGTATAATTCCAGGATGTTTTACTCAGTTACAATTCAACCAAGGACTAGTTCATGCAGAATCATAAACCAGTCAAAAACAAAAATCAAAATCTTTTGTTCTTTTTCTTAAGAATGAAATTCACAGCTTTAACAAACAAGCTTTCTCGAAATTCCGCAAAGAGACAACACAAAGGTAGGTTTCTCGCAAAGGTGGATTTTACGACAGGTCCGACTCCTAAGAAGACTGAAAAGACCAGGGATATCCAAGGTTTTACAACTTCTAAAGCCAAAGTCACTACAGGACCAATGAAAAAATTAAACCTAGGGCTAGAACTTCTATGAACTTCACTAAAACCCTTGATACTAATGAAACAAGCTTGGATGAAGACCTCTGACAGGTAACCAGTGGATCTGGGCAGCAAAAACAAATTATAAACAAAATCTAAGAGGCAAAAAGGAAAAAATGGAATTTTCTCAACTTTTGACAGGGTACACAGGCAGCCTGTTTGCACAGGTGCGGCCACGCTCTGTGTACAAAGCTGCAGTGCGTACAGGTACGCACTGTGCTTAACGCAGAGGGTGCGTACTGCTAGCAAAACCAAGAAAAATAAAAACTAATTTAACCCTAAGCTATTCCACCCAAATTCACAGTCAATCAGTCAAAAACCAGAAAGAAATCGACTTTTCTCAAATCAAAGTATCAATCAAAAGAGAAATCAATCAAATCCATGGATTCCCCAGTGGAGTCGCCATTTTGTCATGCGGAAAGAGTCAATTTTGCGGAAAAAACTGACCTCCCTAGAAGCTAAGGCTTTCTAGTGACAAACAAGACAATCAAGCACTATCTTTCCCTAAATATGCATTTAAAATACAAGCAACCAGGTGTTTAAAGCATACCTTTAGTCCAACGCTGTTTGTAGCAGTCTAGCCTCTCCGATCCAGATGAGCTCCTCCTTCTCTTTGAAACCTGCATTCACTAACAAGCAAATGATTACATAGCACCTGAATAACTCATAAAATAAAACATATTCATCATAAAGACCAAGGAGTATATGAAAAAAATTATATATAACAACTTGTTGAGTAAAATGAACTTAATTGCATTAATTGGAAACAAAAGAAACCATTACAACCAGTGCCTTGGTGTTGTGCAGGTCCCTCCCAGGGTCCAGCAAGAGTTCTCCTTTACTTTGATCAACTCACCCACTTCCAAATGAAGCTAAGAAAGGATGGGAATCTCTCCTCTCAAGCTCTATAAGGGAGTCCTAATTTTAGCAGCATCTACCCTTAGGAATGTTCAGCTTTCAACCTCCCCTCCCTCTGGCCTAATGCCTGTATTTATAATGCTTTGGAGGAAGTTAATCAGGTCCACCATCAATGGGATAAGCCCCTCTTTGAATGGGATTGCTCCCCTCTTGATGGGATAAGTTCCTCTTTCATAGGGATGCATGAACCATCTGGAGGCGCTCAATACACGTCAAACTATCTTCTAGAATGCTCTAGATTCGACCACAAGTAATTTTTTTGAAGTAAAACTCGCGCCTTTTGACCTTTATAGGAGTACGCACCCACCCCTTTACAGACAGAGCGTACAAGTACGCATGTATTGTGAACTTGGGGTGCGTACACGCAGGTAAGGTTAAGAGAAACTGCGTAACGAGAGTTAATTGACTTTTTAAGGACTTTCTCTCTTTCTTGGAGTTTGACATGAGGAGGAGAGGTATAAGACTTGCCAAGGAGGATAGTATGACAGTTGATGGAGCCATACTAACTGCAAATAGTCATGGTGACAAATTTTAGTGTAACAATGAACTACCCAAAGAAATAATGATAGTGCGAGGCCTTAACTCATACACAGCATGTCGGCTCCACAAGTATGGTTGGCCTAATAGTACATCACAAACATCCAGAGGTGCAACATCACACAATACCTCATATGTGAAGGGCTTGATGATGTATGGAAGGTGGCATTGTTGGCGGACTCAGAGATCTCATCCTTAGTGAAGCAACTTGATATTGTATGGCTACAGGTGTCGTGTAGTCAGTAGTCTCAACCGCTCCACAACCTCTACTGAACTGAGGTTCTTTTGGATGCCATTATCAACAATGAATTGCAGCGGCGGACCCTTCACCCACATCTATGAGTGGAAAAGGCATTCCCCCTCCTCTAGATCTTCAGGCTCATTATTCTGGATCTTGACTGTGGCAACAGTGGCGCTGGGCTCCGCCTCAATTATTTTCTTCCCTTTGCCATTCCCCTTGTCGAGTTCTGACTCAAGGTCAGAACATACATCTAATTCTGAAGCCTTCAACTCGGCCACTAGTGACTGCTTGGTCCAACACTCACTTGTGTTGTGAGTGGAGCTCTTATGGAACTCACACCACTTTTCTATGTCCTTCGACTTCGTGGTGTTGTTCTTTTCTTGACGCTTTGACGGGTTGTCTTGGGTTGCCCCGTCTTGGCTTTGTCCTTGGTTCTATGATTTGGGGAATGTTACACAAAATATTGTCACCATGAATTTCTGCAGTCAGTGTGAGTCTATCACCACTCATACTGTCCTCCTTTGCAAATCTCAAACCTCAGCTCTTCATTTCAAGCCTTAAAAATGAGAGAAAGTCCTTAAAAAGCTTTAAAACTCTGGTTCCGCACTTTCTCTTACCATTACCTGCGGTCCCGCACCCCCTGGTCATGTTACCTGCGGACCTGCTCGCTCTGTCTCTAAAGGAGTGGATGCAGACCCCTGTAAAAGTCAAAAAGGTGCAAGTTTATTCTTAAAACCTCACTTTGGGTTAATTCTGGATGCTTCTAGAAGGAATCTTGACGTGGTTAGTTCGCTCCTAGGTGGTTCATGCATCCCATAACTAAAGGAGCTAACCCCTTGATGAGAGGATCTTATCTCTTTGAAGGAGGACTCTATCCCTTTCAAGGTGGACCTGGCAACTTCCCTCCTCTGCACTATAAATTGAGGCATTGGGCTGGTTGCTAGGGAGGTTAAAAGCTGAATATTTTTTAGGGTAAATGTTGTTGGAATTGAGACTTCCTAGTTGAGCTTGAGAGGAGAGATTACATATATTTTGGCTTCATTGGGAAGAGAGTGAAACTTTTCAAAGTAGAGGAGATTCTTGCTGGACCCTAGGAGGAGCTTGTACAGCATCAAGGAACCAAGGTTGTAAAGTTATTCTTTGATTAAAGTTAATACAATCAGATTCATTTTTCTCAATAAATTGTATTCTATGGTTTATTTCATGAATTCCTTAATCATCATGATAAATATGGTTTATTATATTGGCTATGTAGGTGTTATTTGATGTGTGCATGTTTGTGTTTGCGGGTTCTTTAAAAAGGATCTCATTTTGACGAACGGAGCGTGGCTTCCACAAACTAGCACTGGACTCGAGGTAGGCCTAAAACATCTATTGGCTTTTATTTATAAATTGCATATTTAGAGAAAGATAGAATTTGTTTGGTTTTCTTGTCGCTAGATATCCATAGATACTAGGGAGATCGGTCTTGTCTGCAAGAATGATTTATCTGCCCGACAAAATGGCGACTCCATTGGGGACTTGAATTTTTGGTTTTTTCCTTTGCTTTTACTTTGACTTGAGAAACTGTTTCTCTGTTTCTGGTTTTTGCTTGATGTGTGTGGGATTGGGTAGGTTCCTTAGATTTTGAATTATTTTTTGTTTTTCACGCTTTTGGAAGAGGACCGCACATTCTGGTTGTAACACAGTGTGGACATCCCCGCACTTTTGCTTTACACACAGAGCGGTACCGCACCTGGTTGTACTGGGGGCCTGCGGACCCTGTCAAAATTTTGAAAAACTTAAAATTTTCTCATTCAGTCAGCTTAGGATTTGTTTATGTGTTTTAGCCTCTGCCCAGATCTGCATGTGTCTTGTCAGAAACTTTTCGTAGGTTAATTCCATTAACATTTAGGTTTTAGGTGAATTTCTAGAAGTTTTGTGTGCCTTGCTTGATTTTTCGTTTGGTCTTTGTAGTAACTTAGAGCTTAGAAGCCTTAGAAACCTTAGATCACCGAGGTTTTTGCTGGTCTTCTTTATGAGTCTGACCTTATTTTAAATCTGCCTTTGGTGAGGAATACATCTCGTTTTTCTCTTTGCGAAGCTTCGAAAGAACTTGTTTTGAAAGTATTGGATTTCATTTTTAAAAAGAAAACAAAAGCTGGTTGTTTTTTGATTAATTTGTTATTCTAAACAAGTTAGTCCTTAGTTTGCTGATAACTAAGTAAAACATCCTTGAAAATAAATTTTGTAAGCTTTTACTTCAATTAGTTTTTTAGAATTTATAGATCTCAAGATTAGATTTTTTAATAGTTTTCAGTGTTTTATAAAAAAAAAATCTCTTTTGAAAAGGTTTGTTTTCTGTAGTTTTTGATTGTTGAAGAAAAAAGGATTTTTTCGTGAGCATAATTAGTAGTCTCGTTTTTGAGTTTATTGAAAAAGACAAAAAAGTTTTCTTTTCATTTGTTTATTAAGGAAAGATTTTTTTTCAAGCAATTGCATTCTCAACTCTTTCTTTAGCTAGAAATTCATTGAAGAAAAATGATTGTTTATCATCTTAGGTGCATTTTAGTGTTTTGGAGTCGAGTCTTCACACCATAAGGTTTCATCTCTGCACCTTTTGACTTAAGAAAAAACCAATAAAAATAACGCTTAAAGTAAAATTTATCTAGCAATCTTTTTATATCTAGGGCTCTTTATCACCAACATAAATTAGGCTAGTCTCTTGGAGTAGGGAGTAATTAACTCTCCAAGATAGTAAAACAAACAAGTAGCTATATCTTGCGATAGGAGATAAATTCCAATTGTTACATCTATGCTCTGGGAAGCTCGTCTTAAAGGAGTCAAGCACGAGGTCATATCCGAACCAGTGGGGTAATCAATCCTTCCTCATTGGGAACGATAGCAGATATACACGTATTAAAAATGGTAAACCTCGGATTAACCATTGTCGAGGAGCCTGGGGTCACTTGTTGGTAAACCTTGGATTATGTCAAGGAGCCTTCAAGGGGATTGAGCTTGCTACTCTACCCTTGCGTGTGTATTGGATCACAGACTATTCCCCCGAGTATATTTGTTTCTGTTGGTAACCATAGTGACCATAATATATAGGATTCTTTCCTAAGGTGATGGTGGAGGGAAGATCCCACTGTACCTAGAGCAGACGTCAACTAGACTCACTTGGATTTTCTGGGGGGTTCTCTTCACTCGAGACGGTTTAGTGGAGAAACTTGTGCCAGTCAATTCATTAAGCAGGTAAGGTTATAATAGGCGAAGAATTCTTTGAGGATTTCTTCTTGCTTTTAGTATTCACCGTACCAATCATGTCATCAGCAGCATGAGACCCCGAAGGAGCAGCAGCGATTTGATTTGACTTAGGAAGATCTGGGATCTTTTCGTGTAACGTACCTGACTGAGTGTAAACCAAGTCAAGGTACTGCGCTTGAGCAATCACTTGCTCCTCAGTAACTACTCCGGCCTTAGCTACGTCTTCAGTAATCTTCGGTAACAGTGATTTAACAAACCATTCAGCTAAGATTTGGTCCAGGATAAAAACTTTCACTAACCGCCTTTGACGTCTCCATTCATGAATATGATCGGAAATATAAGTGGACGTCGATTGTTTTAATGAAGTTAGTAACTCCGTGCCATTATCATATCTGACCGGCAACTGAAAATGAGTTAAAAACGAAGTAGCTAACTGGCTAAAATTATAAAAAGAGGCCCGTGGTAACTCAATGTACCACTTGGCCGCGAGACCAATGAGAGTACGCTAGAAAAGACGTAAGCGGATCGAATCATCCGAGATGGAATTAGAGGCACACTAGAGGTGGTAAGTCATCACATGATTCGACGGGTCCTCTCCACACTTACCTTCGAACTTGGGTATGTCACTGGGCAACTTATTTGGCATTGGCGGCCAAAACGGAAGATAATTTATTGGATCGTTCGTTAGGCGCGACAAGTCTGGTAAATCCAAAGTTGCGATAAACGGTAATTGCCGATTAGGATCCCTAAAACTCTGGGTCACGAGACCAGTCCCAGGAGGAGGATATCCAGGATAACTTGGAATAGGAATAGCGTTCAGGATATTGTATCCTCCCGGAAAACTAGGATTAACCGGACCGTACTGGGGTTATTGTGGTTGTTCATAAGTGTACCCAGGATACGGTTGATACTGGTAAACTGGCTGCTAGACAGCAGGCCCGTATTGGTACTGTCCCTGGTACGGTTGATAAGTGAATTGTGGTTGACTTGTGACAACCGTACTTAAACCAGGTTGTCCTACAGGCATCTGAACCGTAGTTTGAATCATGGATCCAGACAATGGTAAAGATGTCTGAGGAGTAGTTACAGAGACAGTAGAAACCGGAGCTGTCGATACTCCAGAAGTAAGTGGGGTAGATTGAACAGATGTTGCGGTAGTTGCAGCAGTCGTTTGAGATGGAGTACTAGTGCAATAGGCCCAAACTGAGAAACTATCGAAGGTACAGAAGTTTGAACATTAGACTGGACTGGTTGCTGGGGTGAACCAGAAACTAAGGGTTGTCCAGTTTGAGATGACAACTGTACACTTGGCTGCAATATCTGTTGAACTTGCGATGGATCCCACACTATGTTCATTCCGGGATATTGACCCATAACAGGTTGAGGATATTGAGATCCATAACCGGATTGAGGGTAGGATTGATAACTGAAAGGTACATTTCCCGTACCTTGAACATAAGATTGACCTTGGGGTGGTTGATAACCTTGACTCGAGTACTGACCTTGGGGTAGGTACCCTTGAGGTAAGTACTGATACTGGGGTTGACCTTGAGGTATAAATTGATACTGAGGTTGACCTTGGGGTACATATTGAGGCTGGGGTTGACCTTGAGGAATGTATTGCACCACGAGTACATACTGTCCTTGAGGTTGCCCCCCAGATGCAATTTGTGTACCTTGAGGTTGCCCCCCAGGCGTTAATTGAGGCTACCCCTAGGCGGTAACTGGCCACCTTGAGGTTGAGAACTGGGAATTGAACCTGACATCATGTAAATGTCTCCTATGCCCAACGGTTTATTACCATTGTTTCCAGTTAATAACCCATGTTCAATGGGTTGAGGAGATGCTCCCGCAAAAGTACCAGAAAGTGACTGATACCCAGAGGGAATATAAGGACCGTCGTACAAAAAAGATTCAGGAGATTGAGTAAACATAGACGACTGACCTGACATATTTACAGGAGTATAAATACCTCCAGGTAGATAACGAGCACGAGGTGGAGAAAAACTTAACCCTGAGTTGTCCAAATAATTAGTTAACGAAAGATACCAAGTAGTACTTCTAGGTGGACTGTAAAAAATGGATTCACGCTCCCTTAGATCAATAGTAGGTTGATTTTTAGGGATAGGGAGGCCTATTTCTTCTTCTGGAGCAAGTTCTTCAATAGCTACCAAACTAGAAGGAAGATTTTCGGTGATGACTCTTTCTACCCTAGGTGAATCAGGAGCACTAGAAGTTGGAGTAACAGGTTCAGATATTTCAGGTTCTTCGCCTATATCACTAGTAGATGAAAAACTACCAGCAAGCTCGGAAACTGCAATAGCTTCAGGATTATAACCTATTTCTAGACTTTGGTAATCAGGATGAACTACCAACGAAGACTCTCCTTCTTCAGGTGAACCTACTTTACTACCACTAGGAGTTACAAGGACTTTCAAACCTTCGTAATGACTTGGGACGTCTTCAGGAGGTTGGCCCGGAAGTCTACGGGACTTCCTCAACAAATCGGGCACGGTTACAATCTCAGGAAACTGGCCCCGAAGTCTACGGGACTGTCTCGGTAATTCAGCCACAGTTAAAAACTTTTAACTACTGCACACGCAAACAAAGTAAAATCTCAAAGCAAACCGCCTAAAGTCTCTAAAGAACCAAGCAAATTCGAATCACACGCCTAAAGAATCTAGGGCGTCAAACCATACACAAACAGTAGCCTTCCAGACCAAAAACACTAGTTGGTGATGAAACCCAACATCGCCGAATTCAGTACAGAAGTGGCAGGTGGAACAGTTACCCCAGCAACCTGCTTAATGAATAGATCGGCACAAGTTCCTCCACTTTAACCGTCTCGAGTGAAGTGAACCCCCCGGAAAATCCAAGTGAGTCTAGCCGACGTCTGCTCCAGGTACAGTGGGATCTTCCCTCCACCGTCACCTTGGGTAGAACCCTAAAGATAATGGTCACTAAGGTCACCAACAGCAACAAATATACCTGGGGGAACAGTCTACAATCCGATAGCACGCAAGGGCAGAGTATCAAGCTCAATCCCCTTGCTGGCTCCTTGACAATAATCTAAGGTTTACCGACAAGTGACCCCAGGCTCCTCGACAATTATCTGAGGTTTACCGTTTGTAGTACGTGCGTATCTGGCGTCGTTCCCAATGAAGGAGGATTGATCCCCTCACTGGTTCGGACACAATCTCGTGCTTCTCCTTTAAGAGGAGCTTTCCCAGAGCATAAATGTAACTATTGGATTTATCCTACCACAAGATGAGCTACTTGTTTGGTTTTGCTGTCTTGGAGAGTTAATTACTCTCCTACTCCAAGACACTAGCCTGATCTATATTGGTGTTTCAGAGCCCTAGTAAATAAAAAGTTACTAAGTAAATTTTACTTTAAGCGTTAATTTTATGGCTTTTCTTTAGGACAAAAGGTAGTGGAGATGAAACTGATGGTGTGTAGACTCGACTCAAATCCACTAAAAAGATGCACCTAAGATGATTTATACTATCTTTCCTTTTCAATGAATTCCCTAGCTAAGAGAGTTGGAGAATGCAAAATTGATATAAAGACAACTTTCTTGGCAATGAAAATCAAAGAAACAATCTCTTTATCTTTTCCAAAGCATACAACACATGACCACTAATTATTTCACAAAAATTCCTTGCTCTTTTCAAAGACTTCAAATGCTACTAAAACAAACTTTTCTTCAAAAGAGATTTTTGTATTTTTTCCTATATTAACAAAGCATGTAAAACTACTTAACAAAAATCAACTTTAAAAAAATCTATGACAATCAAATCAATTTTACCTAAAAGCAAATCTAAGAGAAATTCACCTAAAAGCAAATCTAATGAGGTAAAAGCCTACAAAGTATAATTCCAGGATGTTTTACTCAGTTACAATTCAACCAAGGACTAGTTCATGCAGAATCATAAACCAGTCAAAAACAAAAATCAAAATCTTTTGTTCTTTTTCTTAAGAATGAAATTCACAGCTTTAACAAACAAGCTTTCTCGAAATTCCGCAAAGAGACAACACAAAGGTAGGTTTCTCGCAAAGGTGGATTTTACGACAGGTCCGACTCCTAAGAAGACTGAAAAGACCAGGGATATCCAAGGTTTTACAACTTCTAAAGCCAAAGTCACTACAGGACCAATGAAAAAATTAAACCTAGGGCTAGAACTTCTATGAACTTCACTAAAACCCTTGATACTAATGAAACAAGCTTGGATGAAGACCTCTGACAGGTAACCAGTGGATCTGGGCAGCAAAAACAAATTATAAACAAAATCTAAGAGGCAAAAAGGAAAAAATGGAATTTTCTCAACTTTTGACAGGGTACACAGGCAGCCTGTTTGCACAGGCGCGGCCACGCTCTGTGTACAAAGCTGCAGTGCGTACAGGTACGCACTGTGCTTAACGTAGAGGGTGCGTACTGCTAGCAAAACCAAGAAAAATAAAAACTAATTTAACCCTAAGCTATTCCACCCAAATTCACAGTCAATCAGTCAAAAACCAGAAAGAAATCGACTTTTCTCAAATCAAAGTATCAATCAAAAGAGAAATCAATCAAATCCATGGATTCCCCAGTGGAGTCGCCATTTTGTCATGCGGAAAGAGTCAATTTTGCGGAAAAAACTGACCTCCCTAGAAGCTAAGGCTTTCTAGTGACAAACAAGACAATCAAGCACTATCTTTCCCTAAATATGCATTTAAAATACAATCAACCAGGTGTTTAAAGCATACCTTTAGTCCAACGCTGTTTGTAGCAGTCTAGCCTCTCCGATCCAGATGAGCTCCTCCTTCTCTTTGAAACCTGCATTCACTAACAAGCAAATGATTACATAGCACCTGAATAACTCATAAAATAAAACATATTCATCATAAAGACCAAGGAGTATATGAAAAAAATTATATATAACAACTTGTTGAGTAAAATGAACTTAATTGCATTAATTGGAAACAAAAGAAACCATTACAACCAGTGCCTTGGTGTTGTGCAGGTCCCTCCCAGGGTCCAGCAAGAGTTCTCCTTTACTTTGATCAACTCACCCACTTCCAAATGAAGCTAAGAAAGGATGGGAATCTCTCCTCTCAAGCTCTATAAGGGAGTCCTAATTTTAGCAGCATCTACCCTTAGGAATGTTCAGCTTTCAACCTCCCCTCCCTCTGGCCTAATGCCTGTATTTATAATGCTTTGGAGGAAGTTAATCAGGTCCACCATCAATGGGATAAGCCCCTCTTTGAATGGGATAGCTCCCCTCTTGATGGGATAAGTTCCTCTTTCATAGGGATGCATGAACCATCTGGAGGCGCTCAATACACGTCAAACTATCTTCTAGAATGCTCTAGATTCGACCACAAGTAATTTTTTTGAAGTAAAACTCGCGCCTTTTGACCTTTATAGGAGTACGCACCCACCCCTTTACAGACAGAGCGTACAAGTACGCATGTATTGTGAACTTGGGGTGCGTACACGCAGGTAAGGTTAAGAGAAACTGCGTAACGAGAGTTAATTGACTTTTTAAGGACTTTCTCTCTTTCTTGGAGTTTGACATGAGGAGGAGAGGTATAAGACTTGCCAAGGAGGATAGTATGACAGTTGATGGAGCCATACTAACTGCAAATAGTCATGGTGACAAATTTTAGTGTAACAATGAACTACCCAAAGAAATAATGATAGTGCGAGGCCTTAACTCATACACAGCATGTCGGCTCCACAAGTATGGTTGGCCTAATAGTACATCACAAACATCCAGAGGTGCAACATCACACAATACCTCATATGTGAAGGGCTTGATGATGTATGGAAGGTGGCATTGTTGGCGGACTCAGAGATCTCATCCTTAGTGAAGCAACTTGATATTGTATGGCTACAGGTGTCGTGTAGTCAGTAGTCTCAACCGCTCCACAACCTCTACTGAACTGAGGTTCTTTTGGATGCCATTATCAACAATGAATTGCAGCGGCGGACCCTTCACCCACATCTATGAGTGGAAAAGGCATTCCCCCTCCTCTAGATCTTCAGGCTCATTATTCTGGATCTTGACTGTGGCAACAGTGGCGCTGGGCTCCGCCTCAATTATTTTCTTCCCTTTGCCATTCCCCTTGTCGAGTTCTGACTCAAGGTCAGAACATACATCTAATTCTGAAGCCTTCAACTCGGCCACTAGTGACTGCTTGGTCCAACACTCACTTGTGTTGTGAGTGGAGCTCTTATGGAACTCACACCACTTTTCTATGTCCTTCGACTTCGTGGTGTTGTTCTTTTCTTGACGCTTTGACGGGTTGTCTTGGGTTGCCCCGTCTTGGCTTTGTCCTTGGTTCTATGATTTGGGGAATGTTACACAAAATATTGTCACCATGAATTTCTGCAGTCAGTGTGAGTCTATCACCACTCATACTGTCCTCCTTTGCAAATCTCAAACCTCAGCTCTTCATTTCAAGCCTTAAAAATGAGAGAAAGTCCTTAAAAGCTTTAAAACTCTGGTTCCGCACTTTCTCTTACCATTACCTGCGGTCCCGCACCCCCTGGTCATGTTACCTGCGGACCTGCTCGCTCTGTCTCTAAAGGAGTGGATGCAGACCCCTGTAAAAGTCAAAAAGGTGCAAGTTTATTCTTAAAACCTCACTTTGGGTTAATTCTGGATGCTTCTAGAAGGAATCTTGACGTGGTTAGTTCGCTCCTAGGTGGTTCATGCATCCCATAACTAAAGGAGCTAACCCCTTGATGAGAGGATCTTATCTCTTTGAAGGAGGACTCTATCCCTTTCAAGGTGGACCTGGCAACTTCCCTCCTCTGCACTATAAATTGAGGCATTGGGCTGGTTGCTAGGGAGGTTAAAAGCTGAATATTTTTTAGGGTAAATGTTGTTGGAATTGAGACTTCCTAGTTGAGCTTGAGAGGAGAGATTACATATATTTTGGCTTCATTGGGAAGAGAGTGAAACTTTCAAAGTAGAGGAGATTCTTGCTGGACCCTAGGAGGAGCTTGTACAGCATCAAGGAACCAAGGTTGTAAAGTTATTCTTTGATTAAAGTTAATACAATCAGATTCATTTTTCTCAATAAATTGTATTCTATGGTTTATTTCATGAATTCCTTAATCATCATGATAAATATGGTTTATTATATTGGCTATGTAGGTGTTATTTGATGTGTGCATGTTTGTGTTTGCAGGTTCTTTAAAAAGGATCTCATTTTGACGAACGGAGCGTGGCTTCCACAAACTAGCACTGGACTCGAGGTAGGCCTAAAACATCTATTGGCTTTTATTTATAAATTGCATATTTAGAGAAAGATAGAATTTGTTTGGTTTTCTTGTCGCTAGATATCCATAGATACTAGGGAGATCGGTCTTGTCTGCAAGAATGATTTATCTGCCCGACAAAATGGCGACTCCATTGGGGACTTGAATTTTTGGTTTTTTCCTTTGCTTTTACTTTGACTTGAGAAACTGTTTCTCTGTTTCTGGTTTTTGCTTAATGTGCGTGGGATTTGGTAGGTTCCTTATATTTTGAATTATTTTTTGTTTTTCACGCTTTTGGAAGAGGACCGCACATTCTGGTTGTAACACAGTGTGGATATCCCCGCACTTTTGCTTTACACACAGAGCGGTACCGCACCTGGTTGTACTGGGGGCCTGCGGACCCTGTCAAAATTTTGAAAAACTTAAAATTTTCTCATTCAATCAGCTTAGGATTTGTTTATGTGTTTTAGCCTCTGCCCGGATCTGCATGTGTCTTGTCAGAAACTTTTCGTAGGTTAATTCCATTAACATTTAGGTTTTAGGTGAATTTCTAGAAGTTTTGTGTGCCTTGCTTGATTTTTCGTTTGGTCTTTGTAGTAACTTAGAGCTTAGAAGCCTTAGAAACCTTAGATCACCGAGGTTTTTGCTGGTCTTCTTTATGAGTCTGACCTTATTTTAAATCTGCCTTTGGTGAGGAATACATCTCGTTTTTCTCTTTGCGAAGCTTCGAAAGAACTTGTTTTGAAAGTATTGGATTTCATTTTTAAAAAGAAAACAAAAGCTGGTTGTTTTTTGATTAATTTGTTATTCTAAACAAGTTAGTCCTTAGTTTGCTGATAACTAAGTAAAACATCCTTGAAAATAAATTTTGTAAGCTTTTACTTCAATTAGTTTTTTAGAATTTATAGATCTCAAGATTAGATTTTTTAATAGTTTTCAGTGTTTTATAAAAAAAAATCTCTTTTGAAAAGGTTTGTTTTCTGTAGTTTTTGATTGTTGAAGAAAAAAGGATTTTTTCGTGAGCATAATTAGTAGTCTCGTTTTTGAGTTTATTGAAAAAGACAAAAAAGTTTTCTTTTCATTTGTTTATTAAGGAAAGATTTTTTTTCAAGCAATTGCATTCTCAACTCTTTCTTTAGCTAGAAATTCATTGAAGAAAAATGATTGTTTATCATCTTAGGTGCATTTTAGTGTTTTGGAGTCGAGTCTTCACACCATAAGGTTTCATCTCTGCACCTTTTGACTTAAGAAAAAACCAATAAAAATAACGCTTAAAGTAAAATTTATCTAGCAATCTTTTTATATCTAGGGCTCTTTATCACCAACATAAATTAGGCTAGTCTCTTGGAGTAGGGAGTAATTAACTCTCCAAGATAGTAAAACAAACAAGTATCTATATCTTGCAGTAGGAGATAAATTCCAATTGTTACATCTATGCTCTGGGAAGCTCGTCTTAAAGGAGTCAAGCACGAGGTCATATCCGAACCAGTGGGGTAATCAATCCTTCCTCATTGGGAACGATAGCAGATATACACGTATTAAAAACGGTAAACCTCGGATTAACCATTGTCGAGGAGCCTGGGGTCACTTGTTGGTAAACCTTGGATTATGTCAAGGAGCCTTCAAGGGGATTGAGCTTGCTACTCTACCCTTGCGTGTGTATTGGATCACAGACTATTCCCCCGAGTATATTTGTTTCTGTTGGTAACCATAGTGACCATAATATATAGGATTCTTTCCTAAGGTGACGGTGGAGGGAAGATCCCACTGTACCTAGAGCAGACGTCAACTAGGCTCACTTGGATTTTCTGGGGGGTTCTCTTCACTCGAGACGGTTTAGTGGAGAAACTTGTGCCAGTCAATTCATTAAGCAGGTTGTCGAGGTAACTATTCCAACCGCCATTTCTGTATTGAATTCTGCGACGTTGGATTTCATCACCAACTAGTATTTTCGGTATGGAAAGCTACTGTTTGTGTGTGGTTTGACCTCCTAGATTCTTTAGGCGTGTGATTCAAAATTGTTTGGTTCTTTAGAGACTTTAGGTGGTTTTCATTGAGATTTTTCTTTATTTGCGTGTGAAGTAATTAAAATATTTAATCGTGGTTGAATTACCGAGGCAGTCCCATAGACTTTGGGGCCAACCTCCTGAGTTTTCACCAAGCCAGCTTGAAGGGCTACGAGCCCTTGTAACTCCTAGTAACAGTAGAGTTGGGTCACTCGAAGAAGGAGAATCTTCTTTAGTTGTACATCCTGATTATCAAGTTCAAGCCCCTGAGTATATTATTGAACCTGTTTCATTTTCCGAAGTTACTAGTAGTTTTTCTTCTGCTAGTGAATTAGTCGAGGAACTTGAAATTTCTGAACCTGCTGCTACTCCATCATCAGGATTTTCATCTCCAACTTCCAGTGGTCCTGGTTCACCCAGGGTAGGAAGAGTCATTACCCAAAATCTTCCTTCTGGACTTATTGCTATTGAAGAACTTGTTACTCCGGAGGAAAGTATACCTATCCCTGAAAATCAACTAGCTATAGAACTTAGAGAGCGTGAATCGATCTTTTACAGTCCACCTAGGAGGGACGCTTGGTATCTTTCATTGACCAATTTTCTAGAAAACCCGGGACTAAGTTTTTCACCACCTCGCATTCCTTTTCATCCAACACCTAGAGGTTATTATCCTCCTTTGAATATGTCGAGACAGTCATCCATGTTTTCTCAATCTCCAGAAATATTTTTATATGGCGGTCCTTCTGTTCCCTCCGGGTATCAGTCACTTACTGGTACTTTTTCGGGAGCATCTCCTCAACCTGTTGAACAAGGGTTACTAACTGGTAATAACGGAACTAAGCCGTTGAGTGTAGAAGATATTATTATGATGTCAGGTACTATTCCAAATCCGCAACCTCAAGGTAGTCAGTTACTGCTTGGGGGGCAACCTCAAGGTCCTCAATTATCGCCTGGGGGGCAACCTCAAGGTACCCAATTACCGCTTGGGGGGCAACCTCAAGGACGGTACATACCTTCGGGATAGTGCATTCCTCAAGGTCAACCCCAAACTCAGTATGTACTTCAAGGTCAACCCTAGTATCAATATGTACCTCAAGGTCAACCATAGTATTAGTACGTGCCTCAAGGTTATCAACCTCAAGGTCAGTACCCAATCCAAGGTTTCCAACTACCTTCAGGTCAATCATTTGTCCAAGGAGTTGGAAATGTACCTTTGAATTATCAACCCTACCCTCAACTCGGTTATGGTCCTCAATATGCTCAACCTTCTATGGGTCATACCCCAGAATGAACGTAGTGTGGGATCCATCTCAATCCCAACAAATCTTGCAACCGAACAAGCAGTCATCATCTCAATCTGGACAACCCTTGGTTTCTGGTTCAACCTAGCAACCTATCCAGCCTACTATTCAAACTTCTGCACCTTCTGTAGTTTCTCATTCTGGGCCTAGTTCGCCTCGAACTCCACCTCAAACAACTGCGGCAACTGCTGCAACATCTATTCCATCTACCCCACCTACTTCTGGAGTATCGATAGCTCCAGTTTCTACTGTTCCTACATCAATTCCTCAAGCATATTTACCTCAGTCTGGACCTACAATTCAGACTTCGGTTCAAATGCCTATAGGACAACCTGGCCCAAGTATGGTTGTCACAAGTCAACCTGAATTTACTTATCAATCGTACCAGGGACAGTACCAATTCGGTCCTATTGTGCAGAACCCAGTCTATCAGTATCAACCGTACCCTGGATATACTTATCAGCAACCTCAACAACCCCAGTACGGTCCGGTTAATCCTGGTTTTCCAAGAGGATATAATATCCCAAATGCAATTCCAATTCCAAGTTATCCTGGATATCCTCCTCCTGGGGTTGGTCTCATGACCCATGGTTTTCGAGGTCCTAATCGTCAGTTACCGTTCATTGCAACTTTGGACTTGCCTGATTTGTTGCACCTTATAAATGATCTGATTAATTATCTTCCGTTTTGGCCACCAATGCCAAATAAGTTGCCCAGTGACATCCCAAAGTTTGAAGGTAAATCAAGATAGGATCCGTCGAACCATGTGATGACTTATCACCTCTGGTGTGCATCTAACTCCATTTCAGATGATTCAATTCGTTTACGTCTTTTTCAATGCACTCTAATTGGTCTTGCGGCCAAGTGGTACATTGAGTTACTGCAAGCCACTTTTTATAATTTTAGTCAGCTAGCTACTTCGTTCTTAACTCATTTTCAGTTGCCTGTCAGATATGACAATGGCACGGAATTATTAACTTCATTAAAACAGTCAACGTCCACTTATATTTCGGATCACATTCATGAATGGAGACGTCGACAGCGTTTAGTGAAAGTTTTTATTCCAGATTATATCTTAGCAGAATGGTTTGTTAAATCATTACTACCAAAAATCACTGAGGATGTAGCTAAGGCAGGAGTCATTACTAAAGAGCAAGTAATTTCTCAAGCTCAGTACCTTGACCTCGTTTATACGCAGTCAGGTACTTTACACGAGAAAATCCCCGACCTTCCTAAACAAAATCAAATAACTACAACTCCTTCAGGGTCTCATGTCGTTGATGGTATGATTGGTACAGTTAATACCAAAAGTAAGAAGAAATCTTCCAAGAATTCTCCTATTATGACTTTACCAGATTCCCTGATAGGAGACTCTTCCGCAGAAATTTCTATCGATATTCATGTTGTAGAGTCATCTACGGCCAAATCAAAATCCGACGGTAAAAAGAAAGGGAAGAAGAAAAATAAAACAGACAAAATTCAAAAGAGAAACCAGAAAAAACGGAATCTACTGATGAGAAACATAAACCTTGTTATCCTTGTCTCATTTGTGACGAAGAGCATTTTACAAGAGACTGCCCTCATCGCGCTGAGGTTGCGAAAATCGTCAAAGGTTCTCAAACGCCTGTTGTTTTGAAGGATCCTTTTCCTAGTCAAGACAGTAAGATGATAGGTTCTTCCTCAAATGCCTTAGAAGAACCCATAATGATGATGTCCCATGTTAGGATTGCGACACGATTGCAAGATTATGAAAATAAAAGTCCTATTGGTGGTAAGGAAGCAAAATCTTCTAATTCGAACCCATCAACTTCAACTCCCGGTTCTGATCCACTTCAGATCAAGAAACCTAACCCAGACTTAGTAATCAAACCACCCACCAAGGGTATACTTTGAAATTCAGCTTTCAATCCACATGCGAGAGCTGCTTAGAACTATAACATTGTTGAATATCTAGCTATTTCACCTTCAGCAATGTCGGCTTTGGAGGTGCTGCAATCATGTCCAGCACAGCGTAAATTTCTATTGTCGACTACAGGAGCTGTTGATATTCAGGACTCGAACCTTATAATTTTCGATCTAGAAAATAGTACACCTCGCTTACCTCATCAAATGGCTTTCGAGATTCCAGTGTTAGTCAAAAACAGACCTTGCTATAGGACTATAATTGATGAGGGAGCTTCAACATGTATTATGTCGATCCGGTGTTGGAGATCGCTTGGTTCTCCTACACTTAATCAATCCCGACGATTATAAAGGATTTGATGGCCATGGGTTCCATCCTTTTGGCATTCTACAGGATTTACCTATAGGGGTTGAAGGCAAAACTGTTAATCTAGATGTGGAAGTGGTTGATGCCCCTCTAGATTACAACCTTCTCTTGGGTCGTAGTTGGTCTTACACTATGACTTTTGTTGTTTCATCAGTCTTTCGGCTTATAAAGTTTCTACATAATGGAAAGATCGTAACTATAAACCAGCTAACTTACTTTTCATCCGACCCAGCCTCTTCTGAAAGTATCCAGCATGTTGGCAAAACAATTATCCCTTATAAGGATGTTGGAGTAGGACTAGTTAAAGATTCTAATTTACTAGGAATTTTTTCCTTTCCTCCTCCTAACGTATCGCCTTCTACTGCAACCACTCATATGATTTCATCAGACACTATTGTTTATGATGATCCTTGGATCGTACCTTGCGAATCTGAGTTGGATTCATTTGGTGATGATATGCCTTTGAGTCCTTATGAAATTGCATATCAGGTCGTACAGTGATTTTCCGACCCTTCTTCAACCGAAATTGACTTAATGAATGTGGTCCATGAAGAATCACTTTCAACATCAAACTCAGACTCAACAACTTTTTCCAAACTTGTTCATACTGATGAGCAGATCCATGAAATCTTGTTTGTTGATGATTTACCATGGGAAGATCTTCATCATAGATCTTCGTTCTTACCTGAGATTGATCATTTTGAAAATTATTTTTCATCTATTTTTACGACGGATTATGTCAAGGAACAACAGAATCCATTGCAAAATCTTGATTCTAAGTTAAATTTGGGAAATATTTCTCGAACAATTCCTATCGACATTTCGGTTAAACCTGGAATTGTTGAAAGCATTCATATAGGTGCCTCTTGTACAGAAGATGAAATTCAAACATATAAGGCCCTATTTCAAGAATTCTGCAACGTGTTTGCCTGGTCATATGAGGAAATGCTAGGAATTGACCAAACAATTGTTGCTCATGAAATCAAAACTTACCCGGATGCTAAACCCATCTGGCAACGTTTGCGTCAAATCCACCCGCGAAAAGTTGCTGCTATTAAAGCAGAAGTTGAAAAATTACTTAAAGTAGGTTTCATTTATCCAATTCCCTTAACGGATTGGGTATTGAATATCGTTCCTGTTAACAAAAAGCAAGGAACAATAAGAATATGTATCGATTATAGGGATATTAATCGAGCCTGTCCAAAAGACAATTATCCGACTCCCTATATCAATCAAATCATTGATGATTGTGCCGGCTGTGAAATATTCTCCTTCATGGATGGTTTTTCCGGTTACAATCAAATCAACATTCTACCTGCTAATCAACCAAAAATGGCTTTCATTTGTCCATGGGGGACATTTGCTTACTGCAAATTACCTTTTGGGCTCAAGAACGCCGGAGCAACTTTTCAAAGAGCCATGTCTTATGCGTTTCATGACATCAAGCACATCGTGCAACCTTATCTCGATGATTTACCTGCTCATTCGACTCTTCGCCAACTCCAGAGTTTGTAAGGGAAAGCAAACTTTTTACATAAATTCATTCTTAACTACGCCGAGATAACAAAGGTTTTTACCAGGTTGTTAAAATAGAATACTCCATTCTTTTGGGATGAGATATCTGACAAATCTTTTGATGCCCTAAAACACGCATTGACCCATGCACAGCTATTGCATCCTCCCAACTACAACCAAGACTACTTCTTATATCTCGCCGCCTCTCATTCCACCATCAGAATGGTGTTAGTTCAGGAAGATGAATTCAGTACTGAACATGTGATTTATTACCTTAGTCAAACTTTGAATCCAACTGAACTAAAATATTCACATGTGGAGAAATTGGCCTTGGCAGCTGTTCAAGTTGTCCAACGATTTCGTCATTACATTTTACTTCGCAAAACTACTGTAATTTCCGACTGTAACCCTATGATCTATATTTTGACAAAAAAATTGCTAGGGGATAAGTATTCCAAATGGATTGTAATCCTACAGGAATTTGACTTGGAGTTTGAAAAATCTAAGTCAAAGAAATCTTTAGTTTTTGCGGAGTTGATGTGTGACTTCCCGCGCGCTGATACTGAAACTGTGGCGGAAAAGCCCATTGTCGACGAATCCTTGTTTCTAATCAGCACTCTTGATCCATGGTATGGAGATATCATCGTTTATCTCCAAACCCAATCCTTTCAGCCTGAAATTTCAAGATCTCAATGTTAGAAAATACGATTCCAATCCCAAAAATATAAAATCATTGGAGATACACTTTATCGTCGTGGGGCGGACTCCGTTTTTCAACGTTGTTTAATTCATTAGGAAGCAGAAAGGGTTCTAAATGACTGTCACTCTAGAGCATGTGGTGGTCATATGTCTGGGTTTTCCACAGCCCAAAAGATATTGCGCGTTGGCTATTTCTGGCCGTCTTTGTTTAAAGATTGTATTGACGCGGTCCGAAAATGCCACAACTGCCAAATTTTTTATCGAAAGATGTGCGCTCCACCTACTCCTCTCCACCCTGTTATCACTCAGGTTGTTCCCTGCCTCCTGAAGGGAATATGGACGAGGTAACCACTAACCAATCTTTTAGTTGCAGATTCTAACCAATCTGCAACCAGAGAGGGCTCTCTCTTTGTAATTTAGCTTTGTTTTGAAGTATTTTAGGCTAGTTATAATGCACAGGGTTTGGTTTTTAGTTTGTTGGTTGGTGATATCAAATAGGACTAGGGTGCAAGTCAAAAATAGTTTATAGTATTGGGCAATGGATTCAACAATGGTGTACTGCTGAAGGTGTTTCTATGGTAAAGGCAATGCTACAGAGCAAGATAGGCATTTTGGAACAATTTTCAAAACTGGAAATTGATGAAATGTAGGCCAGTGGATGAAGGGCAGTCAAGAATCCTTGATCATGCTGGCAGAGGGAAGGTGCTTGAGTATTATCTAGGAGCAATTAAGAATTCCTAAATAGTATTCAAAATGAAGGAATTAGTGCAAACATGAGCAGTTAAGAATTCATATTTATGACTAATTCTGAAGAAAACATAATTAATAGCAGAGATTGAACACAGGGTGCATTTAAACAAATCCTGGGCTATTCTTTTTCTCTGTTACTAAAGCTATGAAACATATATGATATTTTGCAAATACAGAAGACATAAACACAGGTTAGAGCAACTTATTGATCCATAGAAAGACACAAGAATTCTGTAGCAGTCCCCAGAACATTAAATCCACATTTAGACGGTCCAACAGTAGTGAACTTCAAACAGCCTTTGTATTACAGCGTAGTCCAGAGAGAAAATTACCAACCCCAAATACATATTATGGGGAGGTATTTATACAAACAGGGAGATACAAAATATCATGAAGATAACTTCTGAAGTCATAACTTCCTTTACCAACTCTTAGGAAGAAGTAAATGAGGGAAATAAATGCTGCAGTAAATGTGAATGTGCTGGCTGTCCAATTTGTCAGAGATATTTGACCTTTTGGACTGAGTGAGTCGATTGATTGCTGCATATTTACTCTGTGTTTGCTGCCTTGATGTTGCTATGTTGCTGTGTCATTGTCTTGGCCTTGTCATCAGTGTTCGGTTTACATCAACGAGCTGTAGTCACCATTCCATTTCTACTTTTTGTTGTTTTTTACCCTTTGACAGGTGGATCGTGGCTCTGTATTTTCTGACCTGTAGTTGACCAAAAGGAAAATGAAAACAAAATTACCTGAGAAATATCTCCAGCATTCCTATCCACCAATCCTCTGTAGGCAACTGATGTCTTTGTATCTTTATCAGTGTTTCAACAACTTCAATGTATCTATAAAAGTTGGGATGGACTTCGAAAAGGTGGTTTATCTCATTTTCAATGTAGAGCAGATTTTCTAGTTTGTCATAGAGACTCTGTCCAGAGGGAGGCCCTGTTTCTTTTGAGGTGCTTGAGGATACTGTAATTTGATTGGAGGCATAGTTATTTACCCTGTGGGCATATTGCTCATGTGATAGCAGTCTTCCAGCACTGGTTAATAAATTGGGTAGCCCTTTGCTCTGTAATGTTGAAAACTTGATTTTGAAGTCATTTATCTTTGCCTGCATTTCTTGGCATTTTCTTTCCAGATTCTGCACAAAATTCCTTAGGGTCAGCGCCCTTTTCACCAGTAAGATTGTATCTGTCCTGTTCCTGATACCTATTACTGCCAACTAATCTTTGGTATGAGTGTTCAGAAATTGAACCATTCTATTCGCTTGCTCAGGCATATTTCCTAATGATGCTCTAGCCTTTTGAGTTTCGAATTGAGCTAAGCCTATCAATTCCATTTGCTCATGTATGGTTTCAATTGATTGCCATTGGTCAATAATGGATTGGCCAATTTTGGCCCACAAAATTTTCTTGACTTCAACTAGAGTCTTATCAAGAGTAAGCTCCTTTTCCAGTTCCTTTATTCTTTTCTCCAAGGCCTTTACTTCCCTTATCTTCTCTGCTACATCCATCTTTGATTTGTCATATCTTACCTCAATTTTGGCCAGCTTTTCTTTGGTCTCTTTCAATTCTACCATCTATACTTCCAGAGCCTTTATTTCTTTCATCATCTCCTCCATACTCAGGCTAGCTTCTTGCTCTGCTGCTGCTGTAGTTGTTGTTGAAGTTGAGGCTAGAGTTGAGGTACCTGTTATTGTTCTTGGATCAGTAGGGGGGACTGTTGTGGTGACCGTAGGAGGAGCAGCTGTAAGAATGTGAGTTGTTTGAACTGGCTGAGAGGGAAACTCTCGTTGTCTCCCTTGCAGTGATGCCTCCAAGGCACTCTCTGTTTCTATCAGTATTTTATGCATCCTCATGAGCAAGCTTACTACATCCTCCTCTTCTTTTTGTTGTGCTACCTCTGTAGTTTGAGGATGTATTGTAGCTGGCAGCCTGAGTTGTCTTCTGAGGGCTGCTATGTCTTCTTCTTTCTTTTTTATCAAGGCCTGAATGCCCTTAGGATCCTTGGGATCATGTCCCAACTCCATAATAATCTCCTCCAAGGATTTGATTCTATTATCCTTAGCCATTGAGGAGGCCTTCTCTAATTCTAGTTGGGCAGAAGTATTGTGCAATGAATTTTGAAATCTATGAGCCAATAATGTTTTGTCTGCCAAGGTAGAATATACCATTTCGCCAGTTTGTTTGTGTAATTCAATCTGGTCCATTGGATGGATGTCTTTGGAGAGAACTTCCAGATTGGTTCTGATATAGTCAGCAGCTGATTGTGGTTGCTGCGTTGTAGGTCTGAAATGACTAAGGGTCATTTTCCCTTCCTGGATATCATAGGCTGCCATTAGCCTTTGTTGATTAGTGGGAGCCATTCTTAGCAATTGGTTATAGAGCTGGAACCTTACTGGCTCATTTCTGGCCTTGATATCAATGAATGCCTTCTTGATGTCAGAGCCATGTCTTCTCTGTTGCCTGGTGGATGTAACCTCCACACCGTGTTGTCTTTCTTGCTCTGGCTGAAGGGAGCTAGCTGATGTTTCCATACTTGGGGGAACTTGCTGTCCAGCTGGCCCCTCTGTCAATTCTTCTTCTGAATAAGGATTTAATCTTTGTCTCTTTTCTCCTTGCTAATCTGTAGATGCCCCTGTGGGTGTCTCTTCCTGTCTATCCCTTTTCTTGGCCCTTTCCTCATTAAGAGGAGTCTGTAACAAAGGGATTTCAGTCACCTTTGCTTGTGTTGAAGGTTCTTGCCCTTGACTTTGTTCATCTGTTGAAACTGGCTAGTCTGCCATTGTCTCTTGCTACTCAAAATGTTGTACTTCCTTGCCTTTAGATGTGTCTGCTGGTGGAGCACTTTCTTGGGCAGGCTGTTGGGAAGTTGTGGCAGACGATATGCCCACTCCAAGGTGTCGAGGCAATGTGCAAAATACCTGTCCAAAAGATTCCAGGTCAACTGATTTTTCAAGGTCTTTGATTGCTTTTTCTCTTATCTCTTCTTTAGTAAGCTCTTCCACTAGTGTGCCCTCTACCCATTCTTGTTGATTGGCATATTGTTCAATTTCAGGGATTTTGTGGTGCACATACCCTGTGAGCTTGTTTCTAACTCTTCTAAAGCTTATGAAATGTTCAGGGTCATATGGTGACCAATGGAAACTTAGTTTGAGCTTAAGTTTCTCTCTCAGAATAGTGTTAGCATCCTTCCATGCTTCCTCCCTTTTATTAAAGATAAAGGGGCCCAATTGATGTCTTAGTTTAAGTTGTGCTTTTTTCCTAGCACCATAGAAGTGAGTTAAATCTGCACTGTTGAATTGCTGATAGTACTCCAAGGCAAAGAGTCTCATGGGGACATATTTTGGCAGTCTGTAGGGGGCTAATTCACAATCATAAATCCTGATTACAGTGTGTTTTTGGTAGTAGTACCAGTCACCAATGCTGTATCCCTTTGAGAGATGTAGGATTCTCTGCATTTCAGCAGTGAGCCTAGCAGGAGGATCTGTTGACAATAAGCAAGTGGCTAGATAGATAAAAAGATCAATAAACTCACAGTATGTGTATGGGGAGAAATTAACATGATGGAACACTGAGGACCAAAATATTACAGACCTTTGCTCCCCCCTAGCATCCAATTTTTTAAGGAAGACTGGGAAACTATCAGACTGATAGTACAACAGAAAATGATATATATATGAAGTGTATTTGAACACTCTTTCTCTCTCCAAATTAATGAACTGCTCATGAATTTTGTTGGCTATGTAGGTAGCATAGTCATACTTGACAGTGGGGGGTTGTCCTGGAGTAAACATGGACATTAGGGCCAAGACTGTTTCATCCACAATTTCACTTGTCTTGAACCCTAGGATATAAGAAATCATGTCTATGACCAGTCTTCCAGTCTCATCAAACCAGGTATGGAGATAGGGAAGTTTGTATCTGGAGTAGCATTCTGGAAGCATGAACATCTTGGAAATTCGGTCAACTTCTACAGAGGACAACTTTGAGGCTTGATCCAGCAATTGTTTCATGGAAAGGGGGACCAAAGGCTGAGTTGGCTTGAATTGCAGCATCTCATTTATAGACTGAGGGGTAATGTAAAAGAGAAGATTTCCGGAAGGGTCCATCACTGCCCTTTGAGAAGGCTCATAATTAGCACAACATTGATGGATGAAGTCAGGGAAGACATTTACTGAGGGCAGGTAGTATATAGGCATATTAGATTCCCATATTCCAAATAGGTTAGCTTTGTTTATGAAGTTATTCCTTATTTCATAGAAAGCCTGAAGGTGAGGCTTGATTCCCTCCATATCATCGATCTGAAAGTCTCTATCAGCAAGAGGTAGCCACTCTAACTCTTTATGAGGTGCATTTAATGGTGCAATATTCAGGGCCACTGGAGCCTCCATGATTTACTGTGATTATAGTTGGATTTGGTCTATATTTCAACAGGAAACAGAGTCCTGACAGTGGGTTTTTTGACAGGAATGCTGCAAATTGAGTTAATATGGAAATGGCCTCTCTGGGAAAGATTCAAAGGAAAAACCAAGTCTTCAGAGTTTAGCTAGGAAGTTGAGAAAATGGTGAAAAGATCACTTCGCCTGCAGGTGCTTTCTTGATGGTTTTACAGGCGGAAATGAGCTCAATTTCAAGTTTCAGGGGCAATTTGCAGAGGGCTATAGAGTAAACAGGTTTTCTTTGGAAGCAATGGTGGGTAGTGAGTTGAAATGGGGAGGTCTAGAGGTTAAAGAATATTTCAATCACATTTAATTCTTTCGGAGATTGTTTTAACAGAGAAACTTCATAAAATAGGGTTTACGGGCGACAATTGAATAAATACCTATTTTACAGGTGTTGGATACAAAATACAGTTGCAGAGTGAGCTGAAGGGATCTGGTTCGTAGGTTGACTTTACTTGGGTGGTGGATTGAACGTAGTTCGCATGCACAACCTCTGCGAAGCGAGGAATAGGAAATAAACAAAAAACATCGCTTTTTATGACTTTTTAACCAAATTTGGGTTTTTTTGGACTTTTGGCGCTTTTTGTGCTGACGTCAGCATGACATCACCCTGTCCTGTAGCATGGTACAGAAGGTAACGTGGAATCTAATGTGGATGGGTGACGGGGCAGACACGGCAGACTGTACAGTATCACGGGCGCTGACACAGATGCAGATGTGGTGATGACATGCGCGGTGGGGAGAATAAGCAGTAAATGGTTTCCATCGGACCGCTTTTGGTACGGGAGCGGTTTCTGTCAGCGCGGGCCCGATGCAGTAGGAACAGGACACGCGTCCCTATGTACGATGGCAAAACCGCTTTCCATCGGGAGGTAACTTTCGTACTGCGGGGCAGCTCCGATATCAATGCAGGCCGTTGGATCTGGCAGGCGCGATCCAACGATTGACGGGAAGCGCAGGTGCCGGTACGATACGGCGCGGGGACCCGCCCATATTTTTTAATATTTTATAATGTTGCGGGGGTTTAAAACTTTGGGTTTATGGGTTTTTGTCGTTGCGCAGGCAGGTATGGTTATTAGTTTAACCAAATATTAAACTAACCCCAAAGTATTTACATGCGCACCAAAGTTTAAAGGTATGGTATGGGCGGGAGGGTTTAGCGTGGTTATTTATTTAACCTAAAGTTAAATGAATCCCAAGGTTTATGGATGCAGAGGGGTTAATACTAAGGTCCCAAATGGACTTAACATTTCCCCGAAACTGTATTATATGGCTAAAATTGCCAAGGGTAGGGATATTTATATTTATTGGGCCTTTTTTATATATCTTTTGTAAAATAGGGTTGGGGAAATAATTAAAGGATCTATACAATAAGTTAGAATGTTAATATGGATATATGGAATGAAACTGCATGAGTAAATGCCAAGTTAATAGAGTGAAAACTTAGGCATAGGAAAATAAGGGGAGTATGGAATGATGATTTTTACACAAGAAATGTGGCTTCTTTTCACTAAGTAAACTCAGAGTTCAACTTAGCATTTCTCCTAGAATGAAGTGAAACATGACTATTGGGCAGATCCCAAGGTCCTTGAGGGGATGTTAGTAAAATATTTATGGGGGAATGATGGGGGAATTAGTCATGCTTCCATTGTTATGTAGCCAAACAACTGCCATGGTCCTTGTGTCATTGATGAGATGAGTCCTTCTTGACAAGGCAAAAAGATCACAACCTTGTTTCTGCAACCTCAAACTACCTACCCAAACTAACACACCTAGCATTTTTTCTTCCTTTTGATTGGGTGCCCTTGAACTAGCAAACCCTGAAGTTCCTCTTTTCTTTTGACTGCCCTCCTATCTAAGTCTACCCTTATCTCTTCCAAGGGCCCATATTAAGCAATTGGGCTCCTTATTTTCTCTATCTATCTACTCATCTGCCAAGCTTGAACTGTTTGGACATACATTCTTTCTCTATTCTACAACAATAAATTTAAATATGGAGTATTCCAAATTGAACTGTTGGGCCCTCCATTAGGTGTGATGAAACAGTGTTTGCACCTTGTGAACTTGCTTTGCACAAATAAGATAATAGTGGCATTTTGACTGGCCACTTTGCTGGTCTTTCTTTGGGGTTCATTGTATTTTCTTTTTGTTGACCAATTCATTCTTCTTGCCCTTTGATTTTTCTTTTAGGGCATACCCTCTTTACATTTTTTTAATTTTCTATATCTGTATACAAAATATGGAACCTTTGCAACCTAGAAAGGATGATCATATTTGGCACTTCCATAGTCAATCATGAAAAATGAAACCTATTGGTATAGGAACCTAACAGTGGCTCCACCTGGGGATGGATTTTCCTAGTGAAAAGCCAAGAATAGCAGGTCAGATGGCCTTATTCTGAGTTGGTTGTTGTAATTCAAAACTTCCTTCTCCTGGAAACCAATGATCTGAACCTTTGTAGCATGTGTGCACTCCTCATGAGCTGGTCTGTGTAAAATTACAGCTGTGTCTTTTGCCGGTTTTTCTGAGTGCTTGTCATCATCTTTATAGTTCCCAAATCTTCTTCTTGATCTCTTGTGGTAAATTCAATATATACACCAAAAATCATGTAATTCTTTGAGTTTTTCCTCAAATTTTCCACATCTTGTTCCTTATCTAATTGCTATAAATGAAAACTGGTGGAAAATAAAACTATTTATGTACAATATACAATTGTGTTGTGTTGATCAAAGGGAATCAAAATAATGCTTGAGCATTCGCCCATTGACTGGACCCTCCTTAGTATCTGTGCCATCCAAACTTTTCAATAAATAGGTGTTGTTACCTTGTACAGCCTGAATAACAAATGGTCCTTTCCAAAGGAAATCAAATTTCCCATGTTTCCCTTTATCTTCCCTCCTAGAGTCCCACCTCAGCACTTTGTTTCCTATGAAGAAATCTTCAGCTTTTGTTCTTTTGTCAAAGATATTCTTGAGTTTATCTTGTAGAACCTGGGTTCTCTGATATACTTCTTCTCTTGTCTGCTGCAAGTGAATAGTTTGATTGATCCTTCTCTGAATATCATTAGGCTCTGCTTTTATTTCTTGCAGTAATTTGATCACAGGGATTCCTAAGGAGGAGGGGAACACGGCCTCCAGGCCATACACCAACTCATATGGGCTAGTACCAATAGATCTTTTGGTGGTCAATCTGTCTGCCCATAGTGCATTTACAAGCTTTTTATGCCAATTATTTTTATTCTTCTCCAAGACCTTTTTGATGATGTTGATGAGGCTTTTGTTGGATGACTCAGCTAGGCCATTACCTTGAGGGTAATAGGCTGTGGAGTGGCCCAAGGTAATGTGGTATTTATGGCAAAAGTTGATCATTCTTTTGGATTTGAAAGCAGCAGCATTGTCTGTAATAATCTTTTCCGGACAGCCAAATCTAGACAAGATGTTGGTTTCTAAGAATTGCATGATGATTGAGTCATTGGCTTGCCTACAAGGGATGGCTTCTATCCATTTGGTAAAATAGTCTGTGGCAGTCAAAATCCACTTGTGTTGGCTAGAAAAGGAAGGGTGAATTTCACCAATGAAGTCTAAACCCCATTGCTGAAACGGTCTTTCAGTTGAAATAGGCCTGAGGGGCAAAGCTAACAGCTTTCTCTTGCCTTCAAAGATCTGGCATTTGTGGCAAGACATCACAAATTTTTTCACATCAGTAAACAGGGAGGGCCAATAAAATCCAGCCCTTAAGATTTTATCAGTTGTTGATTTCCAGTACAAGTGTCCTCCACAGTCTCCTGCATGAAATTCCTTGAGGACTTTCTCAGTTTCATCCAATGTTAGGTAATTAAGCAAAATACCTTCATGATTTTTCCAAAATAAAACATTGTCTATAATACAAAACTTTGATGCCTTCATTTTCAAGAATCTCTTTTTAGTCCTGGACAACCCTAGAGGAGCTTGCAGGTTTAACAATACAAAACATATGTCAGCATACCAAGGTGATTGTAAAAAGGCTTGGTTGATCTATGGAGTCGCCATCTCCTGTTCGTTATCCAGTTCATTGATGTCAAGGGCTTGAAAATTGGTTTTAGTCATCAGTTTGGCGAAACCTTGTCCTTTTATGAGTTTTGTAGGCTTGATTTCAATGTCATACTCTAAGATGTT
Organism: Pinus tabuliformis; assembly: GCA_031772625.1. Lineage (NCBI taxonomy): Eukaryota > Viridiplantae > Streptophyta > Pinopsida > Pinales > Pinaceae > Pinus > Pinus tabuliformis. Next base: position 395,517,954 of record CM062817.1, read on the forward strand.
GGCTATCCATTTGCCCCTTTTACCTTCGATTCCTTCTTGAGTTAAAATATCCTTAACGACAGCATTTGGAACATAGGCTATCACATGTGAGTACAAGATATAAACTCTGAAATCTTTGATGGATTTTACAAGGGCATAAGCTTGCTTTTCCATGATCTGATACTTGAGTGGAGCATCTCTAAGGGCTTTGTTGAAGAAAGTAATGCGCTTCTCACATCCTTGGTCATCTTTTTGTAATAGGATAGCAGCAATAGTATGCTCAGATGCAAAGGAAAAAATGATGAAATCTCTATCAAATTTGGGACTTGTGAGGACTGGTGTTTTTGTCAAAGCTATTTTGATGTCCCCAAAGGCTTGTTTAGCTTCCATCGTCCATTTGACTTTAGAATCTTTCTTCATCATATTATTCAACAGTCTTATTAGCTCAGCCAAATTGGGAATGAAACTCCTTAGGAAATTAATTTTCCCTAAAAAAGCTTGCAGTTCTTTGATGTTTCTTGGATGAGGGACTTGGAGGATAGCTTGAATTCTGTCCAGGTCAATTCTAATGCCATTTCTTGAAATTATATGCCCTAGGATTTTCCTTCTTCCAGGCCAAACAGTGATTTCTTTGGGTTCAATGATATACCATATTTTCTGCAAATTAAGAACACTTGCCTTAAATGCTCTAAATGTTCTTGATCTGATTTTGAAAAAGCAGTGAGATCATCAAGGTATATGACTAAGAAATCATGGATCTCTTTGGCAAAGGCTATGTCCATTGCTCGTTGAAATGTGGCCCCTGCATTTTTTAGTCCAAAAGGCATTTTGACATATTTGAAGGTTCCCCAAGGTGTTGTGAAGGTAGTTTTATCATGATCATCCAGGTGGACTAAAATCTGATTGAATCCTGAGAATCCATCTAACAATGAGATCCTAGAAGCTCCCACCACCCTTTGTAGGATATGATCCATTTTTGGTAAAGGGTAGTGGTCTTTGAGAGAGACTTTGTTCAAATTTCTTAATTCAACACACAGTCTTATCTCTCCCATTTTCTTCCTAGTAGGCACTAGATTTGAAATCCATTCTGAGAACCTGATAGGTGCAATGATTCTAGCTTCATACATTCGTTTAACTTCCTTTTCAATCAAGGGAAGGAGGACCGAATTGACCCTTCTAAGCTTTTGTTTAAAAGGTTTTTGATTCTCTTTCAAAGGTATAGTGTGTTGGATGATAGAAGTATCATAGGACTTGAGGTCCTCATAACTCCAAGCAAAGACATCTTGGAACTCCTTAAACAAGTCAATGTATTTTAGCTTTTGATCAGGGGGCAATGTTTTGGACAGTTTTACCATTTTGGGATTTTTTGTGGTTCCAATGTTGCAGTCCTCAATTTCTGCATTCAGTGGTTGCATTTTTGGCTTCCTTGAAATATCATTTGAATCAAATATTTCCTCTAAAGGAGTTAAGCCCGTAGGCAGAAAATTATCCTTTATTTCAATTACTTCAGCTTCTGCCTCAGCTATTTCATCAAGATCTGTTTGCTTCAGTTCTTGTACATTCTTGTCATCAAAATTTGTTGGGTGCAAAATTAGATCTGTTGTTTCAGCTGATATGCTTTGCTCACTTCTGTCTACTTATTGTAGATCATCAATGGTGCTAGTATCAATGTTTATACTTGAGAATTCCTCCTTCAGGGTCAGGAAGTTATTTATCTGTGTATCATTCTCAAAGACCTGCCAATTTTTGACATTATCTGGGACAGTAGGTCTATGTTTGATTTTAGCAGTGAAGTGGTGATTGGGCTCAAATGGAAGCTTGCAAGTGCTGGCAAAGGTTGCCAAACTATGTGCATGTAAATTGTGCTTTCTAGGAATTTTGGTGAGTTGAGATTCTGAGAAGGTGTTAAGTATTTCAATGGCTACCCCTATGTAAGCTCTCAACCTAAGATCATTTGTAACAAAGTTTCCCTTCATCTGTTGTATAATCAAATATGAATCCCCTAGAATTGAAACCTTGGTTGCCCCTAGACCTCTGATCAGTTTGAGTCCTAACAATAGGGCTTCATACTCGGCCATATTGTTTGTACATTTGAAATTTAACCTATATGCATGACCTTCAGCATGGTCATTTTGCATGTTGTGTATCTAAACCCCTGCCCATGCTCCTAATTTGCTTACCGAGCCATCAAATTCCAAGTACCATAAGATTTCTTGGTTATGACTAGCCTTAAGAGTTTTAGAAGCTTGTTCAGTGGGCAGATTTGGCTCTTGTAATTCATATGATATATCATTTCCCTTTGTTGCATCAATCATATCAACAGTTTTTTGATCTTGGGCACTAGATTGTTCCTCTATGCTTTGTGTTTGTGCTGCTTCTAGGAGTTTGACATCAGTTTTGGGACACTTCCCAGCATTATATAAAATGAATGAATCCATATTGGAATGCATAGAATAGATGGGGAAGTTTTGGGGTTTTTCTTGACTGCTAACCACATATTTCATTAGTGTTTCCCGATATAATCTCTTTGGTTGTCCAAAGATTGAAATAGTGGCATAGGACATGTCTAGTTGCAAAGATCCTTGGAGTTTGCACCCTAAGATCTGGACAAAAGAATACCATACTTAGGTGGAATATCAGCTACCACCACATCCATCAAGATTGTTTTAGCTAGATATTGGACTAAAGATACACAAAGGTGTTTGATTAGGCCTAGACACCTGACCTGGCTGGAATCAAATGAGAACAAGTCTTTGTAGGGCCTTGTGATGTCTAGATCCAGTCTTTCCATCACAAATTTAGGCATTAGGTTATGGGAAGCTCCCGAATCAAACATAGCATTATGCAGTACCTTGTCATGAATGTTCAAGCTCACATAAAATGGAGGAACCCCTCCATCTACTATTTTACCATTGACTTCAGGACCGAAAAGCAATTCTGGTTGATCATCTAGAACATTGACTGCATCCCTATTCTCTGGTATTTGTAGTGACCTACTGATTTGTTGTCTACAAACTTCATGTTTGGCCAATTCAGAGAGAGGAATAGCTATCTTCAGCTTACCTATTTATGTTTCTAAGTTAAAAGGTTTCTCTATCTAAATTTTTGTATTATGGACAGCAGAATTTTCCTTTTCAGCTAAATTTTCAGTGATTTTCTCTTGATCAGGAGTGTTGTTTTGAGGTACATCTGATTTGGAATTATTTTCAAGAGGGTGATTCAAATTTTCTTTTGAAGAATGGGATGTGAATGACTGGTTCTTTGAAAGTTGTAAGTCTGATATATCTTCCACAGTGACTTCCTTTGGGTCTGGGTCTGTTTTAGTGGAGGGTTCTATCACGACAACTTTATCCTTTGTTTTCTTTGGCTGCTTCGTATCCTTCAGTTTGGCAAGTTCAGGAACATCTATGGTTCTGCTTCTTAGTTTTTACTGTTTATGAACCTCATAGACCACTGCATCATAGCCTTCCCTAAAATCAAATGACTCTCCCGATTTGGTTTGAAATTGATTGAAATTGTGAGCTTCTTGGTCATCTTGTGTTATAAAAATTTGTTGCTCACTATTTAACCCCATTAGGTTGATTTGGGTGTCCTCTATTGGCTCACTAGAGGTTGAGGCTTCGGCATAGTTCTCTTGAAATGGAGGTCTAATGTTCTGGTCAGGGCCAACCCTTCCAACATTTGGATTTTGATTTTTTCTAAAGTTTGGGTTTCTTGTAGTGTTACTTGGTTGACCTTCCCATGATTATTTTCTTTCAATGGTTTCCACCCTATCCCCAATTCTGTCCATACCTTTGATGATTGCATCGAGTTTTTGTTCAAATGCTGAAGGTTCTTCTTTGAAATTTGTTCTTCTTTCAACTCTTGCCCGATTTCTCTTAGCAATTAGGTTTGCCTCCACACTAACAACTATATTTTGCATGTCTGCTAAGCTTGGAGGGGCTCTTTCCCTCAGTTGGTATGCCATGTCAGAATCAAATCCATCAGGGAATTTGATCAAAGCTAAATCAGGTGGAGGTCTAAGGTTTTGAGGAATAGCGTTATAAACATTATTGAACCTGGCACAATAGACTTGGACAATTTCCTGTGGGCCTCTTTTCAAATTATCATATTCTGTTAAGATGTGTAAAGGGTCTTTCTTCTTTTCCCATCTGTTTAAGAAGGATTGATAAAGAGCTTCTGAATCAGCTATAGAGTTTGCAGCAAGTGCTCTAAACCAAAACCTTACATCACCAATTAGACTTTGGACAAAAATCTTCATCCTCACATCATCATCATCTATTTCATAATTCGCGAAATAATCTTGCATTTTCTTGGTGTGTTGTTGGGTTGTATAGGAGCCAGTACCATCAAAATATGTGATTTTACTCTGATAATCCTGAGGCATGGCCCTTGGATTTCCAGGTAATTGTAGAGGAGCATAACGGTTTGCCATATTCATGGGAATAAATGGGACAATAGGAAGAAATAAAACAGCTGGAACAGCGGGGACAACAGTGGAAATTTGTGCAGTAGATGGGGGAGTGGAGAGGATACTTTGAGGTGTGGATGAGGAACTAGGAGAGGCTATTGAAATTACTATTGCTCTCCCAGGTGTAAGCTCAGATTTTGCAGGGTTTTGCTGAAGTGTATCAAGATCTGAATCAGTCGATTTTTCTAGTTTTTCTTGTTTCCTAAGGGTCTTAGAAATTAAGTTGGGATTTTCAAAAATAGTTGGGGGATCTGGGTTAGGGTTTGACCTGGTGTAACGAGTTTTCTTCTTTGGAGCCAGCTTCTAAATTTGTTTTTGGTATTTTCTGGGAATGTTTTAAGATCACAGTTTTTCACAATATTCTACAAGAGTTTCTTTGAAATATAGGAGGCTTTGGGCTTTCCTTTGAATATGTTGAAACAGAGGGAACTGATCAAATCTTTGGAATAGCTATTTATAGCCTAAAACTATACTAGAGATTGACTGAATCAGCTTTTATTTACTCCTGTAAATGCAGAGCAAAGACAGTTTCAAAGGCTACCTGGCTAACTTCAGGCTCCATCTGTAGCTTTAGAAAATAGACAGGAGTTACAAATAGTCCTTCAGATTCCCCAGTGGAGTCGCTAATGATGTTATCACTCAGGTTGTTCCCTGCCTCCTGAAAGGTATACGGCCGAGGTAACCATTAACCAATCTTTTAGCTGCAGATTCTAGCCAATCTGCAACCAGAGAGGGCTCTCCCTTTGTAATTTAGCTTTGTTTTGGAGTATTTTAGGCTAGTTATAATGCACAGGGTTTGGTTTTTAGTTTGTTGGTTGGTGATATCAAATAGGACTAGGGTGCAAGTCAAAAATAGTTTATACTATTGGGCAATGGAGTCAACAATGGTGTACTAATGAAGGTGTTTCAGTGGTAAAGGCAATGCTACAGAGCAAGATAGGCATTTTGGAACAATTTTCAAATCTGGAAATTGATGAAATGTAGGCTAGTGGATGAAGGGCAGTCAAGAATCCTTGATCATGCTGGCAAAGGGAAGGTGCTTGAGTATTATCCAGGAGCAATGAAGAATTCCTAAATAGTATTCAAAATGAAGGAATTAGTGCAAACATGAGCAGTTAAGATTTCATATTTATGACTAATTCTGAAGAAAACATAATTAATAGCAGAGATTGAACACAGGCTGCATTTAAACAAATCCTAGGCTATTCTTTTTCTCTGTTACTAAAGCTATGAAACATATATGATATTTTGCAAATACAGAAGACATAAACACAGGTTAGAGCAACTTATTGATCCATAGAAAGACACAAGAATTCTGTAGCAGTCCCCAGAACATTAAATCCACATTTAGACGGTCCAACAATAGTGAACTTCAAACAGCCTTTGTATTAAATAGCCTGAGAATTTACAGCGCAGTCCAGAGAGAAAATTACCAACCCCAAATACATATTATGGGGAGTTATTTATACAAACAGGGAGATACAAAATATCATGAAGATAAGTTCTGAAGTCATAACTTCCTTTACCAACTCTTAGGAAGAAGTAAATGAGGGAAATAAATGTTGCAGTAAATGTGAATGTTCTGGCTGTCCAATTTGTCAGATACATTTGACCTTTTGGACTGAGTGAGTCGGTTGATTGCTGCGTATTTACTCTACATTTGTTGGCTTGATGTTGCTATGTTGTTGTGTCGTTGACTTGGCCTTGTCATCAGTGTTCGGTTTTCATCAACGAGCTGTAGTCACCATTCCATTTCTGCTTTTTGTTGTTTTTTACCCTTTGACAGGTGGACCGTGCCTCTGTATTTGCTGACCTGTAGCTGACCAAAAGGAAAATAAAAACAAAATTACCTGAGCAATATCTCCAGCATTCCTTTCCACCAATCCTCTGTAGGAAACTGATGTCTTTGTATCTTTATCAGTGTTTCATCAGCTTCAGTGTATCTATAAAAGTTGGGTTGGACTTCGAAAAGGTGGTTTATCTCATGTTCAATGTAGAACATATTTTCTAGTTTGGCATAGAGGCTCTGTCCAGAGGGAGGCCCTGTTTCTTTTGAGGTGCTTGAGGATGTTGTAATTTGATTGGAGGCATAGTTATTTACCCTGTGGGCATATTGCTCATGTGATAGCAATCTTCCAGCACTGGTTAATAAACTGGGTAGCCCTTTGCTCTGTAATGTTGAAAACTTGATTTTGAAGTCATTTATCTCTACCTGCATTTCTTGGCATTTTCATTCTAGAGTCTGCACAAAATTCCTTAGGGTCAGCACCATTTTCACCAGTAAGATTGTATCTATCCTGTTCCTGATACCTATTGCTGCCAACTGCTCTTTGGTATGAGTGTTCAGAAATTGAACCATTCTATTGGCTTGCTCAGGCATATTTCCTAATGATGTTCTAACCTTTTGAGTTTCGAATTGAGCTAAGCCTATCAATTCCATTTGCTCATGTATGGTTTCAATTGATTGTCGTTGGCCAGTAATGGATTGGCAAATTTCGGCCCACAAAAGTTTCTTGACTTCAGCTAGAGCCTTATCAAGAGTAAGCTCCTTTTCCAGCTCCTTTATTCTTTTCTCCAAGACCTTTACTTCCCTTATCTTCTCTGCTACATCCATCTTTGATTTGTCATATCTTACGTCAATTTTGGCCAGCTTTTCTTTGGCCTCTTTCAATTCTGCCATCTGTACTTCCAAAGCCTTTATTTCTTTCATCATCTCCTCCATACTCAGGCTGGCCTCTTGCTCTGCTGCTGCTGTAGTTGTTGTTGAAGTTGAGGCTGGAGTTGAGGTACCTTCTATTGATGTTGGATCAGTAGGGGGGATTGTTGTGGTGATCGTAGGAGGAGCAGCTGTAAGAATGTGAGTTGTTTGAACTAGCTGAGAGGCCAACTCTCCCTGTCTTCCTTGCAGTGATGCCTCCAAGGCACTCTCTGTTTCTATCAGTCTTTTATGCATCCTCATGAGCAAGCTTACTACATCCTCCTCTTCTTTTTGTTGTGCTACCTCTGTAGTTTGAGGATGTATTGTAGCTGGCAGCCTAAGTTCTCTTCTGAGGGTTGTTATGTCTTCTTCTTTCTTTTTGATCAAGGCCTGAATTCCCTTAGGATCCTTGGGATCATGTCCCAACTCCATAATAATCTCCTCCAAGGATTTGATTCTATTATCCTTAGCCATTGAGGAGGCCTTCTCTAATTCTAATTGGGCAGAAGTATTGTGCAATGAATTTTGCAATCTATGAGCCAATAATGTTTTGTCTGCCAAGGTAGAATATACCATTTCACCGGTTTGATTGTGTAATTCAATCTGGTCCATTGGATGGATGTCTTTGGAGAGAACTTCCAGATTGGTTTTGATATAGTTAGCAGTTGATTGTGGTTGCTGCATTGTAGGTCTGAAATGATTGAGGGTCATTTGCCCTTCCTGGATATCATAGGCTACCATTAGCCTTTGTTGATTAGTGGGAGCCATTCTTAGCAATTGGTTATAGAGTTGGAACCTTACTGGCTCATTTTTGGCCTTGATATCAGTGAATGCCTTCTTGATGTCAGAGCCCTGTCTTCTCTGTTTCCTGGTGGATGTAACCTCCACACTGTGTTGTCTTTCTTGCTCTGGCTGAAAGGAGCTAGTTGATGTTTCCATACTTGGGGGAAATTGTTGTCCAGTTGGCCCCTTTGTCAATTCTTCTTCTAAATAAGGATTTAATCTTTATCTCTTTTCTCCTTGCTGATCTGTAGATGCCCCTGTGGGTGTCTCTTCCTATCTATCCCTTTTCTTGGCCCTTTCCTCATTAAGAGGAGTCTGTAACACAGGGATTTCAGTCACCTTTGCTTGTGTTGAAGGGTCTTGCCCTTGACTTTGTTCATCTGTTGAAACTGGTCGGTTTGCCATTGTCTCTTGCTGCTCGGAATGTTGTACTTCCTTGCCTTTAAATGTGTCTACTGGTGGAGCACTTTCTTGGGCAAGCTATTGGGAAGTTGTGGCAGACGATGTGCCCGCTCCAAGGTGTCGAGGCAATGTGCAAAACACCTGTCCAAAATATTCCAGGTCAACTGATTTTTCAAGGTCTTTGATTGCTTTTTCTGTTATCTCTTCTTCAGTAAGCTCTTCCACTAGTGTGCCCTCTACCCATTCTTGTTGATTGGCATATTGTTCAATTTCAGGGATTCTGTGGTGCACATACCCTGTGAGCTTGTTTTTAACTCTTCTAAAGCCTATGAAATGTTTAGGGTCATATGGTGACCAATGGAAACTTAGTTTGAGCTTAAGTTTCTCTCTCAGAATAGTGTCAGCATCCTTCCACGCTTCCTCCCTTTTATTAAAGATAAAGGGGCCCAATTAATGTCTTATTTTAAGCTGTGCTTTTTTCCTAGCACCGTAGAAGTGAGTTAAATCTGCATTGTTGAATTGTCGATAGTACTCCAAGGCAAAGAGTCTCATGGGGACATATTTTGGCAGTCTGTAGGGGGCTAATTCACAGCCATAAATCCTTATTACAGTGTGGTTTTGGTAGTAGTACCAGTCACCAATGTTGTATCCCTTTGAGAGATGTAAGATTCTCTGCATTTCAGCAGTGAGCCTGGCAGGAAGATCTGTCGACAATAAGCAAGTGCTTGGATAGATAAAAAGATCAATAAACTCACAGTATGGGTATGGGGAGAAATTAACATGATGGAACACTGAGGACCAAAATATTACAGACCTTCGCTCCCCCCTAGCATCCAATTTTTTAAGGAAGACCGGGAAACTATCAGACTGATAGTACAGCAGCAAATGATATATATATGAAGTGTATTTGAACACTCTTTCTCTCTCCAAATTCATGAACTGCTCATGAATTTTGTTTCATCCACAATTTCACTTGTCTTGAACCCTAGGGTATAAGAAATCATGTCTAAGACCAGTCTTCCAATCTCATCAAACCAGGTATGGAGATAGGGAAGTGTGTATCTGGAGTAGCATTCTGGAAGCATGAACATCTTAGCAATTCGGTCAACTTCTGCAGAGGACAACTTTGAGGCTTGATCCAGCAATTGTTTCATGGAAAGGGGGACCAAAGGCTGAGTTGGCTTGAATTGCAGCATCTCATTTATAGACTGAGGGGTAATATAAAAGAGGAAATTTCCGGAAGGGTCCATCACTGCCCTTTGATAAGGATCATAATTAGCACAACATTGATGGATGAAGTCAGGGAAGACATTTATTGAGGGCAGGTAGTATATAGGCATATTAGATTCCCATATTCCAAATAGGTCAGCTTTGTTTCTGAAGTTATTCCTTATTTCACAGAAAGCCTGAAGGTGAGGCTTGATTCCCTCCATATCATCGATCTGAAAGTCTCTATCAGCAATAGGTAGCCATTCTAACTCTTTATGAGGTGCATTTAATGGTGCAATATTCAGGGCCACTGGAGCCTCCATGATTTATTGTGATTATAGTTGGATTTGGTCTATATTTCAACAGGAAACAGAGTCCTGATAGTGGGTTTTTTTACAAATATGCTGCAAATTGAGTTAATATGGAAATGGCCTCTCTGGGCAAGATTCAAAGGAAAAACCAGGTCTTCAGAGTTTAACTAGGAAGCTGAGAAAATGGTGAAAAGATCGCTTCGCCTGCAGGTGCTTTCTTGATGGTTTTACAGGCAGAAATGAGCTCAATTTCAAGTTTCAGGGGCAATTTGCAGAGGGCTATAGAGTAAACAGGTTTTCTTTGGAAGCAATGGTGAGTAGTGAGTTGAAACGAGGAGGTCTAGAGGTTAAAGCATATTTCAATCACATTTAATTCTTTCGGAGATCGTTTTAACAGAGAAACTTCATAAAACAGGGTTTACGGGTGACAATTGAATAAATACCTGTTTTACAGGTGTTGGATACAGAATACAGTTGTAGAGTGAGCTGAAGGGATCCGATTCGCAGGTTGACTTTACTTGGGTGGTGGATTGAACGTAGTTCACATGCACAACCTCCGCGAAGCGACGAATAGGAAATAAACAAAAAACATCGCTTTTTATGACTTTTTAACCAAATTTGGTTTTTTTAGGACTTTTGGCACTTTTTGTGCTGATGTCAACATGACGTCACCCTGTCCTATAGCATGGTACAGAAGGTAACGTGGCAGTTGATGTGGATGGGTGATGGGGTGGACACGGTAGACTAGGCACTAACACAGATGCAGACGTGGTGATGACGTGCGCGGCGGGGAGAATAAGCGGTAAATGGTTTCCATCAGACCGCTTTTGGTACGGGAGCGTTTCTGTCAGCGCGGGCCCGATGCAATAGGAACAAGACACGCGTCCCTATGTACGATGGCAAAACCACTTTCCATCGGGAGGTAACTTTCATACTGCGGGGCGGATCCGATATCAATGCAGGCCATTGGATCTGGCGGGCGCGATCCAATGGTTGACGGGAAGCGCAGGTGCCGGTACGATACGGCGCAGGGACCCACCCATATTTTTTAATATTTTATAATGTCGCAGGGGTTTAAAACTTTGCGTTTATATTGGTTTTTGTGGTTGCGTAGGCGGGTATGGTTATTAGTTTAACCAAATATTAAACTAACCCCAAAGTATTTACATGCGCACCAAAGTTTAAAGGTATGTTATGGGTGGGAGGGTTTAGCGTGGTTATTTATTTAACCTAAAGTTAAATGAATCCCAAGGTTTATGGACGTGGAGGGGTTAATACTAAGGTCCCAAATGGACTTAACATTTCCCCGAAACTGTATTGTATGGCTAAAATTGCCAAGGGTGGGGATATTTATATTTGTTGGGCTTTTTTATATAGCTTTTGTAAAATAGCGGTGGGGAAATAATTAAAGGATCTATACAATAAGTTAGAATGTCAATATGGATATATGGAATGAAACCGCATGAGTAAATGCCAAGTTAATAGAGTGAAAACTTAGGCATAGGGAAATAAGGGGAGTATGGAATGATGATTTTTACACAAGAAATGTGGCTTCTTTTCACTAAGTAAACTCAGAGTTAAACTTAACATTTCTCCTAGAATGAAGTGAAACAGGACTATTGGGCAGATCCCAAGGTCCTTGAGGGGATGTTAGTAAAAGATTTCTGGGGGAATGATGGGGGAATTAGTCATGCTTCCATTGTTCTGCAGCCAAACAACTGCCATGGTCCTTGTGTCATTGATGAGATGAGTCCTTCTTGACAAGGCAAAAAGATCACAACCTTGTTTCTGCAACCTCAAACTACCTACCCAGCCTAACACACCTAGCATTTTTTCTTCCTTTTGATTGGGTGCACTTGAACTAGCAAACCCTGAAGTTCCTCTTTTCTTTTGACTGCCCTCCTATCTAATTCTACCCTTATCTCTTCCAAGGGCGCAGATTAAGCAGTTGGGCTCCTTATTTTCTCTATCTATCTACTCATCTGCCAAGCTTGAACTGTTTGGACAAACATTCTTTTTCTTTTCTACAACAATAAATTTAAATATGGAGTAGTCCAGATTGAATTGTTGGGCCCTCCATTAGGTGTGATGAAACAGTGTTTGCACCTTGTGAACTTGCTTTGCACAAATAAGATAATAGTGGCATTTTGACTGGCCACTTTGTTGGTCTTTCTTTGGGGTTCATTTTCTTTTCTTTTTGTTGACCAATTCATTCTTCTTGCCCTTTGATTTTTCTTTTAGGGCATACCCTCTTTACATTTTTTTAATTTTCTATATCTGTATACAAAATATGGAACCTTTGCAACCTGGAAAGGATGATCATATTTAGCACTTCCATAGTCAATCATGAAAAATGAAACCTATTGGTATAGGAACCTAACACACCCTATAATTGCCATCGGTCCTTTTGCGAAATGGGGTATCAATTTTATTACATGTAAGCCTCACTCAGCCAGGGGGCATGCATATATCATCCTTGCGGTAGATTATTTTACCAAGTGGGACGAGGCGATGCCTACATTTTCGGCAGACGAAAAAACTGCTGCGATTTTCATTTTCAATCATATAATTGCTAGGTTCGGTGTTCCACAAGCGATTATCATTGATCATGGGCGTCACTTTCGAAACATTATGATGACTGAACTAACAGATCAACTTGGCCTACGTCACAATAGTTCTACTCCATATTACCCATAGGCTAATGGTATGGTTGAAGCCATCAACAAAGTTCTTGTCATTATGATCCAACGAATCATTGGGATTCATAGGTCGAACTGGCACAACATGTTAATTTCAAAGCTTTGGGCGTATCGAACCTCAGTAAAAACATCAATTGGTTTCACTCCTTTCCAACTAGTTTACGGTTTGGAAGTTGTGTTACCCATTGAATGCGAAATCTCGTCGTTGCCAATGGCCATAGAATTACTTCCAGCCACTTCCGAAGAGGAGAAACATTTGTTGTACTTGGCTCAGCTAGATGAGAATTGACGTGATGTTGCACTAGCAATCAAAACTCATGCCAAACATATTAAAGCTCAGTATGATCAAAATTTTACACCTCATAATTTTTCGGAAGGAGATCCAGTCTTACTGTATGATCAAGCAAATGATAATTTGGGCACTGGAAAATTCGTACCCATGTGGCATGGTCCTTATGTTGTTAAGCGAAAGCTGGCAAAAGGGACCTATGAATTGGTAGACTTTGAGGGAGTCTCTTTAGGTAAACCCAAAAATGGTCTTTACCTGAAGAGATATTATGCTTAAATCTGGGTGTGGAGATTTTAGTTAGGTTAGTTTTCTTTCTAGCTGGTGTGCTTTAGATTAGAAAAGTGTGCTTAGTTTAGATAGTGTTTTGGTCATTATTATTGCTTATCTTGATTTTACTCTTGATATTGCAGATGTCGACGTCTCTTCAAACATACATTGGTTTTGTTGATTGTGCTTGTCGTAATACACGGAACATTTCTTCCGCAGCTTGGGTTATCTATTCACCCTCTAATGAGTTGGTATCTATGCATGGGGTTAGCCTCAGTCAAACAATGAACAACATTGCACAGTATAGTGCAGTGATTGATTTATTATCTGAATCCATCTCATTTGGGATTCAGAGTTTGATTGTGAGGTTAGATTCTGAACTCGTTGTATTGCAGCTTAATAGAGTTTATGCCATTAGAAATCCAATGTTATTAAGATTATTTTTGAGAGTTCATCTCTTGGAACGTGAATTTGACTATATTGAATATCAGCATATTCCAAGATATTTAAATACATTAGCAGATGCAATTGCTTCTCGAATGTTAAGTAGACATTTGCAATAATCAAACAGTAAATTTAAAAACATTCCATAATATGTTTTACAAGATAACCAGTAATAGTGATATAGCATAGCATAGAAGTGTGTCATATATACATCGTCTTCAATCATAGGTTTAAAAACACCTTATGATTGGCAAAATGATAGTACAAAAAGCAAAAATGTCATATGAGTCTACAACAGGCGATCATCCCATCACTGGTGATGATCATGATAAGAAACCACTGTACGGGCCACCCTACAAAGGAACCTCCTGAAAGGTCCTGAGACCCCAATCACGTAGCGCTGTAGCCTAAGAGGAATGTCATCTATGCTAGTCTCTGCAATGTCTACTGTCAAACGCTCTAGATGGTTTTCCAATTCGGCCAAGGTCTCTGTAGATTCGTCCCGTGGGGTTGGTGCTGCTGCAGCTGGCTATTTCCTCTCATAGGGCCGGAGAGTTGCTGGTCCCCATGGACCTACATCTGCATTTGAAACTTTTTACTATCAATTTTGGATGATTTAAAAACAAAAACAAAAATTAAATTAGAAAATGTTGAAAATGATTTTACCTGAGTCATCCCATTACTCTCCTAGTGGAAGAACCATGTCTGGGTCACCACGATAATCCATCCCAGCATAAGGAAAATCCTAAATCATGAAAACTTGGTTCTCCAACCAATGAAAATACTTAGGAGGAAATCGAACAACCTCTGAACCTTCCTCAGGATGATGGACCATAACTGCAACCCAACGCATCAACTTGGGCTCTCGGGGAAGTCCAGCTTCAACAGAAAGATGTTGTGGGACCAACATTGGGACCCTCTTTAGACGAAATCTCACAACTAAGAAACCATATCCAAAAATTTTCAGTTGTCCGTTCTTTTCTCTAGTCAGTTGGTCCTTTACATTAGCCAACACAGCTTCGCACCAGTTGAAGACGGTGCCTCGAAATCAATCTACTGCCATCCGCATTTGGGATCCAGTGGCCATATGTAGTGTTGTGCTTCTGCAGAGTCTGGTGACAGTAAATGCAATCACTTTGAGTTCAAGACGGGAAATGGTTTTGATGTCAATCCCTTTGTCCTTGGTTTGGTCGTTACAAAACTCTAGCCGAAGACTATCGACAGACTGGCCACCTGGCCTAGTCCCGAATAGAGTCAATTTTTCACCTCTCTTAGGCAAACCTGTCAAAAATTAAATTTCCTCTGGCTCCATTTCGAACTGGTGGCCACCAATAATGAAACACTGGTCCTGTATATTCCACCTGTCCACCAGCCACTACAGAAAGTCTACTTGGGCCTCATGCCAGGTATGGCCCAAAATTTAAATAAACTGCATGCCTTTAATGCATCAATTGAATGTTGATGATTGATTGCGGCGAGGTCCACATCCTCGTTCTCCCGTTCCCGCCAGTTATGCATGATTTATACCCTACATTCAAAGAAAAGGCAGATTAGAACATTTTAAATCAAATTTTTTGGGAAAATATTCAAGAATTTGAAATTATGAACATATGTCGCGAGGACCGCACCCTCTAAGTTAGAGACAGTGCGTAGGTTCGCACTCTGCCTATACAGTGGGTGTGGGCCCCTGGCTTTTTCCTGCATACGAAAAAGTCGGGGTCCGCAGGTTTCACGTTCCGCATCTGCGGACCCCCGCTAGCGAACATTTAAACAAATTTCTTCCTAAAAAATCAAAATATTAACCTAAAAACAAATTTCAAATGAATGAAATGCAAGAGTAAAGTGATGTGGATTACCTGGAGGTGACGGTGTTCGATTCCAACGGACGGATTTTCCGCAATCTTCACAGGAAGTTTCTTACCCAAAAGCTCTCTTTCTCACTCTGAAGTCAAATGGTAAAAATGAATTTACAAAAGCCCTTTTCATAAGCTTTTTTGAATAAATGAATTTTTAATTTGTTTATTTTTCACTTTAAAGAGGTAATTTTTGAAGCATTTTTATTTATTTTAAACAGGTATGAGTAATGTTTGAGTTTTTGTGCAAGATAACGGATTTTTCAGACAAAATTGATCATTTTCGACAAAAAACATTAGAGTCACATTTAAGTTCTTTTCTGACTCCTAAAATATGAAAAGATTGCTGATTTTTTATTTTTAAGCTCGTTAAAACGGAATTAAAAAGACGGTCCACTTACAGCTCTTTTCTGACCGTATAAACATGAAAAGATTGCCGGATTTTTTTCGTTTCAAATTCGATATTAGTTATAAAACGACGTGTCTTTGGTCACTTTTTTACTTTTTCATATCAGATACACTAATTATGAAAAGTACTCCTTAATTTTAATGGTCAAGCGGTTCTATCAAGTATTATTTTATACTTTTTTGGGCTTGGGAGACGCAAATTTACGAAAAAGGACAACCATGGAGTTTTCTTAAGTTTTTCTTTCGACTCCCTAAAATTGAAAAAAGTCGAGTTTCTCCTATACTGGACTCATTAAAATTTAACAGTAAAGGACCTGTTCAATTGCAAACAGGAACGGACCACTCCTTCTTAGGGTTCAAATTTAAACTAAGTTGGACTCATCCGAAGGATGAGCTTATAATCAAGCAAATGTTATCCTCCTCAAGCTTGTCAAAAATAAAGAGGTACTTGCCAGAAATGGTGGGGGAAAATGAACCTGTTTGTCATTTTTTATGTCTCAGAAAAACATTTCACCACTCTTGAACACGACACCTTTTGTTCACCTGGGTTGGGAAATCCTTTGCCTAACAGTTAATCAAACCATATTGAAAGTCTTCAGCCGGTTTCTGGGTATTAACTTTGGGTCAATTGTCACCAAACCATCTGTAGTGTCGTTATGTGTTCAAGAGATCAGTGCAAATAAACCATTCATCTGCAAAATATCTGTCATCCATCTTGACCATCCCTGAGTCAGTCCTTGCAACTATATTTCTTCAAACTTGATCTATGATTTCGTGTTGTGGGCTTGCCTATGACAGATCGCTTTCTATCGACTTCAACTCATTATCTAGAAAAATGATCTAGAAATTGTCAGTACCTTGGGATCTGCATGCCTCAATGGCAGGTTTCTCGCCTTCGACGATAGGTTGCATCATTGACCTTCAATCAAAGGATTCTGTGACATGTTCGACATCAACACATCTATTCACATTTCATGGATTGTACTGAGTACTTTGAGAGCCATTGACATTACTGGTGGTTTCTCTCACACTTGTTAACAGTTTACATCATTGACTGGTAATCAAGTGGTTTCTACCATGTTCAACTTCGACACAGTCATTCACATGGATAGAATCGTACTATTTCGAGAAGTAGAAATCAAGACCCTGGATCTAGTTTCCACCATCCAAGCTGTGAGGAATTTTGTATACATTATAAAGTGGACTATTCATGAACAGATGGTTGCGCCCATACTGTGTCTACATGTGTCTATACTTGTGATGTATTGCAAGGTCATTCCTATATCATAGCAGTTTAATTAGTTTTCTAGTCAGTTTTGATCTGAGTATGGGAATTCCTACCTCAGCGATGATATGATCTCATATATATATATATATATATTGTATTGAATGTTTTTACAGGTTCCAACCAGGCTCTCCACAAGATGATCCTCGAAATGATAAAGTACTTCACTCTTCTTAGATGATAAATGAAATCCTCATCTACTACAGACTTCGCACTTTAGGGGGCAATCTGTTACACAAAATATTGTCACCATGACTTTCTGCAATCAGAGTGAGTCTATCACCACTCATACTGTCCTCCTTTGTAAGTCTCAAACCTCAGCTCTTCATGTCAAGCCTTAAAAATGAGAGAAAGTCCTTGAAAAGCTTTAAAACTCTGGTTCCGCACTTTCTCTTACCATTACCTGCGGTCCCGCACCCCTTGGTCATGTTACCTGCGGACCTGCCCGCTCTGTCTCTAAAGGAGTGGGTGCAGACCCCTGTAAAAGTCAAAAAGGCGCAAGTTTATTCTTAAAAACTCACTTTGGGTTAATTCAAGATGCTTCTAGAAAGAATCTTGACGTGGTTAGTTCGCTCCTAGGTGGTTCATGCATCCCATAACTAAAAGAGCTAACCCCTTGATGAGAGGAGCTTATCCCTTTGAAGGAGGACTCTATCCCTTTGAAGGTGGACCTGGTAACTTCCCTCCTCTACACTATAAATTGAAGCATTGGGCTGGTTGCTAGGGAGGTTAAAAGCTGAATATTTTTTAGGGTAAATGTTGTTGGAATTGAGACTTCTTAGTTGAGCTTGAGAGGAGAGATTACATACCTTTTGGCTCCATTGGGAAGAGAGTGAAACTTGTCAAAGTAGAGGAGATTCTTGTTGGACCCTGGGAGGAGCTTGTATAGCATCAAGGTACCAAGGTTGTAAAGTTCTTCTTTGATTAAAGTTAATACAATCAGATTCATTTTTCTCAATAAATTGTCTTCTATGGTTTATTTCATGAATTCCTTGATCATCATGATAAATATGGTTTATTATATTGGCTATGCAGGTGTTATTTGATGTGTGCATGTTTGTGTTTGTAGGTTATTTAAAAAGGAGCTCATTTGGATGAATGGAGCGTGGCTTCCACAAACTAGCACTGGACTCGAGGTAGGCCTAAAACATCTATTGGCTTTTATTTATAAATTGCATATTTAGAGAAAGATAGAATTTGTTTGGTTTGCTTGTCGCTAGTTATCAATAGATACTAGGGAGATCGGTCTTGTCCGCAAGAATGATTTATCCGCCCGACAGGGAAGTCTTTCCCTTGCTTCGGATTCACATATACAAAGTCTTGCTTCTTCTGTTTAAACTTCTACTCGATTTTGACATCATATCAGTACGCCATGCTGAGCAAGGAGATGTTTAGGAACTCCATCCCATCCTGGATGTATTTGTGTAGGCAGCCACAGTATTTGAGAACCAAATGTAGCTCAAAATCCTTGATACCCAACTAAGTACGAAGGGTACAAAAAATGTTTGTGAACTCCAGCACATCTTGGTCCCTTCCTTGTTGCAGCGTGGTCCACTTTATGTATTTGTCCTCATAGCTTTTGATAGGGTAGTACTGCTCCTTGATGGCATCCCGGAATGAATTCCAAGTGGGTGCGACTAGAAATAGTGAGCCCGTACTTTCATCCTTCTGCCCACAGTAGGTTTCCCACCAGTCCTTGACATGGGGGGCTACTTTGAGAAGAGAGAAAATAATCTCTTCTTGACTGGAAAAATCATGAATATAAAAATACCCTTCTAGCAGATTTAACCATTTATCTACTGCATTTGCATCTATCTGACCCTCAAATATGGGGATTTCAAAGTTAACTTGTACCTTAAAGGGTGTGGCATTTTCAGAGTAGCTGTTGGAAGCCGATGCATCGCCCCTGGGTAGGTGTTGAAGGATCTGGGAAAATTTGTCCATCATCGCATTCCTTTTTCACTCGAGGGTTTCTTCGAGCAAGATTTTGATAGGATCTCCTGCTCCCTCGTCTTTCTTTTCATCTGCCATGGGAGCCCGTTGGGGTTTGTGAGGCTGGTCTTGCAAAGGTTCAACTAGATCGAGCCCTAACTCCTTATACCCCGACCTCGTTGGGGACATGCAAAGAAAAATAGATAAAGAGCAGACCCCTCTAATACCACTGATCCAAATTTAAACAGGAACGTAACTAATTATAGATATAACCATAAATACAAAGGTGTAGCAGAAATAATGCCTCATTTCATTAGTGAAAAATACTGAAATATGCTTACAAATAGAAATGGAAATAAACTAGCTAGGGCAATGTTGGCTTGAGGGGGGCTAACCCAGGTTCGGCGTTAGTTAGCCAAACAAATCCCTACACTACTGGCCCTTTCAGCATTAGCCCGCAGAGCATGGACTGAAGTCTCATCCGAAGCAGTATGGGGGGATGCTAGAACCAAGTTTCCACACCCTTGAGATGGTTGCGATGTTGGTTTATTCCAACTATACCTATCTTCACATAGGCTACTTATCCCTCTTCTCTACCCTTCAGTACCATTGCGAACTATTACAATCAGCTTCTGTACAACCCTAACTAGGGGCTGAAGTCCTTTCGTGCTGTTAGGGCAGCGAACTGTGATATCTCCCAAACTAAGCTAAGTATTTTACTTATCTTATTAACAGATCTTAGATATCTTTGAGTAAATAGATGTTCTTACTTACGTTCACTTAACCAATACAGTTATACACATTCGCGCACCATTAAGCATTAGAAGTGAAATTAATACCCAATATATCAGATGCATAAATAGGAAATAAAGACACAAAATTGATAGAATACTCTTCTTTATTGATAATTCCAGATAATTACATACTTGACTCACCCTGCGCACTCAGCTGCAAGGGTCTGCGCACTCAGCTGCAAGGGTCTGCGCACTTAGCTACGGACTATTAGGCCTCTGTGCACTTAGCTACAAAGCCTCTACCTATGCTATGACCCAACCTATACTTATGCTCCAAAGATATGACTCAATTCTTCATCATTGATTAGTTCCTGATTCCCTACCTCTAACTACTTAGAGCTTAGCTCTATTTATACAATCCATGGTCCACAGACCATGGATACATTTCTTACAACCGACATTACATTATCAAAACAAGGGTGGACAACCCTATAACTCTTTAACATCTACGTGCTCCGCGCCCACAAAATGTGGAGTCTTTACATTTGTATTACAAAATTGGACCAAAATATAGGCTCTTAGCCCCAAAAATGCCCTTGGGGGATCTCGCTCCCAATAGGACCCCAACATAAACATCGTGACTTGCCCTCAAGTCACTTTGCAGCTACAGATATCTTATCGCAAAGACCTCCTAGCTCTGTTTGAATTGCTACAATTCGACAGTGCATTGAGCGACCACTTGTTGGACTTACTCCACGTGTTGTTAAGTGACCGTTGCTGCTGAACTACTGCCCTGAATCCTCTGCTAAGTTGCTTGCAGTTGCATGAGCTTTGCTTCAATGGAGGTTGTAATTGTATAAGCCTCATCGATCCATGGATGTAGGCGTGCTTTTAAGACCACTTATTTGTGCCGAGTGGCACCCACCTATTCCTTGAGCGCCTTTTCCTATTGCATCCATGCAAGCTTTTGTGTAAGGGAAACCATCTGTGCGGTCCCTTTTACCTCATCATACTTATGTTGTAGCTCACATGCCTTTATTTCTAGGCACTCTATATTTGATTCCTCCTACATGGTGGTTAGGACCTTGAACGATTGTTCAAAGAGTTTCATGCATTCTGCCACTGCACTGTCAATTGCCGCTATTTCTATTGTGACCGCGGTGGTATGTTGTTCTCTGACCTCCAGCGGAGTTGAAGGTTGAGCCCTCAACTGCAACTCCACGATCTACAGGTTTAGCTCCAACCGAACCCTGGCCATCTCCACTCTTGTGTTGAGCACCCCTGTAGCTAATTTACGAACGCATGCCTCCACTGGTTCTTCTACCTGAATGTCCAACTCAGATACCATCCAGCAAGCTTCCTCCACATCCTGCATTATCTGTTTGTTTTCCTCCACTACCTCATTGCGCTACAGGCCCAACTATTCAATGTTGATGTGCTACTCACTCATTATCTGTAGAGCACAACTCTCCCTATCATGAAGTTCTATGGTGACTCCATCCTGTAAGAGGTAGAGCATCTCCAAAGGGAGTGTAGCCATGTTCAACCCTAACCCTTCCAAACTTCTCACCATGGGTCTATCAGCCTCCTTCTTTGTAGTAAGTGCCCCATCTACTAGCACTATCGTGTTGGTCACCATTGTGCGCAACATCTCTTTGGCAACTAAAGTGCCGACTGTGAGGCTGGTGGACACTGCGCCAACCTGTGAAGTGTAAACCTGCAACTCCTATGTTTTTGTCCAGAGAACCCCCAATACCAGCTATTGTTGTTCTTCAAATTGTTGGAGGGCCTCCACGGTGACATCCCTCACCGTTTCACTAATATCATGCAGACCCCCCTTAGTGAGGGTGACTGGGTCGAAAGAAGTCTTTGATGCCTTTGTTTTCTTTCGTGGCACTATCTGCTCTCGTGGTCACAGACGCTTAAGCTGGGTGGACGTCGTCTATGGGTATGTGCCACCTTGTTTTGTGTCAGTCTCTGGTTCGGTCGAAGGTGACTTCTATCCTTTGCACTCTTACTCTCCTATTTTCTGCTACTCTGCCAACTTCACAGCATCACGCGCTGGCTGGGCCTTAGCCGTTGCTTCCTCTTTTCTATGATTTTCTGCCAGCTGTGTTATTCGAAGCTATCTCTTCCTTCTTGCGTTGCATAGTGGACTTGTCCATTTCCACCAGGAAGCTAGCTGGAGCGCGCCATTCCGGAGGCCAAGACTCAAGGACTGCGAATATCACATCATCAATCTCCACGTATGGTAAATCATGCCATTTCTTCATGTCTTCATAGGGTCCTTCCACACCTGATGAAGACATGGTGGAAATCCACTTTGAACTCTACAAACTTTTGTATATTTTGGGTGACAACCACGGCTTGCGATTGATCCCCATCGAGATATTCATCTCCATTAGGACCCAGAAGATCTTGCTTTCTTTAATACGTTGTGCATCCTTGGTCGCCGACAACGAAGCGTACTTCGCTGCCTCTGGAAGGTTTGGTGTGACTGAAGGGAATTGGCTATCTTTGGGCAACTCCCATTCCACTAGTACTATCGATAATAGGAGCCACACGTTGTGAAATTTTTTGCCCTACTCATGTTCCTCGCAACAGTTCGCAAGGAACTTGCCTCATAGATAGTTCACCCAATTGAACTGGACTCCTTCTGCGCATTGGGCCACTAGTGCAACTACTGGCATGGGTACCTCATCTGCGCAGCACTTCCACATCACCTTCCCTGCCAATATTTGTGTCACGACCTTGACTACAAGTTTGTTTATGCTGGATATGGTATACCCTCGCTTCTTCTTCTCCAACTTGAACTTCTTCTTCATCGCTTCTGCGAGGGCCAACTTGCCACCTTTTCCCTCTGAAATGCTAGCTAGATCCTATCCTGAGCAAGGTAGTCATGTAATCTAGTGAATCGGATGGTCTGTGATGGGGATGGGCTCCTCCAGCCACAAGCACCCATCAGGCACCAAGCAGAGCAGTCGCCTGATGATGAAGACGATCACTGGGGCGCGATGGTAATGCGGCAACCAGAGCAGGTTTAGCAACCCGGCTTTCTCTACACCTCTAAGCCATTTCCACGACTCAAATTCAATCATTCCAGCCATTGCATCATGTTGTGCTATACAACAACCCCCCCCCCCCCCCCCCCATTTCAATTTTTTAATCTTAGTCTTAAAATGCTAAATAAGAAATGGGTCCCCTTTAGGATATAAAAAAGCAATAAAAATTTTGAATAAAATAGATTTTCCATATTGGTCATATAAAAGTTGCTTTATGAGTATTTAGGACCGCTCATCGCAAATCGCAATTCTTTAGAACCCATGAACATCCATTTGGAAAGTTGCGATGTGATTAGAGTCATAGCAAAACCCTCATCGCAAAGTTTTAATCAAAATAATCCATTTATAAAAAATATGATGTGATATAACTATCGCATCTCACACATCATTAATCCCAAGGAATGAATTATAACGTTTCGTTGAAACCTTGTGATGCGATAAGGCTATCGCAATTGCATATCGCTGATTCATAGGAAAACATCCAAAACACTCCATTGAAAAATTGTGATGCGACATAATTATCACATATCGTGCTCTTGATAAAAGCGAGTAATAGATACTATGAATACATGCGATATAGGGATAAATCAATTATAAAGAAAAATGTGATTTTCCAAGTTTGAAACCCATCGTCTCCCCATGCCAGCTCAGCACTCATCGCAATCGCAACAATGCAAAGAAACCTTTTGAGTGTGGTGCTTGTAACTCTTGATTTGCGATACGCAATGGTTCCACAAATATTAAAATAATACAACCGCTAAATCGCAAATCAGAGAGTCATGGCACCTGTTCTAAAAAAGGACCGTTACAAAACCTCCGATGTGACATATATTACTTCAGCATTAAATTTTCACATTATGAAGTTGCGGTAAAAGCATTAAGGGGAAGTTATGGTTAAGTCCTTTAAGGATTCCATCCATGATGCTTATGTACAATGTAAGATCTTTTGCATCTAATGCGCATAACTGTTTTAGTCTGTAATTTGTGTATTATCTCCTCTCAAGTTTTTTTTTTTCCTATTACGCTCCTCTTTCTCATTTTGCAGTGTTAACCCAGAGTCACACAATTGGTCAAGGTGTCTAAGAAATCTCAAAGGACAAAGGCCCCCATTACAGTGGAAGAAGGACAAGGAAAATTGGTGTTAATTTCAGATACTACCTGTCAAGGCCTTTCTAAAATCTTGTGGGAAGGAATATATGCTTTACTTGAAGCAAAAAATTCATAGGAAATAGAAGAAGAAGCAACAGCTGATGGAACTGATGAAACAGAAAACACGCTCAGTGATTTGGCCGACTCCTTCCTCTATAGAATAGCAGCCCGTGCAAAAGTTTTACCATATAATGATCTAGTGATATGGGTAATCAAAAGTATTAATATAACAGATAGAGCTTTCTTCACAGCTGATGGAAGGATGTTCGAGACAGTCAAACCTAAAGATGTCAAGATAATGTATCACTTGTCAATTCCCCAGTGACACTACAACAAATCATTCCTGGAAGTTTTGCTAAGGAGAATCAGATAGAGTCAGACCCTATCAAATAGTGAAGACATTTTCCTAACAAGCATAAACATGAATCTTCTGGTATGTACTCTGTGGACTCCTTAGCATCTCCATATTATTATGCTACTGTTATGGTATGTAGGCTCTTTGGAAGCCCTGATTCTGCTAGATTTTCTATAGAAATGGTTCCATTGATAGAAGCAGCGATCAACTCCTTTGTTATGGATTGGGAAACTATTCTATCGGATAAAATGGCTAGTCAAATACTAGATTATAGAAAGAATAGATTTTTCACCACCTGAGTTGTGCCCCCATTCTATATGAGTGCTTACATAATGGACACAATCTGTTTTAATTCCAATTTTCCCATTCTAGGTTGGAAATGGACTGTTCAGGATCCAACCCCCATTCATATTTATCATAAGTACTTATGGAAGTCAGAATACAAGAATCATTTATACAACATTTTCCATGGTTTCATTTTACCTGTCCATCAAGTCATCTTTAATAAACCTGCTCCTTGACTGTCTGACAAGGCTAGCATTGATTTAACCGTAATCGACAGTTGGTTCGAGGAGGAGAAGTTCACCTATATTAGGGTTTTTGGCAGTATTATAGATCCTCATGTCCTTCCACTTTACATTCCAGATAAGCTATTAGCTAGGGAAATAGCCTACTAGATAGTGGAAAAAGGGATTTCTAGAAACCTTAAAGAGTCTAAGAAACAAGTGTGGCCTCCATTTCCCCTTCACTGTGGCACCTATACATTGCATGATTTTAAACATGTTGAGAAAGAAGCAGATAAAACAAAGGATCCGAGTCTAGCAGTTATTCCTAAAAGACAATATGATCCAAACAAGGTCGCTTTCAATTTCACCACTTAGGTGAAAGTTAGTAAATTCATACATGAGAATGATGAGTTTGATGACTTATTTGCTTTAGTAGAGTTATTCTCAATAGTAAGTCATCTGGCAAGATTCAAATTGGGAGCGTTGAAGATGGACAAATTCATGGAATACAGAACACGGAGGTTACTGACAGTACCTCTGGATTTTAGATATCATTTTTTTGGGATTCAATTGCGTTAAGTAAGTCATTCACATATAAGCATTTCCATGAGAGGTAGTCATAACAGACTAATTTCTCATGAATTTTGAATAGTTCACTTAACACTCATTGCATCGTGTGATGCTCACAAGGGTGAAGAAGTGGGATTGAAACTAGTGAAATGAATTCGTCCACATCTTAGGCTTTCTAAAACACATGAGCATCATCCTTCTACATTCGTGCCAGCCCTCAAAAATTCTTTGATGCGTACCCCACCATCTTACGGGCGTAGCACATAGTACCCATTTCAGAGCGTCAAAACGCTATTGTTCTGGTACTTCTCTTTCAAATTTGTTCAGGAAATCATCCACCTCACTCAATCCATCATACATAGGTAGATATCTTACGTCTGTTGTCACACAGTGCAATGACCTTATCATCATATTACAATTGAGCGTGGTTACCTCGTGTAACCGATTCTGCCATCGTTCTATCTCTTCATCCGAATCTGAGGTGCAGGAACTTTCGTGCTCCCATGAGATCTTTCCATCCACTGTTGGATTCACCCAGTCCTACTCATCTTGTAGATACATTCTATATCATCGTCGCTCTCGTAGTTGCGCACTGACTCTGTGTAATGCGAACCTTCCGCAGGGTCTAAAGGTACCACTACGCCAGTGACTTTTTCTCAAAAGTCATCTTGTGCTCCTTTAGATTTATCACTCCATTCATATCAATGGCCCAATCTATTCCTAGTAGCACGGGATAGGGATTGTTGTCATCAAAAATTTCTATCACTTCAAAATCTTCAAGCACACTCACACCTTCGATATCCATCATTATTCCCTACAATATTCCCATGGGTAAGATCTTTTGATGGTTCGCCATTCGCATATGGATCGGTGACCATTACAGTGCAGGCCTACCCATGCACTC
Organism: Pinus tabuliformis; assembly: GCA_031772625.1. Taxonomy (NCBI): domain Eukaryota; kingdom Viridiplantae; phylum Streptophyta; class Pinopsida; order Pinales; family Pinaceae; genus Pinus; species Pinus tabuliformis. The sequence goes on from CM062817.1 coordinate 395,544,264, forward strand.
CCATGTCTGCTTTAGCAAGATGTTCACGTCTAATCCTAGATCAAAAATCATTTGATCCATTTCATATTCCTCGATCTGCACGGTCAATCTCATATATCTTCTTGTTCACGTAGTGTACTTCCCGAGATTCCAGACTATGTGCGGTTCTCCTGGTGCGGTCCCAACACATCTAGTGATGAGTTCTTGCAATCCCTTCATAGCTTTGCTATCGTGCAACAGCTTCATGCATGTCTCCAAAAAGATAGTGAGCATTTATGGGTCCATTTCTAGTTCCAGTTTGTCTTTACTACCTGAATTGGAGGCCTCCGCGAATCTCTTCTTAGCTTCCATGAATGTCACCTTAGTGCGCTCCAAATCAAATTCTGGTTCCTTTGTTGGAGCCTTGTGAACCCAGGCACTCTCTTCAGGCTGCTTGCCTTTGTCATCTCCTATCGTAATACCACTTCGAAGCACGATATTTACATTCGGGTCTTCCTTGTGCAGCTCAGACCTCATCATTTGCAAGTTCTAAGTCGAGGGAGGTTGGAATGCTCCTTTATCGCGCAACCTCGGTATCAGCATGGGACAGTCCTCCATCTCATGATCAAATTGGGTACAATATATGCATGATGGTCTCATCAGATTTGTACAATCACAGGCATAATGCCCCGATCCTCCGCAATTGTAACAGATCAATTGTCTGCGACCTCTTCCTGGTCCCATTCCACCTCGACCTCTTCCGCACCCTTGAAATCCATTGCATGCCATCCCTGCATTTTGATCGAGGACCCGTGTTTCAGTCTAAACTCTATAGGTAGGATTCTGATCCATCATCAATTCATAACTTCTACAAGTGCACTCATAGTGGCCTACTGAGCTGAAGAGGTTATAGAACAACTGCTAGGAACTATGCGTATACTTTTGTAATAGATGGCAGTTATATGTAGCATGCTTCCCTCCTATCTAAAAAATTGTGCACCATAATGTAGGAGCTGTGCTTGGTCCTGCTTGTGCCTCCGGTATCAATGGCATTGGTCCTCCTCCTGCCAGGTAGTTCACGAAGACTGACAATGATCCTTGTCATGTCCCTGGCCTTTTCACTTTACGCACCATACTTCCTCACGCACTTCTGGGTGAGCCATCCTATCTTGTTCTGAACTTTGCATCTCAAGGAACAAGTTTTTCAACTGCACATGGATCTATTGGACTCTCTTGTATCAGGGTCTCATGCAATCTCATTGTGATCTCCAAGGCCACGGCCTGAGTGGATAGCTTCTGTTGTGACAACGCGGTGCTTAGATGTGGCGTTAGTGATGCTACAAACCATGTGCAGTGTTTCCCATCCGTCAAGGTCATGTTGGCTTCATGAATCATAACCTTCAATCTCTAATCTTGCTCCCAGGGGGTCTCGCCAAGAAGCATCATGATTTCCTTAAATCTGATGATTGATTTTGTCTCCAACTTTGGTCTACAAAATTCCTTGTTTAGCGTAGCTTAGATATTCGCAATCCCTACATTCAGATTGTCATTGGAGTTCTTAATGTACCAAGTCAGTGCGCGATCCTACAAAGTATTGACTAGCATTGCTTTTTTTATATTGTCATCGATGACTCCCTGCGCTTCCTATACAGCCTTTACCACAAACCAAAACTGGTCTGGGTCTTCATTCCCTACTCCTTTGAACACAGGCAGCTTTATCGTGCTCTCCATATTGAACGTTGGTGGTGGTAGAGGTGGTGTGGATAAAGACGAGGGTGAAGACGGTGAAACTAGTGGTGGTGTAGGTGGGGGTGGTATACGCAGAATTCACTGCTTTATCAGACTGATCGCACTTCTTGGTGAAACTTTCACGAGCTCTTCCTCACTTTCTCTTAGAGGTGAAATAAAGGGGCTAGTTTCTAGCTCTGCGCTACCTTCGTTTCTGTAGATCCTCCCACTTCGCGTAGCCCTGAACATAAATTTATCTGCATAACCCGCTTTTCACACAGTAGCATTTTAATCCAAGTTTTCAAAGATTTAATGTACTTACCTCGCAATCCCTTGAGGAAGAGTTGTTCTACCTCGCTATAGTTGACTGAAGTATCTACCGTGAACTCAGTGATAAATCCTCCTATAATTCAATCAAGCCAATGGTCCACAGCATGCGCAATCTTAGCTTTCGATGCTTCTAGCCTGCGCACCAACTTTGGAGTCCACACAATTGGTTTTTCGAGCCTACACCTTCCTTGACTGTCTACTAGCTTCGTGATCCACTCGTATAACTCAGATGGGAAGGATGAAAAGAAAATTTTGTGGATTTCCGTATATAAGTAGAAATCTAGCCACTCTTCCCTTGATAACCACAGATTCATGTTTTCCTGCGCTATGCACTCGTGAATCTTTCTATCCAACCACTCTTCAATTCCTTTCTTTGTCAGATTCCAGTGATACGACATCAGACATCTCTTAGGTAGATCTCGTTCTCGGCAACATAACCATTTGTTGGCTTAGTGGGGCCTGACCCAGGTTCAAAGTTAATTTAGCCAAACAAATATCGGTACTACTGGCCCTTTCAGCAACAGTCCGTGGAGCATAGACTAAGGTCTCACCCGAAGTAGTATGGAAGGGTGCTAAAACTAGGTTTCTGCACCTTGGAGATTTCTGATGAGGTCGTGTGGTCCGTGGTTTGACCCTACGCACAGGTCACTTTGCGCACTTTCCCGTACCTCGCAGCCCGATATACTACCTTCGTGCAGCCCTACTCGAGGGCTGAACACTGCACTTCTGTGTTATTACCCAATATCTTACTGGTATTCCAATGTTAGTTTATTATCTTAGCCTACTTGCATGCTTTAAGTTATACTTAACATTATAAATCATTCATACAAGTGTGCACAGTAAATAAATAGTATATTTGCAAAGTATATAAAACATGTATTAACCCAGGTACAGATACATAGAATTATGACAAAACTTCTCTTTATTAATTCCTTCTTTAGTTACAGACTCGACTCCACCCTACGCACTCAGCTATGGACTACTAGGCCTCTACGCACTCAGTTGTAGAGCCTTCTCCTACTTCATCTCAATCACTTTCTTTTCTCATTCTTGTCTTCTATTATATATCTCCTATCAACACTTAGAGCCTTGCTCTATTTATACAATCCCATGGTCTGCGGACCATGGGTAGGTCTCTTTAGCCGACATAACATTACAAAACTAGGACAGACAACCCTATGATTCTATCATACTTTCGCGCTCCGCACCTGCTATTCGCAGAGATTTACAACAATATTAGGTCAAAACTTGGGCTTTGAGCCCCAAAACATGCCTTGGGGGAATTCAATTCCCAACAGGTAATCTTCTTAATAATATACGACCCTAACCAGTGCGTCCTGAACTTTCCGGGGAATTTATCAAACTTACTATTATACAACAAAACCAGATCGTTTACCTTGAATGTCTGTAGCTTGATGTGTCGATCGTGCCACGCTTTTTCACGTTGCTTTTGGACCTACTGGTGAAATCCAGCCAAAAATTACTCTTCTTCAAGCTCATCTAACTGTGCGAGTCTCTCTTCTAGGGCTCCGTGATCTATCATACTCATGATCGTTTCTCTATGGAGACTATGCACGATGTATTCCATAGGCATCACCGCTTCAACCCCGTATACCAGCCTAAAGGGTGTCTGTCCCGTCATCTTATTGCACGTCATCCGATAAGCCCATAACACTATAGGTATGCGTAGGTCCCAATCACTTTGTTGTGCATTGCATACCTTGGTCATCATGTTTTCAAGCACTTTGTTGAATGCCTCCACTGTCTTGTTAGACTGTGGGTGATAAGGGGTGCTCATTTGATGATACACCTAAAATTCCTTTGTTAGTTCATTGATCATCTCATTCCGGAAGTGCAGACCATGATCACTCATCAAGATCCTTGGATAGCCAAATCGCATCAGTACATGTTCAAATAGAAACTTCACAGCATTCATGCCTATGCAATCCTTCATTGGTTGCGCTTCTTCCCAACAAGTCAAACACTCTGTCGCAGTGATAATATACGTCGTGCCTGTCTTTCCTTGAGGTTTAATGGGTCCTACAAAGTCTATTGCCCACTTTTCGAAAGGTTGCAATGTCATTTGTAGATTCAAAGGCATTTCATCCCTCCACGATGGCCTACCTGTTCTTTGACATACATCACATGCCTTGCAATATTCTTTTGAATCCTGATGGAGGGTTGGCCACGACAACCTTTGCATAGAATCTTCTGCACGGTTGCTCTTCCTGCATAATGTCCTCCCACAACGCCAACATGAGCGCCCGCGAGGATGTTGCTTCGTTCAAACTCAGGTACATACCTTCACACTACTTCATCATTCCCATCTTGTATAGATGCCCAGCAATGACAAAGAAATATGCCACGTGCACCACTAATTCCTTATTTTGTTAGATAGAGTATCCTTCCGGTGCAATTCCAGTTATTAGAAAGTGTATTATATCCTCGAAATTTCCATCCGCGATGCGCACAATAAAGGACTACATGTCAGGTAATCCTTCCTCCAAACTAGTAGATTCCTCCCCTGTCTCACTATGCAATAGGTGATCTGGTCCCGTGTTCAATTGTCCAGGCTTCACAACAACTTTGAAATCGTACTCCTAGAACAATAAGAGCCATTTGCAAATTCACCCCCCAACACAGGCTCATTGACCAAGTACTTTAGCATGGAGTACATGTGCACCTACTTAGGTTGGGGCTTTTCTTCATATGTCTGCGTCCATGTGCGCAGATCATTCTTCCCATCATACTTGTCTGCCAGTCGCATCTGAGGTTTCCCAAATCATGCTCACATCATTCTCCTACATTCTCGCCAATCATCAAAGCTTCCTTTGTGCGTACCCCACCATCTTGCGGACATAGTGCACAGTACCCAGTCCAAGGCCTGTAAGAATTGTTTTCTTGGCACCTCCCTTTCAAATGCATCCAAGAAGGTATCTACCTCATTTAGACCATCATAAGTAGGAAAATATCGTACTTCTGACGACATGCAATGCAGTGACTAGGTCATCATATTGCAATTCAACATAGTTACTTAATTTAACTGATTCTGCCATTGTTCTACTTCTTCATCGGAATCTGAATTGCAGGAACTCTCACACTCCCATGTAATCCGTCCATCCGTGGTGGGATTCACCAAGTCTTACTCTCGCACTGTTATCTTATAGATGTAGTCCATATCATCATCACTCTCATAGTCGCGGATTGGTTTCGTATAGCGCGATCCCTCAGCAGGATCCATGGGTATTATTACGCGTAGTGACTTTTTCTCAAAGATCATCTTTCACTTCTTCAAATTGATTACCCCGTTCATATCAGTAGCCCAGTAAATTTGCAGGAGCACAGGGTAGGGATTGTTGTCATCAACAATCTCTATTACTTCAAAACTTGCCATCATGCTCGCTCCCTCAATATCCACGGTCACTCCCTACAATCGCCCCATGGGTATGATTTTCTGTTGATTCGCCATCCTTAGCTGAATTAGAGACCATTATAGCACAGGTCTCGTCATTTTCTCCCACGTCTATTTTGGTAGAACATTCTCATGTGATCCCAAATCTAGAATGACTTGATCCATCTCGTATTCTCTGATCTGTGCAGTGGGTCTCATTTCATGCCCCATCCTTGTCTTATTATTTCCAATCTTGTGGACTACACGTGGTTCACCTAGCACAATCCCAACACATCTATTGATAAGTTCTTGTAACCCTTTCACGGCCTTAATGTCGCACAGTAACTTCATACAAGTTTCCAGGAAAGTAGTGAGCATAGAGGGGTCCATCTCCAGCTCAGGCTTATCTTTTCTTTCTGAAGTGGAGGCCTCAGCAAAGCTGTTCTTAGCTTCCATGAAGGTTTCCCAAGCACGCATAAAATCAAACTTACCTTCTTTTGTCGGGCCCTTGTGAGCCCAGGTACTATCTTCTAGTTGTTTCCCCTTGTCATCTCCTATCGTGATTCCACTTCGGAGCACTATATTTACGTTCAGATCTTCCTCGCGTAGGTCAGACCTCATCATCTACAGGTTTTGAGGCGGGGAAGGTGGTAGTGGTCCTTTGTCTCGTATCCTAGCTATAAGTGTAGCACAATATTTTGTTTCATGATCTAACAGTGTGCAATACTTGCATGACAAATGCATTGGATTAGTGCAATCACGGGCATAGTGTCCTGGCCCTCCACAATTGTAGCAAATCAACTATCTATGACCTCTACCAAGTCCTCCTCCACCTCAGCCTCTTCCGCGCCCCTGAAATCCTATCCACACCATCCCTGCATTTTGGTCAAGGGGATGCGTTTTGGCCTAATCCCTGTAGGCAAGCATTCTATCCATCATCAGTTCATAGCTCCTGCAAGTATGCTCATCATGTCCCACCGATCTACAAAAGTTACAGAACAACTATTGCGGAGTTTGCGTATACTTCTGTAACAAGTGGCAGTTATCTGTGGCATGTTTTTTGGCTATTTGACAGATAATGCACCACAAAGCAGGCGTCGTGCTAGGTCCTGCTTGAGCTTCTGGCCTTAAAGGCATCGGTCCTCCTCATGCAAGGTAATTTGTGAAGATCGGGCATTGGTCCTTGTCATGACCCTGACTCTTGCATTTCACGCACCATACCTCTTCGCGTACCTCTGGCTGAACTTTCCTATCTTGCTTCAATCTTTACATCTCAAGGCATAGATTCTTCAGCTGTACGTGGATCTGTTGAACTCCTAGATTAGGATCTTACATCAGAGTCTGTAGTCTCATGGTAATCTCCAAGGCCTCTGTCTAAGTTGTTATCTTCTGCTACGATAGCGCACTCATTAAATGTGATAGTAATGAAGCCACAAACCACTCGCGATGTTGTCCACTTGTCAAATTCATGTTGGCATCGTGGATCGTACATTTTAGCCTCTAATCTAGTTCCCATGGCATCTCACCTGGTAGCATCGTGATCTCTTTGAATCCCACATTCGACTGCACTTTAGATTTAGGCTTGCTAAATTCCTTATTTAGTGCTGCTTGGATGTCTGCTACTCTAGCATTCATGTTATCGCTAGAGTACTTAATGTACCAAGTTAGTGCGCGATCTTACAGAGCACAAACCAGTGACGCTTTCTTTATATGGTCGTATATAACACCTTGGGCTTCCCATACAGTCGTCATAATGAACCAGAATTGGTCCGGGTCCTAATTTCCCAAGCCTTTGAACAAAGGAAACTTCACTTTGTTCACCATACTGAATCGCAGTGGTGGTTGAGGTGGTATGGGTGAAGTTGGAGGTGATGGAGGTGAAGCTTGTGGTGGTGTGGGTGGAGATGGAACTCATGGAAATCATTGTCTTATCAACTGAATAGCACTTCGTGAAGAGACTTTCATGCTCCCTTATTCATCCCATCATGGAGTTGAAATCAAGGGGCTATGCTCTAGACCCTTATTTCCTTCGTTTCTGTAAATTCTTCTGCTTCGCGTAGACCCGAACATAAAGGTAGTTGCATAACCCTCTTTTCCCACAACATCATTTTAATCCAAGTATTCAAATATTTCACATACTTACCTGGCAGTCCTTTGAAAAAACGTCACTTTTCCTCGCTATAGCTGACTAAGGTGTCAACCGTGAACTCAGTAACAAATCCTCCTATAATGTGATTGAGCCAATCATCGACGGCACGCGTGATCTTATCCTCTGATGCTTCCAACCGTTGCACTAGATCTGGGGTCCACATAATAGGACTGTCAAGTATCCACCTTCCTTGGCTATCGACTAGGTTCGCGATCCACTCGTATAGTTCAATAGGGAAAGAGGCAAAAAATATTTCATGTATCTCTGTATACAGGTACCTGTCTATCCACTACTCTTTTGACAGTCACAGGTTTCTGTTTTCTTGTGCCACGAACTCATGAATCCTTCTGTCCAACCAGCCTTCGATTTCTTTCTGAGTTGGATTCCAATGATACGACATCACGCATCTCTTATGCAGATTCTTATCCCAGAAACAGAACCATTTGTTGGCTTGAGGCTAGCCCAGGTTCAGTGTTAGTTAGCCAAATAAATCCCTACACTACTGGCCCTTTCAGCATCAGGCCATAGAGCGCGGGCTGAAGTCTCACTTGAAGCAGTATGGGGGGATACTGGAACCAAGTTTATGCACCCTTGAGATGGTTGTGATGTCGGTTTATTCCAACTATACCTATCCTCGCACTTGCTTCTTATCCCTCTTCTCTAAAATTAAGTACCTTCACGAACTATTGCAATCGGCTTCTGCATAGCCCTAACAAGGGCTGAAGTGCTTTCACGTTGCTAAGGCAGTAAACTGTAATATCTCCCAAACTAGCTAAGTATTTTACTTATCTTATTAACAGATCTTAGATAGCTTTGCGTAAACAGAGGTTCTTACTTGCGTTCACTTAACCAATATAGTTATACACATTTGAGCACCATATAAGCATTAGAAGTGAAAGTCATACCCAATATATTAGATTCATAAATAGGAAATAAAGATGCAAAATTGATAGAATACTCTTATTTACTGATAATTCCATATAATTACAGACTCAAATCGCCCTGTGCACTCAGCTGTAGGGGTTCGCACACTCAGCTGTGGACTACTAGGCCTCTACGCACTCAGCTGCAGAGCCTCTACCTATGCTACGACCCAACCTATACTTCTACTCCAAAGATATGACTCAATTCTTCATCATTGGTTAGTTCTTGATTGCCTGCCTCTAACTACTTAAAGCTTAGCTCTATTTATACAATCCACGGTCCACGGACCATGGGTACATTTCTTGCAACCAACATTACATTATCCAAATAAGGGCAACAACCCTATGACTCTTTAACATCTACGTGCTCTGCACCCACAAAATGTGGAGTCTTTACATATGTATTACAAAATTTGACCAAAATATGGGCTCTTAGCCCTAAAACTGCCCTTGGGGGATCCCGCGCCCGACAGGCGATCGTAGCTTATCTCTGAGAAGAGATGTGTTAGCTACATGCCTCTGAACTATGTTACAATGAGGCTTGAAGGCCTATTTATTGTTGAGAAACAATGGAAAGCCCTAAACATCCAAAAAACTAACCCTAGGAGACGAAATTTCAAACTGTGGGCCTCGTTTTGGGTAAATTGGTACATCAACTTTCCGGGGTCGTAACTTTGGCATACGATCTGTATTTGACGCGCACAATACCTTGTTCGAAAGATCTATCTGAGGACTACAACTTTGGGAAGAGAAATATAGGTCTATGGACCCATGTTGCTCTCAGTTTTCCCAAAAAACGTTGTTTAGGGCCTCAAAATGGCTCCGGAAGTTCAGGACCCGAAAAACTGTTAAAAATAGTAAATTGTGCTACAATTAAGGAAACTGAAAAAATGAAAGAGACAGTTGTGGGGGTCCAAGTGGGATAGGTTGGTGGCCACCAACATCCACCTGGATCACATATATCGTTGGAAAGCTCTTTCCGAGCACTATGCAATGGGGAGGGTCCGATTTAGCTCTGAGATCTTCTATGGCTTGGGAAGATGACTTCAAATTTCACTTCTCTTGGGAAACCTTCACCAACTGAAACCCACAATGCAGTGAGTGAAAACAAGTTGGAACAGTCAATATTTGAGGAAGGGGGTGAACAGATGCAAGATCGATAGCTTTCTCAGTAGATTGAGAAATTGATTAAAGTGACAAGCATGGAGTTGGAACAAGAGCCATAGAATGAAGACATTGACCTAATGTTGAGAGAACCACAAGTCATCCCTCAGTCTCCACCACCTCCAATGTCATAACCATCCCAGAGCGATCAAGGAGATGATGTTCTCCTTGATGATGATTCAGTCATGGATGTGTACAATCTATCATTTGACAAGTTGCAGAAGAAGATTGTACAGGCGCGGAGGAAGCACTTTCCAAATGATCATGCATCACCTGCATTCATCATGCAAAGGGTGATAGTGTCGGACACCATGAAGCATAAAAATTGCATTTCTCAAGCCATCTTGGCCTATGCAGGAGTAACAAGATCAAATTTTCAGTATCTGACGACTGAGAATGAACAACTGGAAAATATCTTGCAGGCTGCCAAGAAAGAGGTAGAACAACTCTAAGCATTAGCACAGAATACAGTTTCCACATTGGGGGAGATGAAGTTAGCGATCCTTGTTGAATTATAAACACTTGGTGATACCATGCAGAATCTCTATGAAGGATTTTTCATTGTGCATAAAGCAGTTGTCCATGGGCATGGCCTGCAGCAGTGGAGCAAAGATTTTTTGCAAGCTCTCAAGAACATACATGCTACCATATCCCATGTACAAGAGTGGACAATGTGGTACAAAGTGGCCCTAATTGATTGAAGAAGATGAAGCCATAGGTAGAGATGGAGAGAGTGAAGGTCTGTGTTGGTCCATAACTATGAGCATCTCACCCGATTCATCAGAAGCATACAGGCCTCATATATACGGTTGTACAATAGTTTGGATGTCATGGTGAGAAAGCATCGAATCCCATCAATTGGTTCCCTCACGGAAGCTAAACATAAGAACCAATTTTGGTTGGAGATTGGCGAGTACTTGGAGCAGCTAAGATGAGAGGTTAATAGGGAATACTTGGAGTTGAATGCACACAACATGCAAAAGTACATTGATGGTCCTATCAAGGTCACCACCATGTTTCTCATGCTTCATAATGAGTTGGATACAGGTTCCAAGACCATATACCTGAATTCCATGCAGGCAAGAGTCTGCTTCAAGAAAGACACCGTCACATAGTACCAAGCTTGGTACCAATATGTGACTGAGAAGCATCAAGTGCATGCTATTGAACTGGACTTTCCCCAAGCTCCAAAATCTAGTGTTGTGTCTCATTAGGCTATCTCAAGCCTATTTTGTCCTATATGGGTACTTGTGGAAAATGTAATGTTATTTGTAAATGTGTTGTAAGTGAATTTCTAAGTGTCAATATTGGAATATGAAAATTCATCCTATAATGTAATGTTTCTATTGGGAACGGGATCCCCCAAGGACAGTTTTGGGGCTAAAAGCCCATGTTTTGGGTCGAAATTTGTAATAAATTTGTAAAGTCTCTGCATTTTGTGGTCGCAAAGTGTGAAGGTGTCATGAGTCAAAAAGGGTTGTCCGCCCTTATTTTTGTAAAGTAAAGTTGGCTACAAAAGATCTATCTATGGTCCGCAGACCATGGGATTGTATAAAAAGAGCTAATTAAGTAAGCTCTAAGTAGTTCAGATAAGTCTTATAGAGTCATAGCTTTGAAGTAATAAGTCTAAGTTTTGGGTCATAGCGTAGGTAGAGGCTCTGCAGCTGAGTGTGCATAGGCCTAGGGTGGAAGTCTGCAGCTGAGTGCGCGGAACCCTGCAGCTGTGTGTGCAAGGCGGATAGAGTTTGTGATCACTTGAAGATATCAATAAAGAGAAGTATTCTACAATGTATGTGTCTTTATTTCCTGTTAATGCATCTTGACATGTTATGTATGAATTTCATTTATAATGCTTATATGATGCGTGAATGTATGTAATTACATTGGTTAAGTGAGCGCAAGTAAGAACATATGTATACGCAGTGCTAACTGTGATTGTTTAATAAGATAATTAAGATCCTTATGATAACTAGGGAATCTATGCAATACGATGCCTTAACAGCGTGAAAGTATCTGAACCGAAGGTTAGGGCTGTGTGAAGGTCAGTCGTACCCTTTCGTAGAGGTATCGAAGGGAGAAATAAGGGGTTAGGCAGATATAGCCCTAGAACTTAACGACCTGCACGAAAGTAGGAATAGAAGGAATAAACCGACATCACAACCATCTCAAGGTGTGCAAACGTGGTTCTAGCATCCCCCCATACTGCTTCGAGTGAGACTTTGGTTCGCACCCCGCGGGCTGATGTCGAAAGGGGCAGTAGTGTAGGGATTTATTTGGCTAACTAATGCTAAACTTGGTTTAGGCCCCACCAAGCCAACACATGGTTATGTTGCCAGGACTGGAATCTGCATAAGAGATGTGTGATGTTGTATCACTAGAATCCAACTAAGAAAGAGATCAGAGACTGGTTGGATAGAAAGATCCATGAATTCGCAACACAGGAGAACAGGAACCCGCGACTAACAAAGGAACAATGGTTGGACAGGTACTTATATATAGAGATCCACGAGATCTTTTTTGCTCCTTTTCGATTGAGCTATATGAGTGGATCGCAAAGCTAGAAGATAGCCAAGGAAGGTGGAGACTTGACGGTCCTATTGTTTGGACTCTGGAGCTAGTACAGAGATTGGAAGCATATCAGCATAAGATCACCAATGTTGTCTATCATTGGCTCAATCGCGACTTAGGAGGATTTGTGACTGAATTCACGGTCGATACCTCAGTCAGCTATAGCGAGGCAGAGCGGCACCTTTTCAAAGGACCGTGAGGTAAGTACTTGAAATCTTTGAATACCCAAATTAAAATGTTACTATGCAAAAAACGAGTTATGCATCTACCTTGATGTTTGGAGCTACGCGAAGAGGAAAAAATTACAAGAATGAAGGAAGAAAGGGTCTTGAATATAGTCCACTGATTTCACCGCCACGAGGTGACGAAGAGGGAATAGCACAGGTTTCTCCGGGAAGTGTTATTCAGTTAATAAGACAAGGATTCCAATGACTTCCACCTCCACCCACACCACCTCCAACTTCACCACCATAACCTATGACTTCACCCATACCCCCTACACCGCAGTTCAGCATGGAAAATTAAGTGAAGCTACCTTTGGTCAAAGGCTTGGGAAATGAGGACCCGGACCAGTTTTGGTTCGTGGTGAAAGATGTATGGGAAGCTCAAGGCGTTACAGATGATCACATGAAGAAGGAAACACTGGTTAATTCTCTATAGGATCACACACTAACCTAGTATATCAAGTACTCTAATGATAACCCAAACGTTGGAGTGGAAGACATCCAGACCATGCTGAACAAAGAATTCAGCAGGCCTAAATCTAAGGCATAGTCGATTGTGGGGTTCAAGGAATCGCAATGCAACCAAGTGAGACCCCTTCTGAACTAGATCATAGGTTGAAGTGTAAAATCTGTGAAGCTAATATGAACTTAACAAATGGACAGCACTGCGAAGGGTTCGTGGCTTCTCTCCTGCCACACCTGAGGGTTGTGCTATCACAACTGAAGATAACAACTCTATTGGGTAGCGGATCCCCCCATAGTGGATTTTTGGGATTTTAGCCTGACTTTTGGTCAAAAGTAATGTAGGAGCCTGCAAAATACGGGAGCAGAGTGCAAGAGTCTAGGGTTGTCCACCCTAAAATATTGTAATTTAGTATAGAATGCTTTAGCCTACCCATGGTATGCAGACCATGGAAATATATAAATAGAGCGACGCTCTAAGTGTAGAAAGAAGTTTTTGGGGTAGTCTTGATCTAAGTATTATGGGTTTTTGAATGCGATATTTGCTCTGAGTCTATAAGTTCGAGTCTTGGGTGGTAGGAAGAGGAAGAGGCTCTGCAGCTATGTGTGCAGAGGCCTGGTAGAGTCCGTAGTTGTGTGCGTGGACCCCTGAAGTTGAATGCGCAGGGCAGAGTTGGGATTGTAACAGAACAAAAGTTTAGTAAAAGTTAAGTTGATTCAAAAATATTATGCATCTATTCGTAGATATGTATGTTTAAGCTTCTATTATATGTTTATGCATCTCCTTACAGCTTGTGATTACATGCACTTGTTATAAATGTTGAACGATTGATAAGAATATTGGACCCACAAAATTAAGTTAAGATCTATAATAATAACACAGTAAGGTTAAAGGATCTAGACCGCGCCTCTTTCCAGAGCTACACGGAGGTCAGACAGCTGCACAGAGCAGTGCAAGCTCACAGGATTGATTCACGAACTTCCCATACTTCATCAAAACATCCCTAGGGTCTGGAAACCTGCTTCCAGCACCCTCCCATACTACCTCAGGTGAGACATCAATCCGCGCACCGCGGACTATTTCCGAAAGGGTCGGTAGCTTCAGGATTTGTTTGGCTAAATCACTTATGAACCTGGGTCAGGCCCCAGTAAGCCAACAAATGGTTCCATTGCCGGGACCAAGATCAACCTAAGGGATGTCTGATGTTGAAACATTGGAATCCTACGAAGAAGGAAATTGAAGATTGGTTGGATCAGAAGCTCCACGAGTTCGTGACACAGGAAAACAAAACATCACAGATATCCAAGAAAAGGTGGTTAGAATGCTACGTATATATGGAAATCCATGAGATCTTCTTCGCATCCTTCTCTTCAAAGCTATATGATTGGATCGCGAGTTTAGCAGATGGCTACGGAAGGTATAAGGTCAATCAACCAATAGTGTGGACGCCAGAGTTAGTACACAGACTAGAGGCATCAGAAGATAAGATCGTGCAGCTCGTGGACCATTGGGTCAATCAGATAATAGGGGGATTTATCACTGAGTTCGCGATAGACACAACCACGAGTTATAGCGAAGCAAAACAACGTTTTCTTAAGGGACCGCGAGGTAAGTACATTAAATCTCTGAATACCAGGATTAAGATGATGATATGTGAAAAGTGGGTTATGTGAATACATTAATGATTAGAATGACGCAGAGTGGAAAGATCTACAAAGGTATAGAAGGATTAGGAAATAGTCCCTTAATTTCACCTTCGTGAGAGAGCGAGGAAGAGCATGCTCGGGTTTCTCCAAGAAGTGTGGTCATTTTGATAAGGCGGCGCATTATGCAGTTATCACCTCCACTTACGCCATCACCCACTTCACCTACTTCACCTCCATCCTCACCCACGCCACCTCCACTACCCCAAAGGTTCATCATGGTGAGTGTTATCTCAAAATCAGACCCTGATAGGCTGCTAGTCAGGTTGACTCTAAGTAACTATTTCAAACCTACTTTAGGTTGAGGCTTAGCCTTCTCAACCTGAGAGGGCTCTCTCTGGATGGGTTAATGATTTTGATTAAGCTAAGATGGCTAACTCTTTGTGAAATAACTGAGACAAATATGGATGCTGGAAAAACATTAAACAAGTTTCCATTGGGCCTATGGAGTCAACAACATCTTAATAAACATGGATCTTGACTTTACATAGAAGTCAGGGCATTCAGCATTTGAATATTCAGAACACAACTCATATGGAGCCACAGTTTATAAATGCATACAGTAAATCCGAGCACAATCAGTGAATTCTGAGTGATTATACATTTATACAACTGTAAAAAATTAAGGAAAGGACAAGATCACACATTCTGAACATAGAAATCCTTCATGAGTCCTGAGAAGTAAAGCCAAATTATATTACTGAAACTTTGTCTTTACATAAGCCAAATACAATGCTTTGTCATAAAGTTTTCCAACCCTCATTACATTGTTGTTTCAGCTATATATAGAATTCTTATTCTAACTGATCGAGATTCCTCCTCCAACATGAGGGGAATTCGATAACTACCTCTAATGACACCTATCAACTATTTAACTAACTAATAAATACAATAAAGTGATGACTAGAGCTTTCTTAGAGTTCTAAATCTACTATGACTCTAACTCCATATTATATGCATGATGGCTTCTCCTCGTTCTTTGACAGCTGGTCCTCTTTCAGTTTGGCTGAGATGGCTGAGATGGGTATTTAATGCCCCATGTTGACCTTGGATGTTGAAACTTTTTAACTACTCAGAAATATTAGGAGGTTACCCTTGCTTCTCGGCTTCAGTTTTTCCCAAAATATTCGAATGCACAGAAGCATGTCTTTTAGCCTTTAATTTCCCAAAATGTGGAAGACTGCCACGTTTTTGATGCGCTGTAAGCTTTGTCCTTGAACATGTGTGCAGGCAAAAGTTTGTTGCAGGCCAACCGTTTGATATATCTTGAACGGTGATCAAGGGACTTTATAACAAAAATTTAAAATTGAATTTGAATATTCAACCTTTTAAAGCATCCACCTGTCTTGACTTGATTGACTGTTGACAGCTCCAGATGATCTCTTGCATTCCCTTTAGGCGTTTCCTTTCAAAATTCTCGCTCATAATTCAAACTGTTTGATTTACGTTAAAATCATCACTTTCAGCAGTTTCGTAGCGCGCTACGAAACTGCTGAGTTATTTAAAACAGTTTGCCTTTGACCCGAGATCTTTATCAACCGAATATTTGATTGCCAAAAACTCCCTTCAACTTTCCACATGTTGAACAGGGATTTATATTTCCTCAGAGAAATAAGATTAAGCAAATTTGTCAAAAATTCGAAACAAAACCTTACTTGAAGTGAAAAACTCATTTAGCAGGCAGTCGGCTTAGCTGTGTCTTCAAATCTTCAATTTGTTTCCTCATAGCTCTATTCCCAGCTCTCAGTTGCATATTAATCCTTCTGATATACTTGGCTTCTTTGATTGATGGTACTGTCTAGGTATGAAATTTTGCATGGCCATCAACCACTGAATTCAACTGAGCTTCTACAGCTTCATTCCCTTCCCATAGGGTTTTATAATATTTTGCATGTATGGCTGCATGTTTTCTAGCGACCTTCTTCAATTTGGCAATCTCATATTTAGCTGCTTCTAATTGGCTCTTTATGGCTGCTATATTATCTCCTTGAGATGTGATGGTTATTTTCTTGTGTCTTTTTGTATCTCTTCCCCTGTTTCCTCTGTTCTTGGCAGTGTCTTCTGTACTTGCTGGAATCTCCTTGTCATAGGTCTTCTAGGTTTGAAAACGAACTCTTCAGCTGGCACATCAAATCTAAGACTTTTTGAGGCCTTGGATTTCTTGGTGTTTTCCTGTTCTGACTGCATCAATTCGATTTGAACTGGTAGAGACTGCTCAATTTCAATAGCCTGCAATAAATCATTTAAACTTGCCTTGGACAATGGACTTTCTTCAACTGCTATAGCTTTACCTTTTTCCTTCATTATTTGACTTCTCGTTCTTACCCTTGAGACTGCTTCAGATGTGCTTGTTTTGGGTACATTCTTTTTACCCTGAGCCTTTTCCTTAGTTATTTGTTGAGGTTGATCTTGGATGATGAGAGGCTTCACTGGTTTTCTTAGCTGTGACTTTGGAACCCTTTTGGCTCTTGCCTCTTTTTGGAGCTCAGCTATTGTGAAATCTCTGGCCGGTTGAGGAGTGAGGCCAGTCTTGCTTTGGAATCCAGCCATAAAAATAAAAGAATTCCAGTCTCTGTCTATCTTCTGGAGGCCATCTAAAACCAGCAGCTTGATCAAACCATGATGAAACAAAGAGGTTTCACAGTCCTCTTTCCTCAGCTGCACCTTATCACACATCTTACTCAAGCTACGGAACAAATAAAAAGGTAGGTCTATGGAGACTTTCCCAGTGAAATGC
This sequence comes from Pinus tabuliformis, assembly GCA_031772625.1. NCBI lineage: Eukaryota > Viridiplantae > Streptophyta > Pinopsida > Pinales > Pinaceae > Pinus > Pinus tabuliformis. The sequence continues at coordinate 395,561,602 of CM062817.1, forward strand.
AAAAGCAGTTTGAAATGGTAAGAATAAACCTTGTTATACCTTCCTTCACAAGTCAAATATTTCTGTATGCAGGTGAGTAAGAGAGCATAATGTTCCTTGACATAATTCCTGGGCACTGCCTTAGTTAAATCTTCATTTACATATGCATCTTTTAAAAACTCCTTACAAGGATTCATGTCAAATTTGAAATTTTTAAACCATTCCTCTTGTCCTCTTGGGATCTCTGTCACAGCAGAAATCGCTTCTGGAGAAACCTGCACTTCTAACATGGCTACCTTTGAATTCAGACCAGTGAAGTTTAGTGCAAATTCTTTAGTTACCTGTGCATGCCCTCCTTGTAGCTTTTTGCAAAAGTTCCAGCACCCGGCGTTTTTAAACGCTTTCTTCACCCCTTCATCTCTCAGCGTTATATCCAGGCCCTCAGGTTCAGTCCTTAGACATTTGCCGGATCTGTGCTCTTTTTTCTCCATGGATTCTTCCAAATCTTCGCACACAAAGACTAACAGCTCCGGTTGAAATTGTGATTCAGCTTCTTTTTAATTCAGCCTCGCTTGATTGTCAGCCTCGCTTGATTATCAGCCTCGCTTGAAATTTAAACTCTTCCATTTAAAATCTTTCAATACATAATCTTGCAGATTTGTCACTCATGCAGAACCTACGGCCATCATTAAGGTTTATGCACGGTAAAATTTCTTGGGAATGATACTTCGTGCATATCAACAGATCTAGTGGTGGTGATAGTGGCAATGAGCATTCAAACGTGATAAGAGAGGTACATGAGCTGACATGAGAGGACATGACTGATGACTCACCTAACGGACTTGACATTTCGGGAAAGATTCGCTGCGGAATGCACGAATCCATGATTTCGCAGCGCTGTTAGTTTTAAATTTTAATGATGCGCTGCGAAACTGCCTAATCATGATGCGCTACGAAATTGCTTAATCATGATTGCGCTGCGAAACTGGCGAATGGGAATTATGCTGGGAAATTACTAAAAGACATGGTGACTCGGATAAGACAAGATGTGGCTATAGAACACTGATGGGTGGAGGAGAACCAATGGGAGTTGAGAATGACTTGAGTTAAGAAACTCTTTAAAACTCCAAATCCTAGGGGAAGAAAATTAAAACGAAATTAAACTAACAAGGACCTTTGTCATCGGGCTAGGATAGAAAATTATATACATCAAATTTTTAGTTCTAAGTGATAACAGTGAGCACAATCAAGCTACCCATATTCAGAGGAGTAGGGAATGAGGATCCTGACTAGTTCTGGTTCGTGGTAAATTCAATGTGGGAAGCACAAGGGGTCACGGATGACAACATTAAGAAGGCAACATTGGTAAGTGTGTTGTAGGATCGCACGCTGACATGGTATATCAAGCACTCGAATGATCACCCGAATGTAGGAATAGCGAAGATCCAGGATGCATTGAACAAAGAATTTAGCTAGCTAAAATCAGAGACACAGTCAATCATCGTATTTAAATAGATCACGATGCTTCTAGGCGATACCCCCTAGGATCTAGATCAGAGGCTGAAGAGTATAATCCATGAGGCTAATATGACACTAATGGATTCATAGCACCGTGCGTGGTTTGTGGCATCTTTGACACCACACCTGAGGATGGTGGTGTCATAGTAAAAGCTTTCAACCCAGGTAGAAGCGTTGGAAATGGCAATAAGGTTGCATGAAATACTGATATAGGATCTGAGATTGGGAGTTCAATAGATCCATGCACAGCTTCAGAATATCTACCTGGAAATGCAAAGCTTGAAGAAGGATAGGGCACTCCGGCCAGATGCACGTGAGGAAGTGTGGTGCCTAAAATGTAAAGGCTAGAGCCACAATAAGGATCATTGTCCAGTATTCGCGAACTACTTGGCAGGAGGGGGACCAATGCCATTGAGACCAGGGGCATAGGCAGGGCCAAGTGCAGCACCCACACTCTGGTGCGCAATCTGTCAAGTGGGAGGAAAGCACATGACGGACAATTGTCATTTGATGCAAAAATATACACAGACATCACAGCAACTGTTTTGCAATTTTTGTAGATCAGTGAGCCATGACAAGCGTACTTGTCGAAACTACGAGTTAATGATGGAGCGGACCCAAGCATATAGAATGCAGATGGAAATATGAGGCCTTGACCCAGCCGTGAGGATGGTGCGCATTGGATTTCAAGGGCGAGATCGAGGACGAGGAGGAATGAGGCCAGGAAGGGGTTGCGGACAATTAATCTGTTACAATTGCGGAGGACCAGGGCACTACACTCGCAATTGTACCAACCCAATGAGAATATCTTATTCGTACTATTAGCAGTTTGATCATGAAATGGTAGACTGTCCTACATTGATCGCGTAGATGCACGAGAAAGGGGTACTTATGAGTCGGATTAGGATGAGGTCTGAACCACGTGAAGAAGAACCCAACGTGAAAATGGTGGTCATAAGCAGCATGACCACAGGGGAAGATAAAGGGAGGCAGCCTAAGGAAGATACATGGGTTCGCAAGGCTCCTATAAAGGAACTTGAGTTTGACTTGGAATGCGCAAAGGAGACGTTTATGGAAGCTAAGAAGAGCTTTGCGGAGGCCTCTACTTCAGGTAGTAAGGATCAACGAGAGACAGGGATGGATCCTTCTATACTAACTACCTTTTTAGAGACATGCACAAAATTGTTGCGCGATAATAAGGCGGTTAAAGGACTACAAGAACTGATAACTAGGTGCGTAGGGTCAGTGGAACCGCGCATAGTCTGGAAACTAGGAAAGTATACAATGCGCGCCGGGAGGGACATGAGATTAATGGTGCAGATTGGTGAATATGAAATGGATCAGGTAATTCTAGACCTAGGTTTGAACGTGAATGTGTTACCAAAGCAGACATGGGAATGCATGGGCAGGCCCACATTACAGTGGTCCCCTATTCAATTATGGATGGAGAACCAACAAAAGATCTTCCCCATAGGGAGGTTGGAAGGGGTAATAGTGGATATTGAAGGTGCGAGCACGCAGATGAACTTTGAAGTAATAGACATTGTGGATGATAGTAACCCTTACCCGCATTGCTAGGAATAGACTAGGCCACTTATATGAATGGTGTCATCAACCTGAAGAAGCGGAAGATGATATTTGAGAAAAGGTCTCTATGTGTAGTAGTTCCAAAAGATCCAGGCGAAGGAGCGCAAACTTGTGCACAACGATGACAGTGACGATGAACTAGATTGCATTTACCAAATAAAGGCGCAAGACCATGATCGAGTGAACTCAACCGCAAATGGGAGAATCTCATGGGAGCATGACAGTTCCTGTACTTCGGATTCAGATGAAGAAATAGAATGTTGGTAGAACCGGCTGCATGAAATGACAACGCTGAATTGCAACATTATGATCAGATCATTGCGGTGCGTGATGACCAAAGCAAGGGAACTGCCAACCTATGATGGGGTAACAGGAGTGGATGAATTCTTGGACAAGGTTGAAAGTGCAGTACCGGAATAGCAGTACGATGCGGTGGAATGGGAGTTGCGTGCAACACCCGCACGATGGTGGAGTACACATCAAAAGACTATGGGGAACTGGTGTGAATATAGAAGATGGATGCACTTACGGTTTGGAAACCCCCAACATCAAACATGAGCTGGGCAGCTAGAATGCAGCAGGCTATGTGCCCACCAGTGTCGATGGGTGCAGGCATGTGCTTTGTAAGCACCTCCCAAACTAAGAATCGGAAGTCGGAACCCAACGCAGCAACAGGGAAGGTGACACACTCCACAAATATTCCGCGACGAAGCAATCAAAAAGCTATGTGGAATCATGAATAGAGTCTACCAGATGGGATGAACTGATTGGGACTTGTGCATGCCTGCGAGCGGTCCGATGGGCCTATGGGGCCATGTGCAAGAACCTAAGCACGGAAATGGTTCCGAAGACAATGAGCAGATTCAAGGCCATAGCTTTGGGAAAGAATCCTCACGCAATCACTCCTATAATTGTGACAGTGCGTAGGGACCAGAGCGAAGAGATTATGCAGCCATGTGAGGACGAACATATGCAGATTCAAGAAGCCATTTAGTGAGGGAACCTTGAGCTTCGCAAACTCGAAGAAGATCAGGTACGACTGAAATAGGAAAGCATATTAATGGACGAGGATATCAAAAAGCTGGAAACCAAAATCTCGCAAGCATTATGCGTTGAAAGAAGGATATGGTCATGTATGGGAAACCCTACCACCGCACTAGAAGATTGTCTCCAAGCGTTTTTGGCCATACTACCATGGCTGCGACCACATATCATCATATGAAGTCACCAAGGAAGTGCACCGCATAAGGAAGAATGCGAGGCATTGATGGGCACAAGGGTAACTAAGGGAGGCTCGCGGACTGGATTGAAAGGTGACTTGAAGCCTCGCACCAGTAGTGTGACCACCTGACTATCCGTAGGCAGCACAATCTCAACGCTCCAAGCAGTTGAAAGAGAGCGCAAGACTATAAACGAGTTTGTATGGGAGCTGCGTGACACAGAAGTTGCGCGTAGGATCAGTATGATTCTGTCAGGCGGAAAGAGTCGATTGTGCGGACACAACCCACCTCCCTAGGAGCCTAAGACTCTCTAGTGACAAACAAGACAAACAAGAGCAATCCTTCTCTAAACATGCATTTACTATATGGGAAATCAAGTGTTTAGATCCTACCTGTAATCCAACGCTGTTGTAGCAGTCCAGCTCCTCTGATCCGGATGAGCTCCTCCTTCACTTTGAAACCTGCATACACTAACAATCAAACGATTAAATAGCACTTGATAATCTCATAAAATAAAACATATTTAACACATAGACCAAGGAGTACATGAAACAACTCATAAATAACAAGTTATTGAGAAGAATGGACTCATTTGCATTAATAGGTAACAAAAGGAACAAATACAACCTGAGCCTTGGTGTTGTGCAAGTCCCTCCCAGGGTCCATCAAGATTTCTCCTTTACTTTGACAAAGCTCACCCACTTCCAAATAGAACAAGCAAAGATGGCAATCTCTCCTCACAAGCTTCTAAATGGGAGTCCTAATTCCTGCAGCATTTACCCTTAGAAATGTATAGCTTTCAACCTCTTCTCCTTCTGGCCCAATGCCTGTACTTATAGTGCTCAAGAGGAATTTAATCAGGTCCACCATCAATGGGATAATCCCCTCTTTGGATGGGATAGCTCCCCTATTGATGGGATAAGTTCCTCTTTGGTAGGAGTGCATGAACCATCTGGAGGCGCTCAATACACGTCGAACAACCTTCTAGAATGCTCTAGAAATGACCACAAGTGACTTTTTAAAGATGAAACTTGCGCATTTTAACCTTTTCAGGGGGACGCACCTACACCTTTACATACAGAGCGTCCAAAGACGCAGCTTTTGTGAACATTGGGTGCGTCCCCGCAGCTAAGGTTGAGAGAACCTGCGTCCCCAGAGATAAATACATTTATAAAGACTTTCTCTCTTTTTTGGAGTTTGACATGGAGAGCAGAGGCATAAGACTTGCCTAAGAGGATAGCATGACTGTTGATAGAGCCATACTAACTGTAAATAGTCATGGTGACATTTTTTAGTGTAACAGATTGCCCCCTAAAGTGCGAAGCCTGAAATAGATTAGGGTTTCGTATTATCTAGGAAGGGTGAAGCGCTTTATCATTTCAAGGATTATCTCGTGGAGAGCCTGGTCAGAACCTGCAATTTTAAACACAAAATACATGTATAAGATTATATCATCACTGAGGTAGGCATTCCCATACTCAGATTAAAACTTTAACTAACAGACTAACTACTCTGATACAGGAATGATCTTGCAGTACATCATAATCATAGACTTTTGTAGACACAGTATGGGCACAGCCATCTGTTTATGATTAGTCTACTTAGATGATAAATACAAAACTCCTCGCAGCCTGGATGGTGGAAACTAGATCCAGGGTCTTCATTTCTACTTCTCGAATTGGTACGATTCTAGCCATGCGAATAAATGAGTTGATGTCGAACATGGTAGAAACCACTTGATTACCAGTCGATGATGTAAACTGTTAACAAGCGTGAGAGAGACCACCAGTAATGTCAATGGTTCTCAAAGTACCCAGTACAATCCATGAGATGTGAATGAATGAGTTGATGTCGAACATTTCACGGAATCCTTTGATCGAAAGTCAATGATGTAAACTGACGTCAAAGGCGAGAAACCTGCCATTGATGCATGCAGACTTCAAGGTACTGATGATTTCTAAGTCATCTCTCTAGATAATGTGCTGATGTCGATAGAAAGTGACTCGTTGTAGGCAAGCCTGCAACACTAAATCATTGTTTAAGTTGAAGAAATGTTGTTGTAAGGACTGACTCAGGGATGGTCAAACGGATGACAAGTATTTTGCAGATGAAAGTTTTTCTTGCAGACCTCTTGAACACATAACGAAACGACAGATGGTTTGGTGCTGAATAACTCAAAGTTAATCCCCGGAACCCGGCTGAAGACTTTCAAAGTGGTTTGATCAACTGTGAGGTGAAGGATTTCCCAACCCAAGTGAATGAAAAGTGTCGTGTTCAAGAGTGGTAATAAAGTTTCTTCTGAGACAAAAGGTAACAAATAGGCTCATTCTTCTCTCTTTTCCCCCACCATTTCTGGAAAGTACCTCTTTATTTTTTGACAAGCTTGAGGAGGATAACATATGCTTGATTATAAGCTCATCCTTCGGATGAGTCCAACCTAGTTTTGATTCGAACCCTAGGAAGGAGTGGTTCGTTCCTGTTTGTAATTGAACAGGTCCTTTACTGTGAAATGTTTAACGAGCCCAGTATAGGAGAAACTCGGCGTTTTTAAATTTTAGAGAGTCTGAAAAACTTAAGAAGACTCCAAGTTGAACTTTTTCATAGATTTGTGTCCCTCAAGCCCGAAAAAGTATAAAATAATACCTGGGGGAACCGCTTGATCTTGCGACCAAGGAGTACTTTCATAATTAGTGCCACTGACCTGAAAAGTAAAAAGCGATCAAGGACACGTCGTTTTATTTCCGTATCGAGTTTGAAACGACAAAAACCCGGCAATCTTTTCCTGATTTTACGGTCATAAAAGAGCTATAAGGGGACCGTCTTTTAATTCCGTTTTAACGAGTGTAAAAGAAACGCTCGGCAATCTTTTCATATTTTAGGAGTCAGAAAAGGGCTTAAAAGATGACTCTAAGGTTTCACTTTTTCATAAGTTTTAATGAGTTCGAAAAAATGTACTCATGGTTTTCACTTTTTCGTAAGTTTTAATGAGTTCGAAAAAATGATAAAAATGTACTCATATGACCGACTTTCAATTTAATTTACGAACAGGAAAAGACGGAAAGAACTCGGCGTTTTCATTTGTTTTACGAGAATGAAAGATAGAAAAATAATCTCGGTATTTTCATGAGTTTAACGAGTCTTGAAAATAACTGAAATTGACTCGAAATAGGTTTCATTTTTACAAAAGCTTGAAACAGATAAAAACTATGCTTCAAAGTAGTTTCATTTTTACACAAGCTTGAAACAGAGAGAAATTGTGCTTGATGCCCCCTAAGCGTAACTGCTAGAGTGCATGCCCCCTAGCTTCATTTCATTCAACATGCTGGATGAAATGAAGGTTCATGAACAAGATCATTTGAAAGACTCGACCTAAAACTGTAAGAAAATTATGCAAAACTAAAATAACTAACCTAAACATACAACCTAACATCTATGAGGTCTAGTCAATCTCTCGACTCAAGTAGAGGAGGATTTGTTTCATTTTTTAACGAGCTTGACACAGGAAAAGAACTATGCTCGGATTCGGTTTCATGTTGACGCAAGCTTGAAACGAAAAACTATGCTTGTTATAAGTTCGCATGCCCCCAGCACAATGACGCCAATCAAGGTACATGCCCCCCAAGCTTCATTTCATTCAATGAGGTGGATGGAATGAAGTTTTACTTTCAACAGCTTGGAAAGACTCGTGGGAGCTGTTTCATTTTTTAGTGAGGTTGACACAGGAAAAGAACTATCCTCAAAACCCTTGTTTCATTTTTTAAACGAGCTTGACACAAGATAAGGAACTATGCTCATAACTACTCTCTACAATCTACCTACTTAACCTACCCTTGTTTCATTTGTTAACGAGCTTGACACAAGACAAGGAACTATGCTCAAAAATTTCACATGCCCCCAGTTTAATGATGCAAAATGAGGTACATGCCCCCCAGGCTTCATTGCATTCAACTAGATGGATGAAAGGAATGAAGGTTTACTTTCAATATTTAACTTGAAAGGGAGTTGTTTCATTTTTAAGGAGGTTGACACAAGAAAAGAACTATCCTCATACCTGATTCATTTTTTAACAAGGTTGACTCAGTAACAGGAACTATCCTCATACCTGATTCATTTTTTAACGAGGTTGATTCAGTAACAGGAACTGTCCTCGTAAACCCTACTTTCTACAATCTACCTATATATCCTAAAATCTACCTGATTCATTTTTTAATGAGGTTGACTCAGTAAAAGAACTATCCTCATACTAGCCTGTTTCATTTTTTAACGAGGTTGATACAGGGAAAAACTATCCTCGTTCACACTGATTCATTTTTTAATGAGGTTGACACAGTAAAAGGAACTTTCCTCACAACTCCTTGTTTCATTTTTTAATGAGCTTGACACAAGACAAGGAACTATGCTCATGACTTCCAGTTTCATTTTTTAATGAGGTTGAGACTAGAAGAAACTATCCTCACACTCACTGATCATGGCTTTCAACTGGAAGAAAGACATGTCAATGGACACACCTTGATCATGGCTTCCAAAAGGTCTTCATCAGAAGGAAGAACACTTCTCTGGAAGGAACACATGTCAAGGGACTCAAAAGGGATAAGAACATCGTGTTCAAATAATCCCATAGAGTTTTCCATGTCAATTACCGGATCTAAATCAACAGTGAGAGGCTCACTTACATCGGTAACTGAAAACATGGGACCAGTTTCCACATAATTAACCCGTGGCAGGGTAGATACCACTTTAGAATCAGGAACATTTAGGGGTGTCATATTATTGGTAGTTGAGACAAGACTAGGGAATGAAAGCTGGTCTACAGTCACAATACTGCCATTGTGAGGGAAAGACATCACGCGAAAGAGTGTCGATACGACAGCTTTCATTGCATAAACATAGTCTCGCCCAAGGAGTAAATTGAAATCCAAGGGACCTCGAACTACCATAAGATCAATACAGACAGTTTTGCCTTCCAAGGTAATAGAAAACTTAGGAAGGATCCCTAAAGGTTCACTAATGGTTCTGTTAAAAGCTTTCAGATTCTGTGTAATAGGCGCAAGCTGAGGGGAACCCAAAGCTTTCCAAACAGTTGAGGATAAAATACTAACAGAAGCACCTTCATCTACCTGAGTACGATGAATGTCCCTACCACCAGCCTTGACAATGATTTGGAAAGGGATGGAGGAAGGAAGACGAGGTTCTGTCAGTCTATTCCAATCAAAGGAAAAGACCTCAGTACTTGGAGGGGGTTCTTTAGAAACAGGTGAAATGCCCCCCGGCACAGAAGAATCTGATGTAACAAGAAGAACCTGAGCGGTATGAAATTCACTTTCTAAAGGGAAAGTGGGATCGACCGAATGTGAAATTGAATCGACCACTTGATCAACTAATGGATCATCAACTTGAGTGACATGAGTTTCACTCTTCAATGGGAGAGTGTGATCGACTGTACTTGAATTTAGATCAATCACTCCGTCAGTTGACGGTAGGTCGGGAGAAAGTTTACGGTAACCAGTTGGAAATTCTTGCTGTGGAACAGTAAGGTTTTCCAACAATGTTGAGGCTTCATCCATGTGAGGGCAAATGTGAGTTTGATGACTCCCTTTGCATAACTTACAAGGAAACCTAACTTTACCTTTTTCCCAGGAACCTGACTATCACTGGTTGATGGATCAATAGAAAGTTGATGAGATTTTTCTGACCATACTTCCAAGACCTTTGGTATACCAGGACAATTGACAAGGAAGTGGTCACCCTTACAAAGCCTGCAAGGGTATTTGGGTTTACGATGCATGTCGGAATTTTCCTCAACACAACCAACACTTACAGCCATGGTTGGTTGGTTGACTTCTTTCTTATCTTGCTTCTTCTTCTTCTTCTTCTTCTTCCCTTTCTTCTTCTTCTTAGCCTCCTGGTTACTAGCGTCAAGGATTTTACCAGGCGAAGAGGAAGAAATGGAGGAAGAAAAATTAGGCGAAGAAGGTAAATGGTCAACAGAAGGTTGGTGATGTTGAGATGGTAAACTCTGTTGAGGTGAAGCATCCGGTTGAGATGGAACAATTGGAGTATTTTGGGCCAACGAAGTTGAAAATAACCATATCGGTAAACCTATTGTAAATCCAGGTAATGACAAAGTAGCCATATAAGGAGGACCAACATTTCCAAAGTAAGGAAAAGTACTAGGATTCTCATTAGGAGGGGTTCCTAGGTTGGTAAATTCCGGAACGTTTGCCATTATATTCAACTTCAGTGAATTTTATTAACAATTTAAAACTAAAATTAACAATGCACAATTCACACCTAACAATTAAACTTCACAATTCACACCTATGGTCTCTAAAAGTAAAAACAAACAAATTAACACGCGCTATCAAATCTAGGAGTCAAACCACACACAAACAGTAGCCTTCCGGACCGAAAACACTAGTTGGTGATGGAATCCAACATCGCAGAATTCAGTACAGAAGTGGCGGGTGGAACAGTTACCCCGGCAACCTGCTTAATGAATAGACTGGACCAAGTTCCTCCACTTTAACCGTCTCGAGTGAAGTGAACCCCCCAGAAAATCCAAGTGAGTCTAGCCGACGTCTGCTTCAGGTACAGTGGGATCTTCCCTCCACCGTCACCTCGGGTAGAATCCTAAAGATAATGGTCACTAAGGTTACCAACAGCAACAAATATACCTGGGGGAACAGTCTACACTCCGACAGCACGCAAGGGCAGAGTATCAAGCTCAATCCCCTTGCCGGCTCCTTGACAATAATCCAAGGTTTACCGACAAGTGACCCCTGGCTCCTCGACAATGGTTAATCCGAGGTTTACCGTTTATAATACGTGCGTGTCTGGCGTCGTTCCCAACAAGGGAGGATTGATCCCCTCACTGGTTCGAACACGAGCTCGTGCTTCTCCTTTAAGAGGAGCTTTCCCAGAGCATAAATGTAACAGCTGGATTTATCCTACCACAAGATGAGCTACTTGTTTGGTTTGCTGTCTTGGAGAGTTAATTACTCTCCTACTCCAAGACACTAGCCTAAGCTATGTTGGTGTATCAGAGCCCTAGAAATGTAAAAATTACTAGATGAATTTTAATTAAGCGCTGTGTTATTAAGGTTGTTATTACTCAAATGGGTAAATGGATATGAAACCAATGGTGTTATGACCCGACTCAACTGAATGCAATCGAATATGATAATGCAATCCTTTCAATTCGATGAATCCTAACTAAAGTAAGGAGAGAGTTTCCATTCACTTCCAACAATGCAAAAAATTGATCACTAAGAGAAAATATAACAAATTCTCTAATGCACTAATTTCATCAAGAAAAACTAATGCAAATCAATTCCAAACCATTTTTTTATTTTTTTTATTTATGCAAATTCAAATCAAAGAAAACTGATCTAAATCTACGATTGATTCTTCAGAACGTAAACTATGCAATTGTAATCTATGCACAATTCACTTGAAAAGTATGCAAATGTAATCTATGCACATTTTTCATTAATATTCTGAAAATGAGAATTCTAATTATGCAAATGTGATCTATGCAAGGGAATTCTCAAACACAAGACGATTCTAATGTGATCTAAGAACCAATCAAGTGCAAGTCAAGAAAATTGGGTGAGAGTTCCAAAGATCATAAAATAAAAACACTCAGAGGCGATTAACACTCATACACACCTCCAAGTAATGACCAAAGGAAATCCAATTAAGAATTTCTCAAAAAAGAGACTCAAAACACCCAATTGATGAAAGCTTAGAGTAGGAATGCCAATGAAACAAGCTTAGGTGAAGATCTTTGACAGGAGACTAATGGATCTGGGCAGTAAAAACTAGAAAAAGCAAAATCTAAGAGGAAAAATGCCAAAAATGGAATTTTCTCAAATTTTAGCAGGGGACGCAGGCAACCCGTTAAGACAGGTGCGGGCCCGCTCTGTGCACACAGCGACAGTGCGTCCAGGGACGCACTGTGCAATACTCTGAGGGTGCGTCCTACTGGAAAATTAAAGAAAAACTAAAATGAATCTAACCCTAAGCTAACCCACCCAAAAACAAAGTCACAGAGCCAAAAACCAGAAAAATAAACCAATTTTCTCAGAGCAAAGTTCATACAAAGGAAAAGACTTTCACATCAATGGAGTCCCCAGCGGAGTCGCCAATTTTTCAGGCGGAAAGAGTCGATTGTGCGGACACAACCCACCTCCCTAGGAGCCTAAGACTCTCTAGTGACAAACAAGACAAACAAGAGCAATCCTTCTCTAAACATGCATTTACTATATGGGAAATCAAGTGTTTAGATCCTACCTGTAATCCAACGCTGTTGTAGCAGTCCAGCTCCTCTGATCCGGATGAGCTCCTCCTTCACTTTGAAACCTGCATACACTAACAATCAAACGATTAAATAGCACTTGATAATCTCATAAAATAAAACATATTTAACACATAGACCAAGGAGTACATGAAACAACTCATAAATAACAAGTTATTGAGAAGAATGGACTCATTTGCATTAATAGGTAACAAAAGGAACAAATACAACCTGAGCCTTGGTGTTGTGCAAGTCCCTCCCAGGGTCCATCAAGAGTTCTCCTTTACTTTGACAAAGCTCACCCACTTCCAAATAGAACAAGCAAAGATGGCAATCTCTCCTCACAAGCTTCTAAATGGGAGTCCTAATTCCTGCAGCATTTACCCTTAGAAATGTATAGCTTTCAACCTCTTCTCCTTCTGGCCCAATGCCTGTACTTATAGTGCTCAAGAGGAAGTTAATCAGGTCCACCATCAATGGGATAATCCCCTCTTTGGATGGGATAGCTCCCCTATTGATGGGATAAGTTCCTCTTTGGTAGGAGTGCATGAACCATCTGGAGGCGCTCAATACACGTCGAACAACCTTCTAGAATTCTCTAGAAATGACCACAAGTGACTTTTTAAAGATGAAACTTGCACATTTTAACCTTTTCAGGGGGACGCACCTGCACCTTTACATACAGAGCGTCCAAAGACGCAGCTTTTGTGAACATTGGGTGCATCCCCGCAGCTAAGGTTGAGAGAACCTGCGTCCCCAGAGATAAATACATTTATAAAGACTTTCTCTCTTTTTTGGAGTTTGACATGGAGAGCAGAGGCATAAGACTTGCCTAAGAGGATAGCATGACTGTTGATAGAGCCATACTAACTGTAAATAGTCATGGTGACATTTTTTAGTGTAACAGATTCACAGGTCGCATTCGCACGCAAGGCATTGCGATGTCGCGCAGACAAGCAGGAAAGTGACCATTGGTGTCACTGTTCATGACAAGATGGCCAATTTAAAATAACGAGGAGTAGATGGTGGGCAATTAAGACACAAAGTCAAAACTAGATTTGGGACTATCTGCCGCCAGGCTCCCATTAATGAGCTAAATCCAAGGGGAACAGTCGAATTTGAATTCAACGAGGCCTATAAATCACAGGTGGCCCTCCACCGAACAACCCTTTGCATTTTTAAGTTGTTGTGTTATCAAGTGGGCATGAACCTGATGAACTTAGAGGTTGTAAAAGCAAGTCCATGGTTTGAAGCATTGCCAAAGGATACACAGGATTCCCTGATCAGAAAAATGTCAACAACCAAGGGAGTTGCGCAGAGTTCTATCCCACCGGTAGGCGATACAGCAAAAATCCCTAAACCACCCCGGACGCCAATGCCCAAAAAGGACCCACAGGTAGAAGGATCGGTCCGTATGTCTCCACGAAATCCACAGTTCAGCAAACTATCGATGGAAGAAAAGGGGAAAATGGTTAATATTGAGAGCGATGATGAGGAAGAGGATCCTCAGACCTTTGTAAAAGAGATGGAACCAGAGGAAGAGATTGGAGAAGACATCCAGCCAATACACGCCACAACAAAGCCGCCCAAGTATGTCCCTCAGCGAAAAGGGAGGGTAAAGGTACCTAAAGATTTGGATGTCGTTAAAATCACACTCAACACCCCGTTCCTCCCCGAGGGAGTTCTATTCGAAGGTTCAGTTGTAGGCCGCGTACCCACTATGAAGTTTGAAGACTGGGACCTCGCAGATAGTGAGAAGTTCCCCATTTGGAAACTAGCCAGCTAATGGAACAAAGCACAGAGGGGGAAATTACAACACTGTAGCCACGAAAATGGCTGCACAGGGTGGAGGAGGCTAGGCTACTTCACCTCCTATTGATTCCACACTTTCATCGGGCCCCACTCATGATATTTGTCATTAGGAAACTACTTTGCCTAATGCATGATGGGTACTTGTGGCTGGAGGAGCCCATTCCCATCACGGCGGAGATCATCCATATGATTTCTCAGCTTCCTTGTACGGGAAGGGACCTCGCGGAGATAGCTGGCACAAGTGGAGACTTGGAGATTTCGGAGGCCATGAAAAAGAAATATAAGTTGGAGAAAAAGCAGAGGAGTTACGTTATCACTAGTATTTAGAACAATGTGGTCTACATCGCTACCCAGTTGTTGGTGGGAAAGGTGATGAGAAAATGTTGTGGAAATGAGGTACCAGCAGTGGTCATCGTGTTGGCCGAGTAATGCACAGAAGGGGTACGGTTCAACAAGGTGCAGTTCCTCTGCGACAAGTTCTTGAAGAATTGCAGGGAGGCCCAGGAGTAGGGTAAGACCTTCCACTACGCGTGGTTTCTCTTATCCATCATGTTGGTTATAGGTGAATTGCCTGAAGATAGTCAGTTTCCTCCCCTTGACCAAGACTAGCCAGAGGCAACAAAATATGCGTCGCTATCGGCAACGAAAGATGTCACGTGAATCCGGGAAATCAAGATCTTCTTGGTACTGATGGAGGCAAGCATATGACTATGGATCAACAAACGGTCGCACCTATCCACCTCAGTATATGACAGTCTGAAGAGCTTTGTAGACTTTAAAGCCGATATGCACAATGTGTATATCAGGGCGTGGAAGGATCCAGAGCATAAGTGGACCACACTCCCCTTCATCACAATAGATGACATTGTTTTCGCGGTGCTCGACACATGGCCACCGGAATGGCACACACCAGATATGGGGGTGTGCGATGAGACGGTGATTCAATGATAGAAGGTTTCTGCCAAGCTGCTAGCACAACAAAATTGGAACGAACAGCTAGCTGAAGAAGTACGAGCGTCTCGAGAGGCAGTGAAGGCCACCACGGAAAAGACAGCAGCTGCAGAGGCTGCTATGAAAGGGTAGGGGACAGATGATATGACAGAAGGCGTGGACCCAAGCACCACCTCTACACAATTGATATGGCCACACGCGACAAAACAAACTGGGTGACGTAAGAAGACCAAGGCTTCCAAGTTGGATGGGGAGCCTATTACACTGATCAAGGGTGACCTATATGACATCGGCGACACAATTCACGAAGTCACCAAGGAGGCACTCCAGGAGGTAGTGACGGAGCAGAAAAATGTGTTAGGGGCACTTAGGACGCAACTCCAGGAACTTCAGGTGCAGCCCCCACAGCAGGGAATGGTAGCCGCCTACGAGGCTACGATTACATCAGCAACCGAGCAATTGTTGCAGGCCAAAATGGCTAATACTGTCTTGTTTCTAGAAGGAGCACTGACATCGGACAACATGAAGGATAGAGCCGTGGTAGGCTAGCTTAAGGGACTTGGACTAAACTTGACTACCCTCTTGTAAGAGATATTATACCAGCTATAGGATGGAGTGATGACAAAGCTCCGTGCTAGGGAAGGACGCGCAGTACATATGCTCAGTGAACAGCGAATCAATATTGAGCAACTGAGCCTCCAATGCAATGAAGCTTTAGCACAGACTCAGTAGTTGGAGCAAATCGTCGAAGAAGCATGTCGTCATGTCCCTAAGCTCGAGATTGTAGCAGATTTACCAGTAGGAATACGGATCCACAAATTGGCCAGTGGATTCTGCAAGGCAAAGGGGGAAGCAACAAGGATCCAGTTGGACCTCAACTTGCAGATCACGAAGTTGACGCTGAAATCACATCCCTCGACATTGCCAAAGGTCCAAGAACAGCAGCAACTCACCATTAAATTAGGGCTGGAAGTCATAGAGCGCGCCATACAGGAGTGCACAGGCTTGTTAGATCAGTCACACATCACACTCACTTCATTACAGGAAGACCCAACATTACAGCGGTTAGAGACAGAAGTGCAAGAGTTGCAGTAGGCCTATGACAATGTCCGGGGGACCGCACAGATGGTTTCCCTTACTCAGCAGTTGGCCAAGATGAGGGAGCCCCAGGCTCTCAAGGCATAGGTGGATGCCACGTGTCAAAAAGAAGTAGTGCTTAAGGAATGCATCCAGCCTTGGCTCGAGGAAGCATTCACGCTCACCACCAAGATCGAGGGAAAGCTGGCACAGATGCAAGGCATATATGCACTAAGGCAACGAATGGCACCTAACAATGAAGCATCAGAGATACGCACACAACGGGTACGATAGACAATGGAAGAATGTGTTGCAGATGTAAGCAAAGTGCAGAGGTTGCTGAATGAACTTCGCATGAAGATCACCACACCAGCCGTGTGACTCGGGACGAGTCACGACGATTGTGTTGGGGGCTTGTTGGGCAACGGATCCCCCCATAGTGGATTTTTGGGGCTTGTAGCCTGAATTTTGGTCAAAAGTAATGTAGGACCCTACAAAATGTGGGTGCGGAGTGCGAGAGTCTAGGGTTGTCCACCCTAAAATATTGTAATTTAATATAGAATGTGTCGACCTACCCATGGTCTGCAGACCATGGGAATGTATAAATAGATCGAGGCTCTGAGTGTAGAAAGAAGTTTTTGGGGTAGTCTTGATCTAAGTATTATGGGTTTTTGAATGCGATATTTGCTCTAAGTTTGTAAGTCCGAGTCTTGGGTGGTAGGAAGAGGAAGCGGCTCTGCAGTTGTGTGCGTAGAGGCATGGTAGAGTCTGCAGTTGTGTGCGTGGACCCCTGCAGCTGAGTGCGCAAGGCGGAGTTAGGATTGTAACAAAACAAAAGTTTAATAAAAGCTAAGCTGATTCAGAAATATTGTGCATCTATTTGTAGATCTGTATGTTTATGCTTCTGTTATATGTTTATGCATCTCCTTATAGTTTGTGATTATGCGCACTTGTTATGAATGTTGAACGATTGATAAGAATATTAGACCCACAATACTAAGTTAAGATATTTAATAATAACGCAGTAAGGTTAAAGGATCTAGACTGCACCTCTTTACAGAGCTACACGGAGGTCAGACAGTTGCGCGGAGCAGTGTGAGCTCACAGGATCGGTTCGCGAACTTCATAGAGTTCATCAAGACATCCCTAGGGTGTGGAAACCTAGTTCCAGCACCCTCCCATACTACCTCAAGTGAGACCTCAGTCAGTGCACTACGGACTGTTGCCGAAAGGGCCAGTAGCTTCGGGATTTGTTTGGCTAAATCACTTTTGAACCTGGGTCAGGCCCCAATAAGCCAACAGACTCAGGCAAAGGCCTTGGAGATTACAATGACACTGCATGAAACACCGATGCAAGATCCAAATCTGGGGGTTCAACACATGTGCAGTTGAAAAATCTTTGCCTTGAGATGCAAATTTTAAGCAATACAGAACAGTTCGACCAGAAGTGCGCGAGGAGGTATGGTGCCTGAAATGCAAGGGTCAAGGGCACGAAAAATACCATTGCCCAGTCTTTGCGAACTATATTGCAGGAGGAGGACCAATTCCTTTGAGGCCGGAAGCTCAGGCAGGACTAAGCGTGGGGCATGCATTATGGTGCGCTATATGTCAGGTAGTAGGAAAACATGCCACAGATAATTTTCTTTACTGCAAAAGTTTATACAAACACTGCAACAACTGTTCTGCAACTTTTGTAGGTCGGTAGGGCATGATGAGCGCAACTGCAGAAGATATGAATTGATGATGGATAGAACACCCACCTATAGGGTCCGGGCATAAACATGGCCCCCTCACCAGAGCGCGGGGATGGCGCAGACAGGATTTCAAGGGTGCAGATGAGGCCGAGGTGGAGGAGGACCTAACCAAGGTCAAGGACAACTGATCTGCTACCATTGCAGAGGACCAGGACTCTATGCCCACGATTGCACTAACCCAACATGTTCGTCATGCAAATATTTTACTCTGTTTGATCATGAAATGGAATACTGTCCTACACTGATAGTAAGGATACGTGGCAAAGGGGAACTACCAGCTTATCCAACTCAGAACTTGTAGATGATGAGCTCTAAACCGCACAAAGAGGATTTTCATGTGAAAATAGTGCTACGAAGCGGAATCACAATAGGAGATGACAAGGGGAAACAGCCTTAAGACAATACATGGATTAGAAAAGCTTTGGCGAAGGAGGTTGAGTTCGATTTGGAGCGCGCACGTGAAACATTCATGGAAGCAAAGAATAGCTTTGTTGGGGCCTCCACCTTGGGAAGAAAAGATAAGCCTGGTCAGGAGATGGAACCTTCTATGCTTACAACCTTCCTGGAGACCTGCATGAAGCTACTATGTGATAGAAAGGTTGTGAAGGGTTATAGGAGCTCATAAATAGATGTTTCGGAAACCCTCTAGCTGAGCCATGCATAGTACGAAAGATTGGTAAGCATAAAACAAGGATGGGATGGGAGATGAGACTGACCGTGCAGATAGGAGAGTATGAAATGGATCAGGTTATCTTGGACCTGGGGTCAAATGAAAATGTTCTATCGAAGAATACTTGGGAATGGATGGGGAGACCCATGCTACAATGATCTCTAATTCATCTAAGGATGGCGAACTAGAAAAAGATCATCCCCATGGGGTGGCTGCAAGGGGTGACTATAGATATTGAAGGTGCGAGTGCGCTAGCTGAATTTGAAGTAATAGAAATTATGGATGATAGCAACCCCTACCCTGCACTCCTTGGCATTGATTGGGCTACTTATATGAACCGGGTAATCAACCTAAAGAAGTGAAAGATGATATTTGAGAAGAAATCGCTCTGTGTAATAGTACCCCTAGACCCTGCTGAAGGATCGCGCTATACTGAACCAGTTCGCGATTATGAGAGTGATGACAATCTAGACTGCATCTATAAGATAATAGTGCAACACCAAGACTAGGTGAATCCAACAGTGGATGGACGAATTACATGGGATTGCGAGAGTTCTTGTACCTAAAACTCTAATGAAGAATTAGAGCGTTGGAAAAATGAATTACATGAAGTAACTACACTGAGTTGTAACATGATGACCCAGTCGCTGCATTGTGTGTCATCAGAGGTAAGAAATCTACCCACTTATGATGGCTTGAATGATGTAGATATCTTTTTGGATGCATTTGAGAGGGAGGTACCAGAAAATCAGTGCTTCTAAGCGTTGGATTGGGCACTGCGCGCTATGCCCGCAAGATGGTGGGGTACGCACAAGGGAAGCTTTGATGATTGGCGCGAATGTTGGAGAATGATGAGGACACACTTTGGGAAGTTGAAGATATGAATACCAAACAAGTATGATGGGCATGATAATCTATGCGCACACTTGGCCAAATGGGCTCAGGCTTATGGAGATAAACCCCAACTTGAATGGGTGCACTTGTTTTGTGACACCTTGGATGTCATCCCAATGAACTGATAAGTAGAAATAGAGCTCCGCCATGGTACAGGTGAATGGGAAATTTTGTGCAAAGGATTCATAATGACATTCATCTTTGAAGATGGGTTTGATTGTATTGATGAGGTGTCACAAGAGGTGAAATCATCAATCTTTAGGATACTACAGGATCCTTTGGACCTGATTTAGCCTGAGTGGGCTACTAAGTAGAGTCACACGCTAGAATGTTATAACGTAATCACTAAACAAGATTATGAGGATCTGTGAAAGATTAACATCCCTGAAACAGAAGGTCACCACGAGGTTGAAGGACCACAGGTTGAGAATCCTGATATAACCACACCGCTAAAAACGAAACAGGTAAACATTGATACAGAGGCAGAGCCCAAATTTTCCAAGATTGGAGATTACTGGGACGACGCGACATTGGATAAGGTTGCTAAATTGCTCCACGAATACCAAGGTTTATTCCCTACCAAGTTTACGGATCTAAAGGGGATAATCAGGGACCTAGGTCTTATGAAGATCACGTTGAAGCCAGACGCAAAGTCGGTTAAGCAAAGACCTTACCGTCTCAATCTAAAGTATAAGGAGAAGGTCCACTTAGAGCTAGACAAGATGCTCGTGGTAGGCATCATTGAGCCTGTGGAAGAATATGATTGGGTAAGCCCAATGGTGGTACAAGAGAAGAAGCAGAAGGAGGAAATAAGGATATGTGTGGATCTCAAAAAGTTGAATGACGCTTGCGTACATGATCCTTTCCCAAATCTATTCACTGATGAAGTGTTGGACAATGTAGGTGGCTAGGAATCATATTCCTTCATTGATGCATTTTCTGGGTACCATCAGATCAAAATCATGCCAGAGGATAGGAGCAAGACAACCTTCATGACTAAATGAGGGTGTTTTCAGTACACTGTAGTGTTGTTCAGATTAAAGAATGCGCTTGTGATTTTTTTATGCGTATTCATTCCTGCATTCAAGGAATTTATTCATAAGTTCCTGGAAGTATACTTTGATGACTAGACTGTGTTTGGGTTGGTGAAATGCCAGGTTGCAAGTTTGCACCTAATTCTAGATACCTATAGAAGATACCAGATAGCGCTCAATCTAAAGAAGTTCCTATTTTGTGGTTTCCTTTTGGGACCCTGCTAGGTCATGTGGTTTGCAGACAAGGACTGATGGTATATCTTGCGAAGATTGTGGTGATACTAAACTTGGAAGCACCGAGGAGTGTGAAATAGTTGTCCGCTACCCTAGGACATACTGGATATTACAAAAAGCTTATCAAAGGCTATGCACAGATCACCACCCCTATGGAGAAGTTGTTGAAGAAGGATGTCACATTCTATTGGAACGAGGACCGTAAGAAGAGCTTGAATGTATTGAAATAAAAGACGATCACCACACCAATTTTAGTCTTCCTGGATTGGAAGAAGGAGTTTCATGTACATGTCGACACGTCTTGTATAGCACTGGGAGTAGTACTAACATCCAGAAGTTTAGCCATGGTATACGTGCTCCAGAAGTTTAGACACTACTTGCTAGAAGTTAATTTTAAGATGTATACATATCATTCCATGCTGAAATACTTCGTCAATAAGCCTGTGCTGGGGGGGGGGGGGGGGAATCCACATATGGCTATTATTGTTCTAGGAGTATGATTTTTAAGTTATTATGAAGCCTGGATGACTGAAAACGGGACCATACCATCTGTCGTGCATCGAAACAGGGGAAGAGCCCACTAATTTGGAGGGCTTGCCTGATGCATAGATATTTGCAGTGCGCATCGCTGATGGTCATTTTGAGGATATTGTAGACTTCCTGAAAATAGGCCCCGGAAGGATACACCGTCTAGCTGAAGAAGGAGTTAGTTGTGCGCGCGGCAGACTTTTCTGTCATTGTCGGGCATCTGTATAAAATGGGGTCCAATGAGATATTACGAAGGTATGTACCATATTTTGAAAGAAGCAACATCCTTGCGGATGCTCATGGGGGCGCCGCAGGAGGACATTATGCAGGGAGAGAAACCGCGCAGAAGATTATACACGTAGGGTTGTGGTGGTCAACCCTCCACCAAGACTCAAAATCATATTGCAAGGCGTGCGATGTGTGTCAAAGGACTGGCAAGCCATCGCAGAGGGATGAGTTGCCTTTGAATCCACATATGACATTGCAACCCTTTGAGAAATGGGCGATAGATTTTGTGGGACCTATTCAACCCCAAGGAAAGACGGGAGAAAGGTACATTACCACCGCGATGGATTATTTGACTCGATGGGCGAAGGCATAGCCTATGAATGATTGCACAGTCACGACTGCTACAAAGTTCCTCTTTTAGTATGTACTAATGCGATTTGGTTTTCCAAAGATTTTGATGAGTGATTGTGGTACACACTTTCTGAATGAGACAATCAGCACCATAATGAAGGAATTTCAAGTATATCACCAAAAGAACATGCCTTATCATCCGCAGGCTAATGGGACGGTGGAAGCATTCAATAAAGTGCTAGAGAACATGTTAACCAAGGTGTGCAACACTCAGCGAAGTGATTAGGACTTATGCATACCCACGGTACTATGGGTCTATCGAACGACATGCAAGAAATTTGCTCGCAAAACACCCTTTAGGCTTGTCTATGGTGTTGAAGTAGTGATGCCCATGTAATACATTGTGCCTAGTCTAAACATAGTGGTACTCATGCGTATGACTGGTCGAGGAGCCCTAGAAGAGAGGCTTGCGCAACTGGCTAAGCTTGAGGAAGAAATATTTTTAGTTGGATTTCACCAACAGGTCTAGAAGCAGTGCAAAAAAGCATGGCATGATCGGCACATTAAGTTGCGCACCTTTAAGGTAAATGACCTTGTTTTGTTATATGACAACAAGTTTGATAAATTTCCAGGGAAGTTCAGGATGCACTGGTTAGGGCCCTATGTTATTAAGGAGATTATCGATGGAGGAGCAGTTCAGCTGGTCAAATTGAATGGAGAACCCCTCCCAAGTAAGGTGAATGGTAGTTGATTGAAGCCATACACCAGCAGTCCAGCCACATGATTAAATGAAGGTAGCAAAGTCGTAGCACTCCAGGCAGCTGAAAGGAGGCACGGGACTATAAAATACACTACCTGATTTGGGGAGTTGTACGATTGGAGGATTGTACAAAGCAAAGAAGTGTCACAGGGTTCACGGCAATGCGACAGGAACAGCATTACCAAAGGAGGAATCGTGCAGGTCGGCCGAAAAGTGACCATTAAATTCACTGTTCATGATTTGACAGTAGAAATGCAGACAAATGGAGTGGGCGGCTAGCATTTAAGATGCAATTTATGGATCAGATCCTTGAAGGTCTACTGCCAGTTCAACATTAATGAACCGAATTTGGGGGGAATGGTTGGATTTGAATTCAAAATTCCCTATAAATTACAAGTGGTTTTCCAGTGAAAAACACTTGGAATTTTGAGGATGGAATTGTTGAGCTCTCAAGCGCACATGAATTGCGAGCACTACAAACTTCTGATAGCTAGTAAAGTATTTGAGACATTATCGAAGGAGACACATGAGTTCTTATAGAAAATCATGTCGACACCCACAGAAGCTATAGATATAGAAGTAGAGGATTGGGTGCTGGAAGTTGAGATGGAGGCAAAAGTAGCTACTCCAGAGGTTGCCGAAGTACTAGCCAAATTCCCCAAATCACTGAGGATGCCAAGATCAAAGCCGACCCCAACTGAGGAGACTACAAAGGATAAAAAGGGCAAGTAGCCTACAATACCGGTGCGTGCATCACCAAGAAGAAACCCATTGAAGCCTACCGCATAGGAGAAGGCCAAATCCATCAATTTGGAGCCGAAGGAGGAAGAAATTGAAGACATCCCAATGGATGATGAAGATGTGAGAGTAGATGTGGAAGAGGTTGAAGCCTAGGGTGTCGACCCTATCACTCGGTTGCCTGAGTATGTCCCTCTGTGCAAGGTCAAGGCCAAGGTGCCGAAAGATATTGATGAGAGAAAGACCCCCTTCCAAACCCCTATGCTTCCAGATGAAATTATTTTCAAAGGATCGTGCATGGCATGGGTTTTTTTGTTGAAACTTGAAGACTGGGACTTGGCCGACCATGAAAAGTTCCTACACCTAGCGACCGAGAAACTAATGTGCCGCATCATCAATACAAACACTGGAATGACCGCATTGGAGTCGTGGAGGTGGCTCAGCTCAACCTGCTTTGGGTGTCGCACTACAATCACACATCGGTTATAGTATTGGTCATCAAGTAGCTGCTATGCTTGGTGCATGATGGGTTTTTGTGGCTAGAGTAGCCAATAACCATCACTGACAGGTTGATCCACAGGATAATGCATTTGCCTTACATAGGAGAGAATTCGGCCATGACATTTGGTGGAAAAGGTGGTGAGCAGGCCCCCATGGAGTCCATGAAAGAAAAGTTTAAGCTGGTGAAGAAGCCGTGTAGATATGCCATATCCAGCATCTGCGACCCTACTATAAAGGTAGCTATCCATATTTTATCAGGGAAAGTGATGAGGAAGTGTCATGTCGATGAGGTGTCGGTACCTGTCTCGCGCTAGCAGCCTAGTGCGCTGAAGAAGTCCAGTTCAACTGGTCGAAATACCTTCATGGAGAGTTCTTAGAAAATTACCATGAAGCACAGGAGCTCAGCAAGACGTTCCTCTATGCATGGATGTTGTTGTCGATTATGCTGGTAGCATGGGAGCTATCATAGGATAGTCAATTCCCTTCGATCGCGCCAGACCTACCAAAAGAAATGAAGTATGCTTCGTTGTGGGCGACCAAGGATGCGTAGCGCATCAAGGATAGCAAGATATTCTAGATCTTAATGGAGATGAACATCTGCATGGCCACCAATCGCAAACCACGATTATCACCTACGATGTACGCCAACCTACAGGGCTATGCAGAGTTTAAATCAAATTTTCACCATGTGTCCATCAAGGTGTGGAAGGACCCTATGCAGAAATGGTATGACTTGCCTTACCTAGTACCGGATGACACCATTGATGCAGTCCTTGATCAATGGCCGGTAGAGTGGTGCTCTACAACAGACTTGACGGTAGGAGGAAGCAAGTCTGCCACATAGAAAAATAAAGAGGAGGTCAAGCTTAAGATGACACATCTGGTTAAAAAGAGGAAAAAAGAGGTCGTTGATAAAGCATTTCACCCGACATCAGAAGATTTACGACCTCATTCTTTAGGGAGCAACTGTGATAGACATATTTGGGCACTGCAAACCCAATCATATATGTCAATAAACCAAGGGCTCTTTAACCCCTAAAATTTTTGTTTCATACCCTAAAGGATCATGGCCAACTGATTGCATCATTTCCCAGAAGTTCCACCTAAAAAACCACTCAGAACTGGCCAAAATTGGACCTTACTAACTGCTCCTTGGTCAAGGTGCGATGCATACTGACTCCTGCACTAGTCAAGTGCGATGCATACTGAAGAGGCCCTCTGTGGGGTGTGATGAGTGAGAATGGACAAATGTTTGAGGCAGTTTTCTCAGTGGATGCTCATGGAATCTTCTAGAAACTTCCTCTCTGACACTTGCCTCTCTAAATTTACCCAAGGATGAGTAAGAGATCCAAGAAATCTCCAATTGGAACTAAGAACTACAAGTGGAATGACACTAATCAAAAACCCAGAGATGACTCACACCTCTGCAAACATCTATAAATGGATCCCTCATCTGAGAGCTTTGGAGGCTGGAATTTTGTAATATGTAGAGAAGTGTTATTTGTTCTTCTTTGAGAAGAAGCATTGTATTGTTGGTTGATCTTGCTTTTCATGAGGTGAAGAGGGCTTTGATGCTGGGAGGATGATGCTGGATCAGACAGCTGGGTTGTAATCCTCTCTTCTACTATTAATAAAGTTATTTGAGTTTTCCTCCATATAATCGTGTGTTTGTGAATCTTGTTATTTGTGAATGAAATTGTATGGTCAATGTATTTATGATTCTGCATTGTTTATGGTATTATAGATCGAGATGCTTTGATGGTGTTTTGTTACTTTGTCTCTACAGGTATTCTCTAAAGTAGGAAAAGTAGGAGAAGAGTTGCAAGTTCCATCAAGGGAGAGAGAATCAAGCAAGGAGTCAAGTGGAAGATCCAGGTTCGCCCTCTTTGCTTCTCTCTTATCTATCATACATAAAGGAAATTGCAAAGTGCTTTGATTGTTTGTTTCTAAGATAGCTACCCATCTTAGTGGGACTAGCAAATCGAAAAGACACTAGTTTTCTCGGAAACAAAATGGCGACTCCACTGGGGATCGAATAGTTTGTTTGTTTGTTATTGTTGTTTGATTTATAAACTACAGACGGAGCCTGAAGTTAGCCAGATAGCCTTCGAACTGCTTTTGCTATGCAACTACAAAGTAGATGAATGCTGCTTTAGTCAATCTCCAGGTTGGTTTATGACCTGAACATTTGACTTACTAGCATCCTAAACGCCCTTGTGGTAGCTCAATAACCTCCTAAGATCGTACCTCTGTACTTTGTTTTTACTGTCCATCATAGCTGAGCTTAAATCACTGAACTTAGCTGCACATTTTGAGCAAAAACCCAACTCATTTTCGCTCCCTGGCCCATCACACTGTCTGTAACTGGAAGCATGTATGCATCGCACCTCTCGTGTTGCAGGTAAGATGCATCCCTGTTTCCCTGAAGCACAGGTGTGATTACTAAGTAATCCTATTTCCCTCTTTGAAATTTGGGTTTTTCCTCCTTGTTTTCAGCTCTATTTAGTATTTTTGCTGCTCATGATCAATATCTCATTGCTAAAGCCTCTTTCTTTTACATTGTTCAACCTCCATTGAGAGGGATTTGTAAATGTTTTTATGTATTTGTCTGTCATTTACAGTTCTTCTTTGTCAAAAGTAGCTTAATCGAATTGTCGTTTTTTATGCAAATAAGTGTCGTAACTAACATTTTGAGTCAAAAAGGAGAGTGTTGTAAAGTCTTCCTCTTCTAGATAGTTGATTGTACTTTTGCCATTGTATTTGATTTGAATTGTTAATATTTAAAGTGTCGAAAGCAGTTTTCTATTCGAAATTGAAAAGTGTCGTTTTAGTCTTCCTTTCATTTTGAAAAGAAATTGTCGAAGTGTCGCTTTGAAGAAAATAGTTCAGATCTGTACTTAGTTTCCTTTTTTGGCATTCTCACAATAAGGAAACGAAAACAAATACATGCATTTGCATTTCCATTTAGAATTTATGTGGAAAGTGATTTAGGAAAAGTGCATTTAGTGTGTGCTCTGTGCTCTTTATTGAAAGAGTCATTATCTTCTTTCCTTAGTAGCTAAGATTTTCATTGCTAAAAGAAAATAAACGACTATTTATCATTTTAGATTGCATATTTAGGAAGTTTACATCTACATCACGTGGTGAACCTTGAAATGCAAACTTCTAAGCAAGATCAACTCTAAAATAAATCTCAATGAACTTAACAACGCTTTGGAACATAATGCAACACATCTAGAGGTCTAGGCTAGAGATGTATTCCGGCGTCATAAAACCTAGTAACTATCATTTTCATCGAAGGTTGGATGATTCCTCCTCTTTGATATGACAAGTGCTAGTACGGACTTGTGCTCCCTGTACCATCGAGTATATATTGGGAAACCACAATAGGCTGATATCCTTTATCCATAGGACGTTGTGTCTGCCTCCCTATCATCTCAATGCACTGAACACAGCATTCGGGAAGATTGACTTCCGTACATAAGTCCTTGGTAATTTCTCTTTAATTTGCCACCAAGGTGTATATTGCAGTTTTGCGATTGGTTTGGTAATCCCTATAACTAGATTTCTAGAGTAGTCACTTTCGTTTCTTTTCGACTCCTTAAAAGAAAAGGTCCATCTGAGCACTTGCCACTTTAGGCTCATTAAAAATCGAAGGCGACTAGAGTCATCTTTAACTTTTTCTCGACTCTTAAAAATTGAAAAAGAAAAGTTGTGTCAAAGCATCATTAAAATTTATTTAATTCAGAATAACATTTTCCCCTTTTTAATTTTGAGTTGATCAAGTAATCTACAATCATGGAAGAAAGTCAATCAAAACCTCGTTGTTCATGGAGGCTAGCGAGTCAATCGTCTTTGGCTCCGGAAACAAAACCATTCTGGGCAAAATGGTCTCTTTTAACTGAGTCTACCTCTCCTGGTTTATTTGAAACTTGTGTTTCAAAATCATCAGAGACTGCAGTTACTCCGATCATTTCTAGTACATCTGCCTTTACAGAAGAAGCTCTGCGGTTAGAAGAGGACATTAAAACTGATCCTAGTGTAACGATAGGAACTTCTATACCTGAAACAACTCCATCTAGGGCTTATCTAGAAACTGAAGTTCACTTACCTAAACATCTGGAAGTTGAATTCCAGAATTCAGAATGTGTCACCCCTCCAATATCTGTCACTGCGGAAGATATACCTTCTTCGGCTCCAGAAATATTTTACGAACCTGATGGTCTACCTCTTCCACCTGGACTGATTTCTATAGAAGAGGTTGTAGAAGATCTTCCATCTAGTACCCCATTGCATTTTGGAACTAGGATCCACTTATAACCTTCTACTACTAAAGTTAGTTCTTTTAATCATCCTTCATCGCAAGTTCCTGTTGAATCGTTAGGAAATATTTTGGATAGACTAAATATGTCTGAGCAACCATCAACATCTAGGACTGTGTCATCTGATACAGCCACAACAGAACTTCCTGCTGCCACTCCGATGATGTTTGCTGGTATACCATCTGTCCCAACTAGTTATCAATCACTAGATGGAGTCTGCCCAGGGACTGTTTCGACGACATGGTATGTTCCTATTTGTTCCTCCGAGATCCTATCTGGCATTTCTTATGTTGAAGCTCAGCAAATTGATCATGCATACCAGTTTCAATTTAGGCAGCCTAGTCTTCAAAGGCCCATCTATCCTTTGAGCACTGGATTACCACCATATGGGGGTTAGTATGCTTTTTCATTGTTCCCTCCTGGAGAACAACCATATGAGAGCTCACCGAAAAACTCAGGTCAAACTGGAGGTACATCCAGTGGTTGGGTACCAATACTACCTCAACAACCAAGGGTTGTATATTCAATGCAACCAGCCCAACCTGTGTCAAATATTACCACTACACCTGCTATTGTGACTGTGTCACAAGTACAAGCACAGCCTGTTGTATGTCAACCTCAAGTCTCTCAGGTTGCAATACAACAGCCTCTTGTCCCTATGGCTCAATCACAACCTCAGATTAGTGCTTCCTTAACTGGAACGACTTAGGCTCAAACGAGTATTATCACTCCGCATCTTGGTCAATCATCCAGTATTGGGCAACAGCAAATGGTTCAACAACCATGGCTGGTGCAATATCAACAACCGCAATTCCAGCAAGCTTACCGAGGACCTGAGCAACAAGGCTTTGTAGGTAATGGGAAACTGCATTTTCAAAGCGGTTATCAACAACCATACTATAATGGTTATGCCCATCAACCTTATCAAAGTTATCAGCATCAGATACATTATGCCAGTATGCAAATACCTACTGTTCAGGCGATCCCATATTGTCCTGGGTATGCTTCACCAAACCTGAATCAACAATTGCCTTTTGTAGCAACTCTAGAATTACCAGATCTGAACCGGCTGACAAATGATCCAATTGCTTACACCCCTTGGTGGCCAGTGATTCCTCATAAACTTCCCTCTGATACTCCTAAATTCAATGGAAATCCAAGTGAATATCCATCGAATCACGTAATGACTTTTCATTTGTGGTCATCTAACACCCTCAATGATGATTCGATTAGGCTTCACCTTTTTCAGCAACGCTAACTGGTCCGGCAGTGAAATGGTACATTGAATTGCCTAAAGCTTCATTTGATAACTTCAGCACCCTTGCCACTACCTTTTTAACCCACTTTCAGTTACCCATAAGGTATGAAACGAGAACAGAACTCCTTACCAAATTTAAACAGACAACAGCCACTCACATATCTAATCATATTCATGAGGGGCGACATCATCGTCGAATGGTAAAGACATATGTTCCTGATCAGCTTCTAGCTGAGTGGTTTATTAAGTCATTATTACCTTCTATTACTGAAGATGTGGTGAAAGGAGGAGTTTTCATTGAAGAGCAAGTCGTTGCTCATGCACAATATTTAGACTTGATCTATACTTAGTCTAGCACGCTCTATGACAAAATTCTTGATGCTCCTAGAGTGGAATTTTCCGTTCCTCCCCCTCCTAAATCAAATAGGGACTCTCATGTTGGTGATGGCATGATTGGTACCTCAAGTACGCAAATCGAAAAGGCTCCATCTGGTAAAGCCCTTACAGTCTCTAGTCAAAAATCAAATGACAAACTTCCTGCCTCGAAGGTTAATGTCATGTCATCGGACAAGGGCAAAGAACCAAAGCAACCAGGGGGAAAGAAGAAATGGAAAAACAAAAAGAAGAAACAAGAAGATTCAACTACTAAGAAACCTTCTGGAAACCCTGCTGGGCAAAAGAAACCTAATCAGCCATGTTTCATATGTAATGAGGACCATTATACGAAAAATTGTCCACATAGAGCTGAGGTCAAGAAATTTTTAAAAACTTCAAGTACCTCAGCAGTATTGACTGATCCATTTCCAAACCTAGAAACTAATCTAGTTGCTATCGATCATGCTTCCCCATCCCAAGTGCTTATGTTATCCATCTCGAAACAGAAAAATGATGCTTTGATATCGACAAGGAATAAAGATTATGGGAATCCACAAATGTCGAACAACAAGGCTACAAATCAACCCAGTAGTTCGACAACAACTTCGTCAGAAGTTGTGCCACCCATCATTCCTGAATTAACTATAAAGCTACCAAAGGGAGTAGTACATAAATCGACATTTAATCCTTGTGCCTAAGCAACACATAATTATAATATAGTGGAGATCTAGCTCAATTGCCATCTGTTATGTCGACACTTGAAGTGCTGCAGAATTACCCCTCCCAAAAGCAGGCTTTATTATCAGCAATAGGTGGGATTGACCGAGCAGATTCTAATCTTGTGGCCTTTAACCATAAAGGATATGAACCTCAATTACCGGCCCAACTCGCTTTCCTTATATAGGTAAAAACCCTCAACAAAACTGTTCATCGAACAATCGTTGATGAGGGGGCATCTACCTGTATTATGTCAATGAGTTGCTGGAAAACTTTAGGCTCACCACCCTTGTCACGATCATCAACAACGTTAAAGGCATTTGATGGAAGAACATACACACCGTATGGGATATTAAGTAACTTGCAAGTTGAACTGGGGGGCAAAATAGTAGAAGTTGAAGTCGAGGTCATTAATGGAAACCTCGACTACAATATCTTACTAGAAGGCCCTGGATTTACGCTATGGTTGTTGTTGTGTCAACATATTTTAGAAATATTGCATTTCCCTTCCAAGGTGGAATTACAGTCGTTGACCAACTAACCTTTTTCCCCAACAGTTCACAAGCTACGGGAAGCATTCCAATGATCCATGGAAGCTCTCAATCACTTCAAAATGTCAGAGTAGGTCTTCTAAAAGACCCTGCCTTAATGGGTACTTTTGCCCTCTCGCCACCTAGTAATCTGGCGAAAGTGGCCACAGTGGAAACCTGTCATATGATATCTTCTACATCATCAAATATTAAGAAGAATTTTGAACATTTTTTTAGTATGGATCATCGCCAGGTGTTTCCCCCAAACCCCATATAAATTTTGTAGCAATCAATTTTCTGGGCCTGGGCAGCAAACCCAAATCAACACTCATCGAGTGTTTGGATAGATAGGTCTCTAGAATATGGCACCTCTTCTGATCCTTGATCTCGTATACATTCTACAGATGAAGGAATCATTCAATCAATGATGATAGGAGAGGCATCATGGGAAGATTTCCACCATCATTCCCATCTTCAAGATAACAACGAAGATTATTCAAGTGACATTAATCATCCTTCAGTTTTTTATTTTCTATCAATACTATTAATACAGTGGATTCCGAGTGAAATCTATCCAATATTAAAGAGACTATCACCATTAATTTCTCAACCAAACCTAATGTTATAGAGAATATTCATGTTGGCGAATCTTACTCTCCTTCAGATGGAAATATACTGCACTCTCTTTCGTGAATTCAGAGATGTCTTTGCATGGTCATATGAATAAATTCCAGGCATAGACTCGAGCATCGTTGAACATGAAATTAAGATGTATCCAGATGTCAAACCAGTACGACAATGGCTTCGACTGGTTCACCCGAAGAAAGCCGTTGCCATTAAGGCAGAAGTTGAAAAACGTTTACATGCTGGTTTCATTTACCTTGTTCTTCTAACTGATTGTGTATCGAATACTATTCCTATGATGAAAAAGCAAGGAACGATTAGAGTGTGCATCGATTATAGGGATGTAAATAAATCTTGTCCAAAAGACAACTACCCTACACCCTTCATCGACCAGGTAATTGATGAATGTGCCGGATGTGAAATCTTTTCATTTATGGATGGATTTTCCGGATACAATCAAATCAATATCCACCCACAGGACCAGTCAAAGACTGCATTTATATGTCCTTGGGGCACATTCGTGTACCGTAAACTACCTCTTGGTTTGAAAAACGCAGGGGAAACTTTTCAGAGGGCAATGAACTATGCCTTCCATGACATCAAGCACATCGTTCAACTGTATCTCGACGATCTACCAGCTCATTCACAAAAGCGAATTGACCGCCCGCAGCATTTGAGAGTTATATTTTTGCGTTGCCGACACTACAAGATACGACTCAATCCACACAAATGCGTGTTTTGTGTTGGTTCTGGAAAATTAATTGGTTTCGTAGTTTCTAAGGATGAAATTCAACTCAACCCATGTAAGGTTCAGGCAATTATTGACATGCCTCCACCTTCAAATTTGCTTCAGATTCAAAAACTCCAAGGGAAGGCAAACTTTATAAAGAGGTTCATTCCAAATTACGCCGAACTTGCAAAAGTTTATACACATCTTTTTGAAAAATAAGTACCCTTCAACTGGGATCAGCGCAAGCTTCCTTTGAAGCTTTAAAGGATTCCCTAGTAAAAGCATCATTAATGTACGCTCCTGACTATCAAAAAGACTTTAATTTGTATCTCGCTGCTACAGATACAGCCATTGCAATGGTTTTATTACAAGAATACAATGGAATATAACATCCAATATATTAGTTAAGCCGCAACTTAAATGATACAGAAAGCAAGTACTCCTATGTTGAAAAGCTGGCTCCAGCAGCTGTTCAAGCAGTACAGAGATTTCGACACTATATACTCTTTCACAAAACTACCATTTTGTCACTTTGTAACCTTATGACCTACATTCTGTCACATCAATTGCTAGGGGGAAAATATTCCAAATGGATAGCCATTTTGCAAGAGTTTGATCTGGAATTTACCAAATCCAAATCAAAGAAATCTCTAGTTTTCGCAGAGTTACTTTGTGACCTCCCATCGTCATCCAACGATTCAACATCTAAAGCATCAATCATGGATGAAACTCAGTTTTTGATATTGTCAAGCAATCCATGGTATGGAGATATACTAATCTATCTCCAAACCCAAACCTTTAGGCCTAACAGCACTCGCTCTGAACAGCGATGTACTCGATACCAAGCCAAAGACTACATGATCGTTGGTGATACACTTTACCATCGTGGTGTCAATACAGTTCTGAGAAGGTGCCTCAAGCATGAGGAGGCCGAAAAAGTCCTAAATGATTGTCATTCAGGTGCGTTTGGAGGGCATCAATCTGCTTATGCTATGGCACAAAAGATCTTATGAGCTGGTTACTTCTAGCCTACTATATTCAAAGATTGCATAAACGCAGTCAGAAGTTGTCATGCTTGTCATATTTTCGACCACAAAACCATATTACCACTTACACCGCTACATCCAGTAGTTGTTGTTGGGCCATTCGCTAAATGGGGCATAAATTTCATGACATGTAACCCCACCTCGGGTGGGGGACATGGGTATATTATAGTCGTTGTCAACTATTTTACAAAATGGGCAGAGGTGATGCCTACATTAAACAATAGCGGTGAAACGGTTGCTCTTTTCTTTTTCAATCATGTAGTCTCTAGATTTGGTGTTCCACAATCTATAGTCACAGATCATGGATCGCACTTTCACAATCACATGATGGTTGAATTCACTGCCAAATTAGGACTGTCCCACGACAATTCTACTCCATATTATTCGCAAGCTAACGGACAAGTTGAGGCCATCAACAAAGTCCTAAAATGCATGCTGCAAAGGATGATTGGAGTCCACCAACAAAATTGGCACTTAATCCTGTACTCATCTTTGTGGGCATATAGGACATCAGTGAGAAACGCAACCGAATTTACATCCTTTCAATTGGTGTATGGCCTAGAAGCAGCCTTACCAATTCAGTGTGAAATTTCATCTCTCAAGCTCGCAATCGATCTACTTCCCGAAACTTCAGAGGAGGAGGCTCATTTCTTGGAACTAATCCACTTGGATGAAAACTTTCATGATGCCACATTGGCTAATGAAGCTCATAAGAAATGTGTCAAGGCACAATTTGACAAAAATGTCAAACCCTGTGTCTTCTCAGAAGGTGACCTAGTCTTGCTATAGGATCAGGACTCCAATAAATTGGGAGTAGGTAAGTTCAAACTGTTATGGATGGGCCCCTACATTGTTAAACGAGTATTGGCAAAAGGAGCCTACAAGGTGGTAGATTACAATGGGATTCCACTGTCGCAACCCTGAAATGGGTTGTATCTTAAGCGTTACTATGCTTGATTAAGTGTAGTAATCTCTTTATAGATATGCTTTTGTTACATTTTTGTTTTCGTCAAGAGTTGTCATTTTGGTTAGGTAATCCACTTTGCATTTGTTACAGATGTCGGACCTTTTGGAATCATTCGTTGGATACGCCGACAGAGCTAGTCATAGTACGTGGAACCTATCTTCTACAGCCTGGGCCATTTTTTATCCAAGCGGTGAGTTAGTGAGTTTTAGGGGGATATGTATTGGTCAATCAACGAACAACATCGCTGAGTACAATGCGTTGATGGAGATTCTCTCTGATGCCATTACACATGGCATACGCCAACTTGTTTTCAAGCTAGATTCGCAACTCTCCATCCTACAACTTACTGGCATCTATTCTGTTCGAAATCCAGCTATCTATCATATGTTCCTAAGAGTCAGGATTTTGGAAAGGCAGTTTGATTCCATTCAATATGAACACATTTCCAGAAACTTAAACACATTAACTAATTCATTAGAAAATTATGTGTTAGTAGATATTTGTAGCATTTGTAAAGAAAAAGCATTTCACATTAACATTTGCATCAGGATCACATAAATTAACCAAAATAGAACTCCGAAAATAAAAATATATATAACTGTTTATAGTTTTTACAAAATGTTTTGTTTCCAAGACAAAATTGATCATACGACCCAAATACTCAAAAATGCAGAAAAGCATCCTAGACTAATGATGTTGGTGATAACATGTCACCGCCTGTGCGATCATACGCAAGAGCCTAGTCCAGTGACTCAGCACGCCAGTAGTATGGTCCTGTAACCTCAAAGGTAACTCATCGGTCCTCACCTCCTGAATACCAAGAGTGAGACCCTCGATCTGATCCTGCAGCACTGTCAGGGTCTCCACTATGTCTAGATCGTGAAGAACAGCCCTCCCTACAGTCTCTCCTACTGGAACGTCTGCTGTCGCCCTTGGGCATAATACTGGTCACACTGGCCCAACATCTGCACAAATATATGAGTTTGATTAAGTCTTGATAACATTTAAAAACACAAAAAATTATAAAACTGGTAAACAAAGATATGGTGAAATCATTTTACCCATAACACTCCACTGGTCGCCAGTCGGTAACACCAAATCTGGGTTGCCTCATAAATCCATCCCAACGTATGGATACTCTGCAAAGGCCATCTCCTATGATTGAACCACTCAAAGAAGGCATCAGAGGATGAAATCTGTGACTGACTAGCATGCCTGGCCATGAGATCAACCCATCTCTGCATCCGTGGTTCCCTCGGTGCTGGCAATCCTAGTGAAATGTACTATGGCTACATCAGTGTAATCCTCTCCAAGGAAAAAGCAGCCAGAATGGAACCGTAGCCAAAGTTCTTGGATCTTCCATTCTTTACCTTGGATAGCTATTCTTTTATGATCGAAAGTACCGCCTCACACCAGTTGAATAACTTTGGTTCCAGGCATTCCAGGGCGTACTGCATATAAGATCTGTTGGCCAAATGAAGAGCCGCGCTACCAGCCAATCTAGCAAAGGTGAATAAATGGTCCTCAAGGGAAAATCAGTGACATCTTAGACATTGATCTTGCCAAACATGTTGGGCTGAGATCCATCTCTACAAAACTGGCGAATATAATCCCTCACAGATTCACCCCCATGGGCGAATCCTGATAGTGAGAGAGGGGCACCATGCCTCGATAACCCCGTCAAAAAGTAGATATCCTCGACTATCAATGGAATGGATTTTCCTCTAATCTGGAATACCTAGTTGATCGGATCCCATGCATTGAGAAAGTATTGCAACAAACTGATTTGTTTCCTCATGCTAGATATTCGAAAGAATTTTAGCAAGCCACAGTTTCGCAATGCAGTAACTGTACCCTGATCATGTAAGGCAATCATGTCCTCTTCTTCATGCTCTCGTTCACACCATGTGACGACCATATTGATCCGATAAATCTATGAAACACAAACAAGAGATGAATTAGGATCCATTTTTGAGCAAAAACAGGGAAAATTTACATGAAAAATCATCGTGCACAGTTTCCCTTCTGTGCCCATTGCACCCTGCCTGTGCACAGGGTGAGATGCATATTGACTGGCTAGTGTCCAGCTCAGTATGCATCGCATTTTTTGATGCAGGCAAGGTGCGATGGAGGGAGGTAGAATTCTTCAAACCCCAAGGGCCTAGAAGTAGGGAAAAACTTGCTCAAAATCAGAAAAGGATGGAATGCAAATGAAGAGCTCAAGGTTAGCTCCTACCTGGTCCTGACGGTGCGAAGAATAGTCCACCGGATCTCTCGAAATTAGCTGATGAAATTTGAGGGGGAAAACACCTCCAGAGCTCCAAAATCCCAAATTTGAATGAAATGGTAAAAATTAGAGGTAAAACTACTTTTTATGTTACTATTCACGTACTTCAAGTAAAATGTTGGTTTCTAACTCATTTTTTCAGGCATGTATATGTATTTCTAATCAATTTGATGGAGAAGTTGAGCAGGTTGAATGACCGACAAAAGAATCTAACATGTTAAATGGTGAAGTGAACATCTTTGACCACTAGAATGAGAAATGTTTCCGCAAGGTTAAAGCTCGTTAGAAAATAAACCCGCCACTAAGCATACGTTAACGCAAGGTTCGAGCTCATTAAAAAATAAACCCACCTTCAGTAAACGACCTTTGTGATTTCCATCAGCGTTTTAAGCCTTGGTTGTGTTCTTACCATCACCTCCATTATTTTGGCCGATCATATGCTTCCACTTGATTGTTTACCCTTTTGAAGAATAGCTGCGATGAGTGATTCTGTTAGCCACCCTCTTCACACTACCATGTTTTGAGAAGTTCCAAACTTACCTGGAACTAGTTGCTACCTGAAAACATCACTTGTTCCCCAAAAACGAGTTTCTTTTAAGCTCTTTTTAGACTCATTAAATATGAAAAGATTACCAAGCTAATGGCCTTTCCAGCTCGTTAAAGTAAGGGGAAGCGCCATCCCTCCTCTACATTTTAATCTTTTTGGACCTGAGGGATCATCCCACAAAAATATCGAGCGCTTGTCTTTTTTGGCTCGCTAAAGCGATCGAAAAGTCATCCCTTTCATATTATTTTATACTTTTTCGGACTTAAGGGATTATGCTACGAAAAAGGACTACTGGAGTTTCCTTTTCATCCCTTTTCAAACTCTCTAAACATGAAAAGGACCGAGTTATCCTTGTCATTAAACTCACTAAAATAATAGTGACAAACTTGTCCACCCAGATAAGAATGAGTTTCATTGTCGCTAGGCTCGCTAAAACATAGCGACCGGTTTGCTCGAAGGGAAAATTATAGAACAAGCATATGTTATCCTCCTCAAGCTTGAAAAAAATAAAGAGGTACTGGTCAGAAATGACTGGGGGAAAAGGGAAGAAAACTTGAAGAACTTCATTGGTAGTAGGTCGCTCTTGAACATGACACTTTCACTCGATCACCATGATTGAGTCGGGTTGGGTTATTCTATTCACCGGTCATATCACCGTTGGTCCTCCACACCATCCATATTTTGGGGTTAACACTATCAATCCATCTCAGTGTCACCGATATGTTCAAGAGAAGTCATTCAGAGGATTCACCACCCAGCTAATTAACACCTCATCCACTACAACACCTTCACTTTCCATTTTTCATGACCGCCATTCCTAAACCTTGTATCATCAGATCGTTTTCACCTCCAGAAAATCATTTGCTTCATTTCATGTCGTAGATATGGGATACATTAAGGCCTTCCTATGACGGG
This sequence comes from Pinus tabuliformis, assembly GCA_031772625.1. Lineage (NCBI taxonomy): Eukaryota > Viridiplantae > Streptophyta > Pinopsida > Pinales > Pinaceae > Pinus > Pinus tabuliformis. The sequence goes on from CM062817.1 coordinate 395,600,052, forward strand.
TCACTTCTTGTTGACATCAGCTCATTATCCAAGAAGTTGACTTAGAAACAACCCTTTCAGTACTTTGAAGCTTGCATGCCTCAATGGCAAGTTTCTTGCTCCCGGTGACAGGTTTACATCAATGGCCTTCGACCGAAAGATCTTACGTGGTGTTAAACATCGGATCATATATTCACACCATGTGAATTTTACTGTAGTACCTTGAGGTTCATTATCATTATTGGTTATTTCTCTAGTGCCTGTTAATAGTTTACATCATTCGCTGCTAATCAGGCGATGTCTTTCCATGTTCGACTTCAGAACATATTTTCACATGGGTCGACTTGTACATCGGGCGAAGATTGAACGAGTTTGAAGACCTTGTATCTAGTTTCATACATCCGGGATGCGATATATTCAGGAATATAAAGACATCAAATGTACACTGGAGTTGCACAGATGATCATCCAAGCTAAGGGATGATGACTCTACATACAAAGAATCACGAATCTGCAACAGCAGATGATTATCTGTCCTATGTACATGAAAATGAATTTATAAAGTTGAGCATGGGAATGCCCACCTCAAATAGATCATGAAAATAATATTATGATGATGTATTGTATTGTATTTTATACAGGTCACCTTCCAGTTCGAATACCTTGGATCCTCATGATAAAGCATTTCACCTGACATCAGAAGATTTACGACCTCATGGTTTAGGAGGCAACCGTTATAGACATATTTGGGCACTGCAACCCCAATCATATATGTCGATAAACCAAGGGCTCTTTAACCCTTAAAAGTTTTGTTTCATAACCTAAAGGATCATGGTCAACTAATTGCATCATTTCCCAGAAATTCCACCTAAAAAACCACTCAGAACTAGCCAAAAATGGACCATACTGACTGCTCCTTCGTCAAGGTGCGATGCATATTGAATCCTACACTATCCAGGTGCCATGCATACTGAAGAGGCCTTTTGTGGGGTGCGATGATTGAGAATGGACAAATGTATGAGGCATTTTGCTAAGTGGATGCTCATGGAATCTTCTAGAAACTTCCTCTCTGACACTTGCCTCTCTAAATTCGCCCAGGGATGAGTAAGAGATCCAAGAAATCTCCAAGTGGAACTAAGAAATACAAGTGGAATGACACTAATCAAAAACCCAGAGATGACTCACACCTCTACAAACATCTATAAATGGATCCCTCATCTGAGAGATCTGGAGGCTGGAATTTTGTAATTTGTAGAGAAGTGCTATTAGTTTGTCTTTGAGAAGAAGCATTGTATTGTTGGGTGATCTTGCTTTTCATGAGGTGAAAAGGGATTTGATGCTGGGAGGATGATGCTGGATCAAACAGCTGGGTTGTAATCCTCTCTTCTACTATTAATAAAGTTATTTGAGTTTTCCTCCATATAATCGTGTATTTGTGAATCTTGTTATTTGTGAATGCAATTGTATGGTCAATGTAATTCTGATTCTGCATTGTTTATGGTATTATAGTTCGAGATGCTTTGATGGTGTTTTGTTACTTTGTCTCTACAAGAATTCTTTGAAGCAGGACAAGTAGGAGAAGAGTTGCAAGTTCCATCAAGGGAGAGAGAAATCAAGCAAGGAGTCAAGTCGGAAGATCCAGGTTGGCCCTCTTTGCTTCTCCCTTATCTATCATACATAAAGGAAATCACAAATTGCTTTGATTGTTTGTTTTTAAGATAGCTACCCATCTTAGTGGGACTAGCAGATCGAAAAGACACTAGTTTTCCCAAAAAAACCAAGTGTAACGTGAAGCCACTCGGCACACAGGGAAACAAATAGATGGAATAGAGTGGGGCTCTAACAAAGACACAAGGTCACCTTCGCTAGAGACAGAGGAGGAGACGAAAGAGTAGACAGAGCAGCACGGCGTAGACCCTCAGGTGACGTCTGCCCGCATCAAGTGTCCAAGGGAGTAGGAGAAAGGAGGGTCCAGGAAGAAATCAAAGGCTACTAAGACATCACTGGACCCTATCACACTAATAGAGGGTGATCTGCATGACATCAGTGACACGATGCAGGATGTCACTGCAGATGCCCTACAACAATTTCAGCAGCAACAGCAATTAGTATTGGAGGTTATCCAGACATGTTTATAGGAGCTTGAGACCCACGTGGCACAGGCTTGCACGAGTCCTACCAGCCTTGCTATCAGCACTTTAGAAGTACCAAGATGCTGCACACGAAGGCCTCTAGCGTGATAGTGCTGCATGTTGGAGCACTGACCACGGAGAACGAAGCTGATAGGCCCACTGTCAATTCCCTAAAGGGAGTAGGGTTGAATTTGGCAGTGCACCTAGTGAAGCACTCCACCTATTACAGGATGAGTTGATTGCAGAATTAAGGGCCCATGAGCACCACGCATTCCAGGTGATTAATGAGCAGCGGATTAACAATGAGCAGATGGCACTACAGCGAGACTCTGCCATTGCCGTTGCAACTAAGGCGAGCAACCAGAACAAGGGCATTATGCAGGTCATCGAGGAAGCATGTTGAATGGTCCCAGAGTTGGCCATTCCTGAGGAGGAACGAATCGAGGTGCGCGTCCGCAAGCTGGCTACGGGGGTGCGAGATGCTCAAATAGAAATGGCAAGGGTTCAGTTGGAGTTGAACCTGCAGATCACAGAGTTGCAGTTGAAGGCCCAGCTTTCTACTCCGCCAGAAGTAAAGGAGTAGTGGGTGACCATTGTCATAGAAGCAGTAGCAGCAGTTGACAGTGTAGTAGCAGACTGCACGCAAATTTTTGAGCAGTCATTCTAGGTCCTGACAAGCTTGCTGGAGGACCCCAATGTACAGCAACTAGAGATAGAAGCGCGCGAGATACAGCAGCACTATGATGAGGTCAAAGGCACAGCGCGAACCGTTGCACTGAAACAAAGACTAGCAAAGTTGTAGGAGGCCAAGAAGCTGAAGGAATAGGTGGATGCAGTGCTGCACAAGGAAGCAATGCTGAAGGCACGACTGAAGCCCTGGCCAGATGAGGCTTACATGGTGACAAGCTCTATTGAAGGAAAGCTTGCGACTCTACAAGCAACTTAGCAAAAGCTTCAGGCCGACAGCTGAGGAGTAGTGACCGAGTAGATGGTCGAAGACACAAAGCAGGCAGTAGCTCATTGCATTGTCAAAGTTGCAGTCATACGGTTCGAGCTGGAAGGTCTTCACACTAATATCTTCGCGCCTGCTAAGTGACTCGAGGGAAAGTCACGATGTTTGTGTTGGGGGCCTGTTGGGAACGGGATTCCCCAAGGACAATTTTGGGACTAAAAGCCCATGTTTTGGGTCGAAATTTGTATTAAAATTGTAAAGTCTCCACATTTTGTGGTCATGGAGCCCGAAGGTGTAATGAGTCATAAAGGGTTGTTCGCCCTTATTTTTGTAAAGTAAAGTCGGCTATAAAAGATCTATTTTATAAAAAGAGCTAAGTAATCTCTAATTAGTTCAGATAAGTCTTAGAGAGTCATATCTTTGAAATAAGAAGTCTAAGTTTCGAGTCATAGCGTAGGTAGAGGCTCTGCAGCTGAGTGCGCAGAGGCATAGGGTGGAAGTCTGCAGTGGAGTGCACAGACCCCTGCAGCTGTGTGCGCAGGGTGGATAGAGTCTGTAATCACTTGAATATATCAATAAAGAGAAGTATTTTGAAATTTCTATGTCTTTGTTTCCTGTTAATGCATCTTGACATGTTATGTATGAATTTAATTTATAATGCTTATATGATGCATGAATGTATGTAATTACATTGGTTAAGTGAACACAAGTAAGAACATCTATTTACGTGGTGCTAACTGTGATTGTTTAATTAGATAAGTAAGATCCTTAATATAACTATGGAATCTATGCAATACGATACCTTAACAGTGTGGAAGTATTTGAAACAAAGGTTAGGGCTGCGCGAAGGTCAGTTGTACCCTTTCGCAGAGGTATCGAAGGGAGGAATAAGGGGTTATGCAGACAGAGCCCTAGAACTTAACAACCTGTGCGAAATCAGAAATAAAAGGAATAAACTAACATCACATCCATCTCAGGGTGTGGAAACTTGGTTCCAAAATTCCCCCATACTGCTTCAAGTGAGACTTCGGTCCGCGTTCTGTGTGCTAATGTTGAAAGGGCCAGTAGTATAGGGATTTGTTTGGATAACTAACGTTGAACCTGGGTCAATTCCCACCAAGCCAACAAGTGCATTATGTAGGTCGTCAAGGAAGTATGTCGAATGGTCCCAGAGTTGGCCATTCCTGAGTAGGAACCAGTCGAGGTGTGCTTCCGCAATCTGGCTACGAGGGTGCATGACACTCAGACACAAATGGTGAGGGTTCAATTGGAGTTGAACCTGCAGATCACAGAGTTGCAGTTGAAGGCCCAACCTTCAACTCTGCCAAAAGTAAAGGAGCAGTGAGCGACCATTGTCACATAAGCAGTAGTGGCGGTTGACAGTGCAGTAGCAGACTGTATGCAACTTTTTGAGCAGTTGTTCGAGGTCTTGACAAGCTTGCAGGAGGACCCCAATGTATAGTGACTAGAGATAGAAGCATGTGGGCTACAACAGTTCTATGATGAGGACAAGGGCACAACGCGAATCGTCGCACTGACACAAAGACTAGCAATGTTGCAGGAGGCCAAGCAGCTGAAGGAACAAGGGGATGCAGCGCTACACAAGGAAGCAGTGTTGAAGGCACAAATGAAGCCCTGGCTGGATGAGGCTTACATGGTGACAGGTTCTATTGAAGGAAATCTTGTGACTTTGCAAGCAACTCAGCAAAAGCTTCAGACCGACAGTTCAAGAGCAGTGACCGAGCAGATGGTCGAAGACGCGAAGCAGGCGGTAGCTCAGTGCACTGTTGAGGTTGTGATCATATTGGTAGAGCTGGAAGGTCTTCGTGCTAACATCTCCATGCATGTAGAGTGACTCGAGGACGAGTCATGATGTTTATGTTGGGGGCCTGTTGGGAACGGGATCCCCCAAGGACATTTTTGGGGATAAAAACCCATGTTTTGGATCGAAATTTGTAATAAAGTTATAAAGTCTCTACATTTTGTGGTCGCGGAGCACGAAGGTGCCATGAGCCATAAAGGGTTGTCCGCCCTTATTTTTGTAAAGTAAATTCAGTTGTAAAAGATCTATCCATGGTCTGCAAACCATGGGATTGTATAAAAGGAGCTAAGTAAGTAATCTCTAAGTAGTTCAGATAAGTCTTAGAGAGTCATAGCTTTGAAGTAAGAAGTCTAATTTCGGGTCGTAGCGTAGGTAGAGGCTCTACAGTTGAGTGCGAGGAGGCCTAGGGTGGAAGTCCGCAGTTGAGTGTGCGGACCGATGCAACTATGTGCGCATGGTGGATAGAGTCTGTAATCACTTGAAGATATAAATAAAGAGAAGTATTCTGTGATTTCTGTGTCTTTATTTCCTGTTAATGCATCTTGACATGTTATGTATGAATTTCATTTATAATTCTTATATGATGCACGAATGTATGTAATTAGATTGATTAAGTGAACGCAAGTAAGAACATTTGTTTACACGGTGCTAACTGTGATTGTTTAATAAGATAAGTAAGATCCTTAAGATAACTAGGGAATCTGTGCAATACGCTGCCTTAACAGTGCGAAAGTATCTAAACCGAAGGTTAGAGTTGCGCGAAGGTCAGTCGTACCCTTTCCTGGAGGTATCGAAGGGAGGAATAAGGGGTTAGGCAGACAAGGCCCTAGAAATTAATGACCTGTGCGAAGTAAGAATAGAAGGAATAAGTCAACATCACAACCATCTCAAGGTGTGGAAGCTTTGTTCCAGCATCCCCCCATACTGCTTCGGGTGAGACTTCGGTCCACTCTCCGTGAGCTGATGCCGAAAGAGCCAGTAGTGTAGGGACTTGTTTGGCTAACTGTTACACAAAAATATCATCACCATGATTATTTGTAGTCAGTATGGGTCTATCATCACTTGTACTGTCCTCCTAAGCAAGTCTCAGACCTCAGCTCTTCAAATCAAGCTTTGGAAATGAGAGAAAGACATTAAAAATCAATATAACTCTGGTTCCGCACTTTCCCTCATGGTCACCTGCGGTCCCGCACCTTCTGTGTACAAAAACTGCGGACCTGCCCGCTCTGTCCCTAACGGTGTAGGTGCGGACCCCTGTGAAAGTCAAAAGGCGCAAGTTTTATCTTAAAAAACTCACTTTGGGTTAATTCTAGAGGTTTCTAGAAGGAATTTTGATGTGGATTGTTCGCTCTGAGGTGGTTCATGCATCCCAAAAGAGAAGGAGCTAATCCCTTGATGAGAGGAGTTATCCCTTTGAAGGAGGGCTTTATCCCTTTGAAGGAGAACCTAGTAACCTCCCTCCATTGCACTATAAATACAGGAATTGGGCTGGTTGTTGGGGAGGTTAGAAGCTGAACATTTTTTAGGGTAAATGCTAGTGAAATCAAGACTTCCTAGTTGATCTTAAGAGGAGAGATCACACATCTTTTTGGCTTCATTGGGGAGTGAGTGAAACTTGTCAAAGTAGAGGAGACTTCTTGTTGGACCCTGGGAGGATCTTGTACAACGTCAAGGCAAAGGTTGTAAAGTTCTTCTTCTTTTGAATAAACTCATTTTTCTCAACAAGTATCTCATGTTATTTGTTTCATGGACTCCTTGACTTTCATGTTAAATATGTTTTATGCAATTGACTTTTCAGGTGCTATTTAGTTTGTTTGTCTTGTTTGTGTTTGCAAATTCATGAAAAGGAGCTCATTTGGATCAAAGGAGCGAGGGCATCCACAAGCTTGTGTTGGACCTAAGGTAGGCCCTAAAAACACTTGTTTGCTATTGTTCATCAAAGCATATTTAGAGAAAGATATTGTCTAGTTGGTTTGCTTGTCATTAGGTCTTCTTTAGATTCTAGGAAGCTCTATCTTGTCTGCAAGATCGACTTATTCCGTGTGACAAAATGGCGACTCCACTGGGGACTTGATTGTTTTTCTTGTTTTACTTTGACCTGAGAAACTCTATTTTTGTTTCTGTTTTTGGCTTGTTGTGTGTAATATTGGGTAGAGTTTGTAGATCTAGGGTTATTTTTCATTTTTCATAGCTTTGGGAGAGGACCACACCCTAGTCATTTGACACAGTGTGTACCCACCCGTAGCTTGGCTTTTAGCACAGAGCGGGACCGCACCTGTGCCAACTATGAGCCTGCGGACCCTGTCAAAATTTTAAAAACCCTAAGATTTCTTCTGTTAGTCAGCGTAGTTTGTGTTTAGAAATTGTTATCCACTGCCCATACCTGCATATAACTTGTCAGAAGCTTTCCTTGGATTGATTTCATTAGTGTTAGGGTTTTAGGTGAAATTCCTAGGAGTTTCGCTTGTTGGGTTTGTTTTTTCATTGTGGTTGTGTAGTGGCTCTGAGCTTAGAAGCTGTAGGGACTTCAGATTACCTTAGTGTCTACCAGCCTTCTTATGAGTCTGACCATTGATGAAATCTCCCCTTGTTTGAGGAATCCGCTTTGAGTTTTATCTTTACAAAACTTCAAAAAGCTTGTGTTTAAGAATTTGGATTTTCATTTTCAAAAAGAAAACGAAATTGGTTGTTCTTGACTGATTTGTGATTCTGCATAAATTAGTCCTTAGCTTGCATCTAGCTGAGTAAAACATCCTTAAAAAAGGCTTTTAGTAGGCTTTGACTTCAAATAGTTTTTTATAGTTTGTAGATCTCAAAGTTAGTCGTTTGCATTAGTTTTGAGTGTTTTATTAAAAAATATAAAAATCTCTTTTGGAAAAAAGTTTGTTTTTGTAGTGATTGAGTGTTTTGAAACGAAAAAGGAAAATTTTTGTGAAATAACTAGTTGTCTCATTTTTTGAATGCTTTGGAAAGGAAAAGCTCTTCTTTTAATTTGTTTAATTGAGAAAGATTTGTGTTTACAAAGTATTTGCATTCTCAAACTCTTTCTTAGTTTAGAAGTTCATCGAAGAGAAAAATATTGTTTAGATCATCTTAGGTGCATTTTTAGTGATTTTGAGTCGAGTCTTCATACCACGAGTTTCATCTCCGCACCTTTGGACTTAAACAAAAACCACTAAAATTAACGCTTAAAGTAAAATTCACCTAGTAACATTTTTATTTCTAGGGCTCTGATACACCAACTTAGCTTAGGCTAGTGCCTTGGAGTAGGAGAGTAATTAACTCTCCAAGACAGTAAAAACAAACAAGTAGTTGTATCTTATGGTAGGGAAGAAATCCAATTGTTGCATCTATGCTCTGGGAAATCTCCTCTTAAAGGAGAAGCACGAGATCGTGTCCGAACCAGTGTGGGAATCAATCCTTCCTCATTGGGAACGATGCCAGATATTCATGTATTAAAAACGGTAAACCTCGGATTAACCATTGTCGAGGATCCTGGGGTCACTTGTTGGTAAACCTTGGATTATGTCAAGGAGCCTTCAAGGGGATTGAGCTTGCTACTCTGCCCTTGCGTGCATATCGGATCGTAGACTGTTCCCCCAGGTGTATTTGTCTCAGTTGGTAACCTTAGTGGCCATATTCTTTAGGACTCTTCCTAAGGTGACAGTGGTGGGAAGATCCCATTGTACCCGGAGCAGACGTCGGCTAGACTCACTTGGATTTTCTGGGGGGTTCACTTCACTCAAGACGGTTAAGTGGAGGAACTTGTGCCAGTCTATTCATTAAGCAGGTTGTCGGGGTAACTGTTCCAACCGCCATTTCTGTATTGAACTCTGTGACGTTGGATTTCATCACCAACTAGTGTTTTCGGTACGGAAAGTTATTGTTTGTGTGTGTTTGATCTCCTAGATTCTTTAGGCATGTGATTCAAATTTGTTTGGTTCTTTAGAGACTTTAGGTGCTTTTCATTGAGATTTTACTTTGTTTGCGTGTGAAGTATTTAAAAGTTTTCAATTGTGGCTGAATTACCAAGACAGTCCCGTAGACTTCGGGGCCAGTCTCCTGAGTTTGTAAACGTGGCTGAGTTACTGAGGAATTCCTGTAGACTTCAGGGCCAACATCATGAGGAAGTACTGAGCCAGCTCGAAGGCTTGAAAGTCCTCGTAACTCCTAGAGACAGTAGATTTGGGTCACCTGAGGAAGGAGAATCTTCTTTGATAGTACATCCTGATTTTCAACCATTAGTAGCAGAGTATAATCCACAGTCAGTGTCTGTCTCCGAAATCGCTAGTAGCTTTTCATCTACTAGTGATATAGGTGAAGAACCCGAAATATCCCAGCCTGAAAGTGAATTTGCTGCTACTCCGACATTGGGGTTTGTTTCTCCAACTTCTAGTGGTCCTGGTTCACCTAGGGTAGAAAGAGTAATCACCCAAGATCTTCCTTCTGGACTTATTGCTATTGAAGAACTTGCTCCGGAAGAAGAAGTAGGCATCCCTATCCCTGAAAATCAACCTATTATTGAACTAAGGGAGCGTGAATCAATTTTTTACAGTCCACCTTGTAGGAATTTACAGGGTAAGTTCCACAGAAAGAATACCAAAAGGACACCGCTCACAACCAGATCTCAAATCAATACACCAGTATTTTTGACGTGGTTAAAACCCTCAGAGTGCAAGGAGGGAAACAGTCCATGGCCTGTCCCAACGTGGGTACTACAGGCAATTTATTAATCAAAGAATGAAAATTTACATAAGCTTCTCTCATGCACGGATTACCCGAACAATGACCCTCCATGCGCTTTAAATAGAACTCATGGACCAATCGGGTGTCAAGCCACGGATCAAGTGTCGGTAATACCGAGGTGAGAGTGAACCGTCGGATCACTACATATCGTGACCGTCGGATTGAAGGTTACAAAATGTACAACGGTAAAGAAACACACTTTACCTAACTCTAACCTAACTCTATACTAGACCAAGTTGAACTTAACTATATCCTATGTGTCGGAATATCCTAACATCCCCCCTTAAGAACAACTTGGGATAGGATTGAAGGATTTACAAATATGACACAATAGGAGAAGGAAGGAGGCACTAGAGCCTATCCCCCCTTAGTGACAACTTCCTGAACTCCAAGCATATATCGAAGTTTAGTGAACTTCGCCTCTGTGAGAGCCTTTGTGAAGATGTCTGCAACCTGATCATCTGTTGGACAATATTGCACTTCAAGAACATGGTCATGAATGAGCTTTCTGATGAAGTGCATGTGTAGTTCAATGTGTTTGTTGCGCTGATGCTGGACTGGATCTTTGCATAGCTGAATGGCACTTTGATTATCACACCAAAGTGTGGTTGGATGCTGCTGCTCAAAGCCAAACTCTGATAGGATCTGACGAAGCCACAAGGCTTCCTTACTAGCTTCCACGGCACCACGATACTCTGCTTCTGCTGACGAAAGAGAAATGGCAGCCTGTTTCTTACAAGCCCATGTAATAGGTCCTGAACCAAGAGTGAAGACATAACCGGCAGTAGACTTCCGATCATCAGGGTCACCAGCCCAATCAGAATCAGTGAAACCAACTAACAGAGGAGCTGCTTTGGCACTGTAATGAATCCCAAACTGTACTGTACCTCGAACATAACGAAGTATTCTTTTAGCTGCTTTCCAATGACTTTCACGGGGGTTTTGCATAAAACGAGCAACAAGGCCAACAGCAAAGGAAAGATCAGGACGAGTATGGGTTAAATACAAGAGTTTTCCGACAAGTTGACGGTATAAGGTAGCATCAACTTCAGGAGAAGTACAAGAGACTGAAAGTTTGACTCCAGACTGAAAGGGAGAAGGGGCTGGCTTACAGTCTTCCATGTGAAAATGACGAAGAATATCACAAGCATACTTGGACTGGGAAAGGAAAATACCCTCTTGGGATTGCAAGACTTGAAGACCGAGAAAATAGTGTAAATGTCCTAAGTCTGTCATTTCAAATTTCTTTTTAAGGCTGGACTTCACATGGTTTATAAGGTTGGGATCACTACCAGTAAGAATAAGATCATCAACATAAAGAACAAGGATGATAAGAGAGTTTCCCACTTTCTTGGTGTAGATAGTATTGTCAGAATGACACCTAGAAAAGCCAGATTCTAAAAGAAAGTTATCCATTTTGGCATACCAAGCCCGAGGAGCTTGCTTGAGGCCATAAAGGGATTTCTTAAGTCGACAAACAAGGCTGGAGTCTGTTTGTATGAAGCCAATGGGTTGTTCCATATAGATTTCTTCCTACAAGTCCCCATGCAAGAAGGCAGATTTAACATCCATCTGATGGACTTCCCATTTTAAAGAGGCAGCAAGGGAAAGAACAAGGCGGATAGAGTTCATTTTGGCAACAGGGGAGAAGGTTTCAGTGTAGTCAATGCCTTCAACCTGTGAAAAGCCCTTAGCAACGAGACGAGCTTTATGTTTATCAACTTGCCCATCTGGTCCATACTTGGTTCTGTAAACCCATTTACATCTAACAAGTTTGCGTCCCTTTGGTAGAGGAACAAGATCCCATGTATCATTTGTCATTAATGAATGATATTCTTCATTCATAGCTGCTTCCCAATGTGGATGGCCTGAAGCTTCTGCAAAAGTGTCAGGATCATGATTTACTGGAGCTTGAGCCAGTAAAGAAGAGGCTCTTTCAAACTGAGAATGTGTACGTCGCTGATCTGTAGGATCACCGGCAAGATCACCTGCTGCATCCCGAGTAGCACGGACCCATCTTGGAAGTTGAGGATCCTGAGAAGGTGGGGGAGGATTATCATCCTCGCTTTCATCATCTGAAGAAGAAATGTTTTCAAAAGTAGAAGAGATAGGAAGAGGTGGCACATCCGCCGGACTAGGCTCGCAGGCCGATTTATTTTCATCAAATTTTACATCTCTTCTAATGATAACATTTTTGGACTTAAATGGAATAAGTCTATAACCTTTTACATCTTCAGAATATCCAACAAAAGTACATTTCTCACTCTTAGGTTCTAAAGCTTTATGCTTTTCATCTGGAATATGGGCCCATGCTTCACTTCCAAACACACGAAAGTGACTTACATCTGGTTTAATGGAACTCCAAGCTTCTTCTGGAGTGATATTCTGTAAAACCTTAGTAGGAGTGCGATTGATTATATAATTTGCACAATTAATTGTTTCGGCCCAAAAACTAAGACTGAGTCCTTTAGATTGCAGCATACAATTAGCCATTTCCTTTAAGGTGCGATTTTTCCTTTCAGCTACACCATTTTGTTGTGGAGTGTATGGAACAGTATGTTGCATTTGAATTCCATTTTCGGTGCAAAAGTTGATGAATGTGTTTTTAACATATTCTCCACCATTATCAGTTCTTAGCTTAAGAATTTGATGTCCAGATTGTTTTTCAACAAAGGCTTTGAAGGCCAAAAAAGTGTTAAATACTTCGCTCTTGAGTTTTAAGAAGTATACCCAAGTGCGTCTGGAGAAATCATCAATGAAAGTTAAGAAGTACTTGCAGCCAGAGAATGAAGCAACAAGAAGAGGACCACATAAATCACTGTGCACAAGCTGTAAAGGGGCTGAGGCATGCCAAGAGGCACGTTTGTCAAAACTGTCCCGATGATGTTTTCCGAGTACACATCCGGAACAAACACCATCTCTGCAAGATACCATAGGAAGACCTGTCACCATATTTTCTTTACATAGATGCTGGAGGGAGCGATAGTTTAAGTGACCAAATTGCTCATGCCAAAGTTTGCTCACTTCATCATTATGAGCAACAAATACTGAGGGAAGATTGGATGACCCAAAGTTGTGAAACTTATACAACCTTTTGGAATCATCAGCAAGACCAGTAGCTAGAATCTGTTTAGGATCTTTTAGATCCTTGATTACAACATCATGAGGTGAAAATTCAACAATTTTACCTTCACCTGAATGAGTTATCTGATAGACAGATAGAAGGTTGCAGGATAAGGTTGGAACACATAATACATCATTAAACTGACCATTGTCTAGATGAACAGTTCCAGTCCCTACAACATTAAGAGATCTATCATCACCAATATATATATTTTTGGTGTTACAATCATTTAAAGAAGAAAACATGGCTTGGTTTTTGGCCATGTGACAAGAGGCTCCAGAATCAATGAGCCACTCATGAGAATGAGAAGAAGAAGAAGATGCATTTAATGCATAACCAGACTGAGATGATTGACAATGACATGCAGAAAGTGCCATTCCGGAAGTTGAAGTTGAAGTAGGCTCCACATGGATGTTATGTTTCTTCATTGCGGCTTCCAAGGCTTCCATCTTCTTAAAGCATTTAGATTCTAAGTGGCCATCTCGATTACAAAAGTTACAATGTCTATCAGTCTTCTTCCATTTGTTTTTATTGGTCTTATCATTTTGCTGAAATGATCTTTCATTTTGAGGCTGAGATGGTTTAGGACCATTCTTTTGAGGATATGACTTCTTAGGATTCTTTGAATTTGGTTGCTGCTGGGCGGCTAACGCTTTCGTGGAAGAGTTTCCAAGATTAAGAAGACCAAGGTGTAAGAGTTTTTCTTGTTCTCTTATTAAGGAATCACAAAAGGAGTCAAAGGAAGGGGCCTTGTAGTCTTGTCCTTGACAAATGAAAGCTTCCCTTGTAGAATGGAAAGTGGAAACAAATACAGAGTAGGCTGGTCCCAACTTAGTAAGGATGGAATAAATAAGGTTACCATCTTCTTTCTTAACTTTAACACCTTCCAAGAGATATCTAAGGGTCTTGAATTTGGACAAGAAATCTTCAATGCAAGAAAAATTATTAGGATCCAAAGTAAGCAGCTCATTTTCAAGTTGATGGGCTCTAATTTCATTTTTAATCCCAAAAACTTTAGCAAGTTTTTCTAATGCTTCATGAGGAGTCTCAAGTCCTGCAATGTGGAATCTAAGATCAGGAGAAATAGACATCCCTATCAAACCACGTGCTTGATCTTGTCTATTTTCCCATTTTTCCACCTTGTCTTCATCTTTTGGTTTCTTCTCTTGGTCTGTGGCTATTCTGAAGAGACCTTTACTTCTAAGTAAATCTTCCATGTATTCTACCCATTGGAAGTAGTTAGTGCTGTCAAGAATGACTTGGCATGGACTTTCCATTTTTAAAAAAAACTGAAGCTGAAGATGCTGAAAGTAAGTGTTCCAATGGATAGATCTCGAAAAAATAGGCGGTTTTAAAAAAAACGGCTCTGAAAAAGGCTTCCGGATGAAGAAGTTATGGCTTTTTGAAAAAAAAATTGTTGACGTTGCCGGCAAAGTGCGCGAATGTGCGGGAATGAAAAAATCCGCCCCCACAAAATGGAGACTTGAACCCAAGACCTCTACTCTCTTAAAATAGCTTTGAACCAATTGATCTATACAAAAAATGAGAGAGAGAGAGAGAGAGAGAGAGAGAGAGGGGGGGGGCCTTGGTTTGCGTGCTTGCCTTGAGAAAGCTCTTTTTCCCTACAAAACACAAAACCCAACACGAATATGCAAAGAAAAACGAACCTCAAAAAACTAGAAATTTAAAAAAAAAATCTCAAAGTTAGCTTTAGCCGAAAAACTAAATATTTTTCTCAATGTTTCTGATTTTCCGAGATCACACTAAGGTGCAGGGAAAAGAGCATACGCATGAGAAAAATCCTTCCTTTCTGTTTCTGATTTGCCCAGATCGCACAGAGTCGCAGGGAAAAGAGCATACGCAGAAATGAAAGGTATAGATCCGGTTAAAAAAAAAAGGCTAAATAAACTGAGACCGAAATAAGCAGAGAGAAAATAACAGTAAACTGCAAAAAAAACACTGTATACCTCCCGATCTGAAAAATGACGCAGCTAGGGCTACCGGAAACCTTTTCGCGTGAAACGAAAGGGGTTCCTCACTGGAACAGATGCTCCGAACGCAACAGAGCAGTCCTCTCGGCCCGAAAGCAGTCAGAAACAGCAGATCTAGGAAACGACAGCCGCATGCAGTTCTACCGGCTTCAGATTTGGATCACCAACGGACGCGGCCCTCAAATAGCTCTGATACCATGTAGGAATTTACAGGGTAAGTTCCACAGAAAGAATACCAAAAGGACACCGCTCACAACCAGATCTCAAATCAATACACCAGTATTTTTGACGTGGTTAAAACCCTCAGAGTGCAAGGAGGGAAACAGTCCACGGCCTGTCCCAACGTGGGTACTACAGGCAATTTATTAATCAAAGAATGAAAATTTACATAAGCTTCTCTCATGCACGGATTACCCGAACAATGACCCTCCATGCGCTTTAAATAGAACTCATGGACCAATCGGGTGTCAAGCCACGGATCAAGTGTCGGTAATACTGAGGTGAGAGTGAACCGTCGGATCACTACATATCGTGACCGTCAGATTGAAGGTTACAAAATGTACAACGATAAAGAAACACACTTTACCTAACTCTATACTAGACCAAGTTGAACTTAACTATATCCTATGTGTCGGAATATCCTAACACACCTAGGAGTAGTTCTTGGTATCTTTCTTTGACTAATTTTCTAGAAAACTCAGGGTTAAGTTTTTCACCACCTCGTGCTCCTTATCACCCAACACCTAGAGGTTTTTATACTCCCATCAATATGGCAGGACAGTCATCAATGTTTACTTAATCGCTCGAATATTTTTTGTACGGCGGTCCTTCTGTTCCCTCTGGGTATCGGTCACTTTCTGGTACTTTTTCGAGAGCATCTCCTCACCCCATTGAGCAAGGGTTATTAACTGGAAACAATGGTACTAAGCTGTTGAGCGTAGAAGACATTCTTATGATGTCAGGTTCTATTCCCAATCCTCAACCTCAAGGTGGCCAGTTACCACCTGGGGGGCAGCCTCAATTAACAGCTAGGGGGCAACCTCAAGGTACACAATTTGCATCTGGGGGGCAACCTCAAGGACAGTACATACCTATGGGATAGTACGTTCCTCAAGGTCAACCCCAAACTCAATATGTACCCCAAGGTCAACCCCAGTATCAATTTATACCTCAAGGTCAACCCCAGTATCAGTATGTGCCTCAAGGGTATCAACCCCAAGGTCAATACTCGAACCAAGGTTTCCAACCAGCCCAAGGTCAAACGTATGTTCAAGGAACGGGAAATGTACCTTTCAATTACCAATCCTACCCTCAACCCGGTTATGGTCCTCTGTATTCTCAACCTGTTATGGGTCAGTACCCCGGAATGAATATAGTGTGGGATCCATCGCAAACTCAACAGGTGTTGCAACTAAGTCTACAGTTGTCATCTCAAATTGGACAACCCTTAGTTTCTGGTACATCCCAGCAACCAGTCTAGTCTAACATTCAAACTTCTGTACCTTTGGTAGTTTCTCAGCCTGGGCCTAGTACACCTCGTACTCCGCCTCAAACGACTGCTACAACTGCCACAACATCTGTTCAATCTAGCCCACCTACTTCTAGAGTATCGACAGCTCCGGTTTCTATTGTTCCTGTATCTACTCCTCAGACATCTTTACCACCGTCTGGATCTACGATTCAAACTTCAGTTTAGATGCCTGTAGGACAACCTGGTTTAAGTACGGTTGTCACAAGTCAACCACAATTCACCTATCAACCGTACCAGGGACAGTACCAATTCGGTCATGTTGTGCAGCAGCCAGTCTATCAGTATCAACCGTACCCTGGGTACACTTATCAACAACCTCAACAACCCCAGTACGGTCCGGTTAATCCTGGTTTTCCGGGAGGATACAATATCCCGAACGCAATTCCTATTCCTAGTTATCCTGGATATCCTCCTCCTGGGGCTGGTCTCATGACCCAGAGTTTTAGGGATCCTAATCGGCAGTTACCGTTTATCGCAACTTTGGACTTACCTGACTTGTCGCGCCTCACGAACGATCCCATTAATTATCTTCCGTTTTGGCCACCAATGCCGAATAAGTTGCTCGGTGACATTCCCAAGTTCGAAGGTAAATCAGGAGAGGACCCGTCGAACCATGTGGTGACTTACCACCTCTGGTGTGCATCTAACTCCATTACAGATGATTCAATCCGTCTTAGACTTTTCCAACGCACTCTAATTGGTCTCGCGGCCAAGTGGTACATTGAGTTACCGCGAGGCACTTTTTATAATTTTAGTTAGTTAGCTACCTCGTTTTTGACTCATTTTCAGTTGCCAGTTCGATATTACAATGGCACGGAATTGTTGACTTCGCTAAAACAATTGACATCCACTTACATTTCAGATCATATTCATGAGTGGAGACGTCGACGACATTTAGTGAAGGTATTTATTCTGGATCAGATCTTGGCTTATCGGTTTGTAAAATCTTTGTTGCCAAAGATCACTGAAGATGTTGTTAAAGCCAGAGTTGTTACTGAGGAGCAAGTCATTTCTCAAGCACAGAACCTTGACTTGGTTTATACTCAGTCGCGTACGTTACACGAAAAAATCCTCGATCTTCCCAAGAAAAATCAAATCACTGCAGCTCCTTCGGGATCTCATGCCGCCGATGGTATGATTGGCACGGTTAACACTAAAAGTAAGAAGAAGTCTTCTAAGAATTCTTCCCCTATCATAACCTTGCCTGATTCCCCAACAGGAGATTCTTCTGCAGAGATTTCCGCCGATATTCACGTTGTAGAGTCATCTACAGCCAAATCAAAATCCGGTAGGAAGAAGAAAGGAAAGAAGAAAAATAAAACGGACAAAAGTTCAAAGGAGAAACCTGAAAAGGCGGAATCCAATGATGAAAAGCGCAAACCTCTTTATCCTTGTCTCATTTGTGACGATGAACATTTTACAAGAGACTGCCCTCATTGTGCAGAGGTTGCGAAGATTGTCAAGGGTTCGCAAACTCCTGTTGTTTTGAAGGATCCTTTTCCGGCTCAAGACAGTAAGATGATAGGTTCATCCTCGAATGCCAATGAAGAACCCATATTGATGATGTCCCATGTTCGGATTGCGACTCGATCGCAAGATTATGGTAGTAAAAGTCCTGTTGATGGTAAAGAAGTAGAATCTTCTCATTCTAATCCATCGACCTCAGCTCCCGGTTCCGATCCACTACAGATCGAGAAACCTAATCCAGACTTGGTAATCAAACCGCCCGCCAAGGGTATACTTCGAAAGTCAGCTTTCAATCCACATGCGAGAGCGGCTCAGAATTATAACATTGTTGAGGATTTAGCTATTTCACCCTCAGCAATGTCGGCTTTGGAAGTGCTACAATCATGTCCAGCACAACGTAAATTACTTTTGTCGGCTATAGGAGCTGTTGATGTTTAGGACCCAAACCTAATAATCTTCGATCTAGAAAATAGTACACCGCGTTTGCCTCATCAAATGGATTTCCAGATTCCAGTGATAGTCAAAAACAGGCCTATTCATCGGACTGTAATTGATGAGGGAGCCTCAACGTGTATTATGTCGATACAGTGTTGGAGATCGCTTGGTTCTCCTTCGCTAAATCAATCCCCGACGATTCTAAAGGCCTTTGATGGCCGTGGGTTTCATCCTTTTGGCATTCTATAGGATTTTCCTATAGGGGTTGAAGGAAAAACCGTTAGGCTAGATGTGGAGGTGGTTGATGCCCCTCTAGATTACAACCTTCTCTTGGGTCGAAGTTGGTCTTATGCTATGACAGCGGTCGTTTCATCGGTCTTTCGAGTAATAAAGTTTCCACACAATGGAAAGATCGTAACAATAGACCAGCTGGCTTACTTTTCATCTGACCCAGCCTCTTCGGAGAGTATTCAGCATGTTGGTAAAACGACTATCCCATATAAGGATGTTGGAGTAGGACTAGTTAAAGATGTCGGTTTACTGGGAACTTTTCCTTTTCCTCCGATCAACGCATCATCTTCATTTGCAACTATTCATATGATTACATCAGACACCATTATTTATGATGATCCTTGGATTGTCCCTTCTGAATCTGAGATAGACTCGTTTGGTAATGCCATGCCTTTGAGTCCATATGAACTTGCCTATGAAGCCGTGCAGTCGTTTGCCGACCCATCTTCAACCGAAAATGACTTAATGAATGTGGTCCGTGAGGAATCACTTTTCACATCAACCTCGGATTTAATCAAATTTTCTGAACTTGTTCATTCTGATGAGCAAATTCGTGAAATCCTATGTGTAGATGATTTACCATGGGAAGATCTTCATCACAGATCTTCGTTTTTACCCGAGATTGATCGTTTTGAAAATGATTTCTCATCAATTTTTACAACTGAATATGTCAAGGAACCTCAGAATCCAATGAAACATCCCGATTCAGAGTTAAATTTGGGAAACATCTCTCGAACTATTCCTATTGACATTTCGGTTAAGCCCAGAATTGTTGAGAACATTCATATAGGTGCCTCGTGTACAGATGATGAAATTCAATTATATAAGGCCCTATTTCAAGAATTCCACGACGTGTTTGCCTGGTCCTATGAGGAAATGCCAGGAATTGATCCCGCGATTTTTTTTCATGAGATCAAGACTTACCCGGACGCTAAACCCGTCCGACAACGTTTGCGTCAGGTTTACCCACGAAAAGTTGCTGCAATTAAAGCAGAAGTTGAAAAATTATTAAAAGCAGGTTTCATTTATCCGATCCCGTTAACGGATTGGGTATTGAATATTGTTCCGGTTAACAAAAAGCAGGGAACAATAAGAATATGCATCGACTATAGGGATATTAATCGAGCCTGTCCAAAGGACAATTACCCAACTCCCTATATCGATCAAATCATTAATGATTGTGCCGGCAGCGAAATATTTTCCTTTATGGACGGTTTTTCCGGATACAATCAAATCAACATTCTACCTGCCGATCAACCAAAAATGGCTTTCATTTGTCCATGGGGGACGTTTTCTTATTGCAAATTACCTTTTGGGCTTAAGAATGCTGGAGCAACTTTTCAAAGGGCGATTTCTTATGTGTTTCATGACATCAAACACATTGTGCAACCGTATCTCAATGACTTGCCTGCTCATTCCTTACATCGAGCTGATCACCTCGTCCATTTACGAGAAATTTTTATGAGGTGTAAGCATTATTGGATTCAGTTGAACCCACACAAATGTGTCTTCTGTATAGAAACGGGTCGATTACTAGGATTTGTAGTTTTGAAAGTCGGCATTCGCGTTGATCCCTCGAAGGTCGAAGCTATCATCAAATTGCCTCCTCCTTCGAGTCTTCGCCAACTCCAAAGTTTGCAGGGGAAAGCAAACTTTTTACGACGATTCATTCCTAACTACGCCAAGGTTACAAATGGTTTTACCCGGTTGTTGAAACAAAATACACCATTCTATTGGGATGAGATAGCTCAGAAATCTTTTGATGCACTCAAACACGCGTTGACCCATGCATCATTGTTGCATCCTCCCAACTACAACCAGGATTACTTCTTGTATCTCGCCGCCTCTCATTCCACCATTGGAATGGTCTTAGTTCAGGAAGATGAATCAGGAACTTAGCATGTGATATATTACCTTAGTCGAACTTTAAATCCAACTGAGCTAAAATACTCACATGTGGAGAAATTGGCATTGGCAGCCGTTCAAGCTGTCCAACGTTTTCGTCACTACATTTTACTACGTAAAACTACAGTAATTTCGGATTGCAACCCTATGATCTACATTTTGACCAAGCAATTGCTAGGGGGCAAGTACTCTAAATGGATCGTTATCCTGCAAGAGTTCGACTTGGAATTTGAGAAATCTAAGTCTAAGAAATCTTTAGTTTTTGCGGAGTTAATGTGTGACTTCCCGCGTGCTAACACGGAAACTATGGCGGAGGAGCCCATTGCAGACGAATCCTTGTTTCTAATCAGCACTTTAGATCCGTGGTATGGGGATATCATCATTTATCTCCAGACCCAATCCTTTCGGCCAGAAATTTCAGGGTCAGAACGTCGAAAAATTCGATTCCAGTCCCAACAATTCAGGATTATTGGAGATACTCTTTATCATCGTGGGGCGGATTCTGTTTTTCGACGTTGCTTAACTCATGAGGAAGCTGAAAGGGTTCTAAATGACTGTCACTCTAGAGCGTGTGGCGGTCATATGTCTGGGTTTGCCACAGCCCAAAAGATATTGCGCGCTGGCTACTTCTGGCCGTCTTTATTTAAAGATTGTATTGCGGCGGTCCGAAAATGCCACAACTGCCAGATTTTTTATCATAAGATGCGCGCTCCACCTGCTCCTCTCCACCCTATAATTTCCATTGGTCCTTTTGCTAAATGGGGTATCGATTTTATTACATGTAACCCTCACTCGGCCGGGGGGCATGCGTATATCATCCTTGCGGTAGATTAATTTACTAAGTGGGACGAGGCGATGCCTACATTTGAGGCAGATGGCAAGACAGCTGCAATTTTCGTGTTCAATCATATAATTGCTAGGTTTGGTGTCCCACAAGCGATAATCATTGATCATGGGTGTCATTTTCGAAACGTTATGATGACCGAACTTACAGGCCAGCTTGGTTTACGTCACGATAGTTCAACCCCTTATTATCCACAAGCGAATGGTTTGGTTGAATCCATCAACAAAGTTTTAGTTATCATGATCCGATGAATCATTGGGATTCATCGATCGAATTGGCACAACATGCTATTTTCAGTGCTTTGGGCATACCAAACTTCAGTAAAAACATCAACAGGGTTCACTCCTTTCCAACTAGTCTATGGTTTGGAAGCTGTGTTACCCATTGAATGCGAAATCCCGTCACTGCAAATGGCCATCGAGTTACTTCCAGCCACTTCTGAAGAGGAAAAGTGTTTTTTATACTTGGCTCAATTAGATGAGAATCGACGTGATGCTGCATTGGTAATCGAGACTCATGCAAAACGAATGAAAACTCAGTATGATCGAAATGTGACCCCTCGAAATTTTTCGGAAGGAGATATAATCTTAGTTTATGATCAAGATAATGATAAATTAGGCACTGGAAAATTCGTTCCTATGTGGCATGGTCCCTATGTTGTCAAGCGAAAGCTAGCCAAAGGGGCTTATGAATTGGTAGACTTTGACGGGGACTCTTTGGGTAAACCCAGAAATGGCTTTTACTTGAAGAGGTATTATGCTTAAAAGAATGGGTATGGAGATTTTTAGTTAGGATAGTTTTTTCTTTCTAGCTGGTGTGTTTTAGTTTAAACAGTGTGCTTAGCTTAGAGAGTGTTTTCATCATTATTCATGCTTATCTTGGTTTTACTCTTGATATTGCAGATGTCGGTGCCTCTCCAAACATACATTGGTTTCGCTAATGGTGTTTGTCGTAATACACGGAACATCTCTTCCGCAGCTTGGGTTATCTATTCGCCCTCTGACGAGTTAGTATCTATGCATGGGGTAAGCCTCGGTCAAACAACGAACAACATTGCCAAGTATAGTGCAGTGATTGAGTTATTATCTGAATCTATTTCATTTTGGATTCGGAGTTTGATAGTGAGGTTAGATTCTGAACTCGTTGTATTACAGCTTAATAGAGTGTATGCCATTAGAAATCTAGTGTTATTAAGATTATTTTTTAGAGTGTGTCTCTTGGAACGTGAATTTGATTACATTAAATATCAGCATATTCCAAGATCTTTAAATACATTAGCAGATGCAATTGCTTCTCGAATGTTAAATAGACATTTGCAATAATCATACATGTAAATTTAAAACCATTCCATAGCATGATTTACAAGATAAGCCGGTAATAGTGTATATATATATATATATATATATATATATATATATAGGAGTGTGTCAAAAAATACATCGTCCTCGATCATAGGTTGAAAAACACCTTATGATCGGAAAAAATGATAAGTACAAAAAACAAAAATGTCACATGTGCCCACAATAGGCGATCATCCTATCACTGGTGATGATCTCTATAAGAAACCACTGCATGGGCCACCTTGCAAAGGAACCTCCTAAAAGGTCCCGGGACTCCAATCACATAGCGCTGAAGTCGACGAGGAATGCCGTCTATAGTGGTCTCAGGAATATCTCCTGTCAAACGCTCGAGATGACCCTCCAACTCGGCCAAAACTTCTGCTGATTCGTCCTGTGGGGCTGGCGCGGGTGCAACTAGTTGCCTCCTCTCATAAGGCTGGAGAGCGGCTGGTCGCTGTGGACCCACATCTGCATTTGAAATTTTTACTATCAGTTTTGAGACGATGAAAAAATAAAAAAAAATTAAAATAAAAAAATGTTGAAAAGGATTTTACCTGACTCGTCCCACTGCTCTCCTGGTGGAAGAACCATGTCTGGGTCACCACGAAAATCTATCCCAGCATAAGGGAAGTCCTGAATAGAAAAGACCTAGTTTTCCAACCATTGGAAATACTCAGGTTTGAATCGAGCAACCTCTGTCCTCTCGTCCGGGTGACGGGCCATGACTGAGACCCATCGCATCAGTTTGGGCTCTCGAGGAAGCCCAGCTCCAACAGTAAGGTGTTGTGGGATTAGGATAGGAACCCTCTCCAGACCAAAACTCACAACTAAAGCCCCCTAACCAAAGGTCTTTAGTCGTCCGTTCTTGGCCCTGGTCAGTTGGCCTTTCACATTGGCCAACACGGCATCACACCAGTTGAAGATGGTGCCTCGAAAGCAATCAATTTCCATACGCATCTGGGATCCGGTGGCAATATGTAATGTGGTAGCTCCGCAAAGTCTGGTGACAGTGAACGCAATCACCATGAGCTCAGGACGGGATATGGTCTTTATGTCTATCCCTTTGTCTCTAGCTTGGCTATTGCAGTACTCTAGCCGGAGGCTATCGACAGACTGGCCACCTGGCCTAGTCCCGTGCAGAGTCAAGTCTTCACCTCTCTTAGGCAAACCAGTCAAGAAATATATGTCCGCCAGCTCGATTTCGAGCTGGTGGCTGCCGATGAAAAAGCACTGGTCCTGTATGCTCCATCTGTCAACCAGCCACTGTAAGAAATCCACCTGAGCCCTCATGCCAGGAATGGTCCAGAATTTATACAAGCCGCATGCCCTCAAAGCATCAAGTGAATGCTGATGATTCCATGCGGCAGCATCCACGTCCTCATGCCCTCGTTCATGCCAATCTAGCATGATGTACTCTCTGCATCAAGTATAAAGACAAATTAAAATGCTAGAAAATATTTTGTGTGGTCCATTTTTTAGAATTTTTGGGTTAAAAACCCTTGCGGCAGGGACCGCACCCTCCAGGTTAGACACAGTGCGTGGGACCGCACTTTGTCTACATGGAAGGTGCGGACCCCGAGCTTTTTCCCAATAGAGAAAAAGTCGGGGTCCGCAGGCCCGCAATGGTAAACCTGCGGGCCCCCGCGCATGGGTTTTGCGCCTAAAAACCCTCCCAAAAATGAAATAAATGACTAAAACAAAAAATTAAACGGTTAAAAATGAAGAGTGGGATGATGTGGATTACCTGGAGAAGACGGCGTTCGATTCCGACGATTGGATTTTCCGCAATCTTCACGGGAAGTTTTCTGAGCAAAAGCACTATTTTCTCACCCAAACTCAAACGGTAAAAATGAATTGACAAAGGCCCTTTTTATAAGTTTTTTGAATAAATAAATTGTAAATTTGTTTATGTTTCACTTTGAAAAGGTATTTTGCGACATTTTTATCCATTTCAAACAGGTATGAGTAATGTTTGTGTTTTTGTGCAGAATAAAGGATTATTCAGGCAAAATCTATCATTTTCGACGAAAAAACATGTAGAGTCATCTTTAAGCTCTTTTCTGACTCCTAAAACATGAAAATATTGCCGAGTGTTTCTTTTAAACTCGTTAAAACGGAATTAAAAGACGGTCCACTTACAGCTCTTTTCCAACCGTAAAAACATGAAAAGATTGTCGGATTTTTGTCGTTTCAAATTCGATATTGGTTATAAAACGACGTGTCATTGATCATTTTTTTACTTTTTCGGGTCAAGGGCACTAATAACAAAATGTACTCCTTGGTCGTAAAAGATCAAGCGGTTCTCTCAAGTATTATTTTATACTTTTTCGAGCTTGGGAGACACAAATTTACGAAAAAGGTCAACCCTGGAGTCTTCTTAAGTTTTTTCAGACTCTCTAAAATTGAAAAACGTTGAGTTTCTCCTATACTGGACTCGTTAAAATTTCACAGTAAAGGACCTGTTCAATTACAAACAGGAATGAACCACTCCTTCTTAGGGTTCGAATTTAAACTAAGTTGGACTCATCCGAAGGATGAGCTTATAATCAAGCAAATGTTATCCTCCTCAAGCTTGTCAAAAATAAAGAGGTACTTGCCAGAAATGGTGGGGGAAAAGAGAGAAAAATGAGCCTGTTTGTCATACTTTGTAACCACTCTTGAACACGACACTTTCATTCACCTGGGTTGGGAAATCCTTTGCCTAACAGTTGATCAAACCACATTGAAAGTCTTCAGCCAGTTTCTGGGTATTAACTTTGGGTCAATTGTCACCAAGCCATCTGTTGTGTCGTTATGTGTTCAAAAGGTCACTGCCAATAAGCCATTCATTTGCAAAATATCTGTCATCCATTTTGACCATCCCTAAGTTAGTCCTTGCATCTAAATTTCTTCAACTTGATCTATGATTTCATATTGTGGGCTTGCCTACGACGGATCGCTTTCTATCGACATCAGCTCATTATCTAGAAAGATGATCTAGGAAGCGTCAGTACCTTGAGATCTGCATGCCTCAATGGCAGGTTTCTCGCCTTTGACGACAGTTTACATCATTGACTTTCGATCAAAGGATTCCGTGACATGTTCGACATCAACACATTTATTCGCATCTCATGGATTGTACTGGGTACTTTGAGAGCCATTGACATCACTGGTGGTTTCTCTCACACTTGTTAAAAGTTTACATCATTGACTGGTAATCAAGTGGTTCCTACCATGTTCGACATCAACACATCCATTCGCATGGATAGAATCGTACTATTTCGGGAAATAGAAATGAAGACCCTGGATCTAGTTTCCACAATCCAGGCTGCGAGGAATTTTGTATTCATTATATAATGGACTATTCATAAACAGATGGCTGCGTCCATACTGTGTCCACATGAGTCTTTACTTGTGATGTTTTACAAGATCATTCCTATATCAGAGCAGTAGTTAGTTTTTCTAGTCAGTTTTAATCTGAGTGTGCGAATGCCTACCTCAGCGATGATATGATCTCATATATATATCTTGCATTGAATGTTTTTACAGGTTCCAACCGGGCTCTCCACAAGATGATCCTCGAAATGATAAAGTACTTCACTCTTCCTAAATGATAAGAAATCATCATCTACTACAGACTTCGCACTTTAGGGGCAATCTGTTACACAAAAATATCGTCACCATGATTATTTGCAGTCATTATGGGTCTATCATCACTTGTACTGTCCTCCTAAGCAAGTCTCACACCTCAGCTCTTCAAATCAAGCTTTGGAAATGAGAGAAAGACATTAAAAATCAATATAACTCTGGTTCCGCACTTTCTCTCATGGTCACCTGCCGTCCCGCACCTTCTGTGTACAAAAACTGCGGACCTGCCCGCTCTGTCCCTAACGGTGTAGATGTGGACCCCTGTGAAAGTCAAAAGGTGCAAGTTTTATCTTAAAAAACTCACTTTGGGTTAATTCTAGAGGTTTCTAGAAGGAATTTTGACGTGGATTGTTCGCTCTGAGGTGGTTCATGCATCCCAAAAGAGAAGGAGCTAATCCCTTGATGAGAGGAGTTATCCCTTTGAAGGAGGGCTTTATCCCTTTGAAGGAGGACCTAGTAACCTCCCTCCATTGCACTATAAATACAGGCATTGGGCTGGTTGCTGGGGAGGTTAGAAGCTGAACATTTTTTAGGGTAATTGCTGGTGAAATCAAGACTTCCTAGTTGAGCTTAAGAGGAGAGATCACACATCTTTTTGGCTTCATTAGGGAGTGAGTGAAACTTGTCAAAGTAGAGGAGACTTCTTGCTGGACCCTGGGAGGAGCTTGTACAACGTCAAGGCAAAGGTTGTAAAGTTCTTCTTCTTTTGAATTAATACAATCAAACTCATTTTTCTCAACAAGTATCTCATGTTATTTGTTTCATGGACTCCTTGACTTTCATGTTAAATATGTTTTATGCAATTGGCTTTTCAGGTGCTATTTAATTTGTTTGCCTTGTTTGTGTTTGCAGATTCGCGAAAAGGAGTTCATTTGGATCGAAGGAGCGAGGGCATCCACAAGCTTCCGTTGGACCTAAGGTAGGCCCTATAAGCACTTGTTTGCTATTGTTCATCAAAGCATATTTAGAGAAAGATAGTGTCCGGTTGGTTTGCTTGTCATTAGGTCTTCTTTAGATTCTAGGAAGGTCTATCTTGTCCGCAAGATCGACTTATTCCGTGTGACACTAACTAACGTTGAACCTGGGTCAGGCCCCACCAAGCCAACAGTGTCATTTAGTGAACAAGTTTAAGAGTCATGAGGGAATTCAAAGAGTCACAAAGGGGAATTTCAAGGGTGACCCCACCCTTTGTTATAAATATAACCTCATAACTCATAGAACAGGCTTTTGGGGAGCCAAGCTTTTGGCTACGCTTAGGCTTAGAGAAGTCTTGGGACTATAATGTTCCACTATTGAGGCTAGTGGTCGTCAATGGTGTATGTATCGATGGAACTTTCACTTATGATAATAAATTTAGAGCCATCACGCTTTCATGCATATGTTGTTAATGTAGTAGGACTATTTTTGTTGCATTGGAAATGTATGTTATTTAACTTACGCATATGCTTATGAACTAATTTGTATGCATTTGTACGAATCTAGTTGAATGTGTGTTGTTGGATTAACTCATCACTTCAACTTGTGGACTATTCTGCATTTTAGCTTGTGATTTCATTCTGCTCGTGTGTTCCTTTCAAGTTGCGTACTATTCTAGGCTTCTAAGGGGCACACTTCCTTTTCCCCTCCATGTGTAGGTCACACACTTGCTCTCACCCAAAGTTATCATACTTTCCTCTGCGTGCTACTGCGGTCAAGGCATTACACTACCACCCACTACATGGACTCCTACTCTAGATAGTATGAGGTCTAGTTGGGACTTCATATTGGGGAGGTCCCCTGAATGTTGGTGGATCAATCACCATCAATAGGTTCTCTACCCCATGTGTCATGCACTAGACTAGGACTAACATTTGTAAGCCATAGTGAAGGCCATGAGGAGAGATATAAACATCATTCTTTTCTTCACCTGGGAAAATAGAATCGAGGATTGGGTAAGCATCTGGCATCTGATACTCTTTGAGGATGTGGTAGGGAATCCAAGATAATATTAGTCGTAGAGGACCGATATTATTTCAGGACTCGGAATCCAAGATAAGAATAGTCCTAGTGGAACATACTCTGAGAGAACCCGGGTAGGGTATGTTCTTCAAGAGAGACAATGATGAGGGTGTTTATAAATCATTGGTCTTGTTAGCATTGTGCTCTAATATTTTGGAGAGATAAAGCAATTAGTTAATACCTTTCTATGTGACAATGTTGGATGATATTATTATAAATATATAAATTTTCAATCCGACTCTTCTTATGAGAATTCTTCAAATTGGGAATGTACAAGTACCTTGTATGTATTATGAATGCCTCCCTAGTTAAGAAGGAGAGTTGAAATATGTAACTAGGTTCAGTTTTCATAATAACATGTGTAATCATTATTTTATGTAATTTATGTGAAGAAGAAAAATAAAATTATTTTTTAATGCTTGAGTCATGGGTTTCATGCTCAAGGAATTTTATAGATGAAGCTCCCATTATGAGCTATTAGGTTTGGTCATCAAGTCATAAATTCTAGTGAGTAAATGTCATGTATAGGCCCATTTGGGCATGTTACATATTGTAAAAGGAGAATTTGTTTGAGTAATTAACTCTCCAATACCTTGTCACAAGTACTCCTTCAAGTCAGCCCTTAAAAGGAGAGGGAGATCATTCTAGAAGAGCATGTCGTCCTACTCACTTGCACAAGTCATCTTATTTCATGGGCAGATCACTATATGTATTAAGGACTTGGCCTCACTTGAACCACCACTCAATCAAGAATTTGAAATACAACAAGAAGTGCGAGAAAATGAGTAATAGGATCCCCTCATCTAGCGAAGAAAGAAGAAGAAGAAAACAAATTGTTTTTGGCATTTTTTTGGGTTATTCTCCTTGCATGTGTGATAGGGATTAGGGTTTCTACAGTAACGTTACACCAGCCATTGAAGAATCCTAGAAGAAGGACACTAAACCAGCATTCTTCCAAGCTGAGGTCACAAGGAGAAGCCCTCAAGTCAAGTGAAGAAGGAAAATTCCATCAAGCTCCATCAATCATCCCACACGTGTGAAATTGCAAAATTTTAAGGTAGGCTAAGAATTGCAAGACTGTGGAAGAGGGATGAAATTTTAGAGTAGCCAAAATTGGAAGTTATACCAGTCATTTTGACCATTGTTGACTTGGGTAAGAAGGATAAGCAGTGAAGAAGAGTCTTTTGACTTGGTCTTGGAGAAGTTGATAAGTCAAGGGTCTTGGTCTTGTAATTCATCACTTGAAGTATATATAAGAAGAAGTATTTGTTTGGGTTTTCCTCTCAAGTTGGAGAGGTTTTGGTCCTGGCTAATCGCCTACATTTTGTGTCTCTTGTCTCATTCTTATTCATGATTTGTTAGATGTTTTATGATATAAAACATTAATATAATCAAGAGAAAGAAAGAAGGTAATAAAAGACTAAGAAAATTTACATCACAACCATTTATCATTTAAGATAAATCACCTCATCCCTATGCCCTATATTTCTCAACAGAATGGAGAGCAGCATATTGGAGTGTTCTATTCTATAGTAATTACTTCCATGTTTAATATATTGTTAATCCGTAATGGACAAAATCTAAAGGAATAGGACCAAAGTCTTGAGGCTGTGGAAAAGAAAGTGAAATTGCCCTATGATTTGATACATAAAAAGGGATGATTACGAAGGTAATACTCAAATTGTTGATAAGAAGATCACTATGAATAAGGAATATATATAGCTTTGCTACAATATTCTCTAGCCCCAATCTAGTCCATGAATATTATCTCTCTTAATGGTGTTATATCAACAAGATCCCAGTTGATAATTAGATCTTTCATATTTTCCCTAAAGTGGCCTCTTATAATACTACCTGCCTTCTTTTCATTATTTGATCAGATCATATTGAAATATCCCTCCATTATTCTATTTCTTGTTTCTTATGAATATTTTATTATTTACAATTAATTATAGCATTCCCCCTCCTTATAGTGACTTGGCATATACACATTAAAAACTTGAAACTCATTACCTAATATCTAATGAGTAAAGAAATTCAACATTAATGTTCCATGTTTTTAACGAAATCCATCTCTAAAATTGTGTTGTCGGATAATGTACATAGTCCTCTTGAAGCTCCTTTTGCTTTAACTATTGCCCCAATGAAATTCTTTCATATTTTTCCCCAAATATCTAACATCTCTATTGCTTCTAACTTGGTATCCAAGATGAGGCATATGGATGTATTTCATAACTATAATGTCTCTACATATTTTTTTAAATTTATACCCATACCTCCAAAATTCCAAGAGACAATATCCACTATTTCACTATAGGGGGTTTATATCCACTCCTTATGAGCCCATCGAGTAGCACTTAAGTCCCTAAATTGTTAAGTGATTAGAGTTGTGTTCATGCACCTAAAGAGTTTTCAATTATGATTTAGGTACCCAAAATTTTTTCTTTGTTGGCTACCTCTTCCATTTTGTATTTTATTGGTTTCCACCTTTCCTTCTCTAGAGCCCAATCCTCCTTTGCATATTCATCATCGATGTGTTGTAGTGATTTCTTTCTAGTTCTAACTTAATGGAATTAGGAGGGATCTATCATACTCATGATAAATTTCTTCTTTCTTATTTTAAAACATAGTTACCGATCAAACAAGAAAATGACCTAGTACCCTTTTTTGTGAGGTAGAAAAAAAATCACCCGATTTTGAAAAGTGGTGATGCAAAATA
The DNA here is from genome assembly GCA_031772625.1 of Pinus tabuliformis. NCBI lineage: Eukaryota > Viridiplantae > Streptophyta > Pinopsida > Pinales > Pinaceae > Pinus > Pinus tabuliformis. Next base: position 395,630,954 of record CM062817.1, read on the forward strand.
CACCTTTTTTTTAGCATATTTTTGGCACTTTAAATTTTCTTATATATCAAGTATGAACATTTTTTTTGGATGTTAATGATTTTCATGCTAATTTTGAAAAGTGTTGATGCAGCATCAACCCCTTTTTTTAGAGGGTTGATTTTTGACACTTTAAATTTTATAATGCCTTCTTCTTCATGTAAGATTTTTTGTAAGTGTATTTATGTATTTGTGTGTTTTCATTTTTCTTTTCAATTTTTTTTGTAATGAGATCTTAATTCTTTCATGTAGTTAAAAAAAAGAAATTGTCAATATTTTAAAGCTAGTATTTTCTGTATGTTTGTGTAATGTTAATTAATATTTCAATGTACATCAAATAGTTGTCACTAAAAAACAATAATTTTAAACATTTGACAAAATAAACACATTTTCAATGTAAATTTATATAATGTAAAAAATACACATTTCAGACTTTTTGTCAAAAATGACATGTGAAATAAATGATTTTAATGGGAAAATCGTAACAAAAGAACTTTTAAAAATAGCATTTTTTATGAATTTTATGTTAAAAAATAATAGTAATCACAGGTTTTTTACAAACAAAAAAATGATTCACATAAAAATTATACAAATATTGAACATATAAAAACAATAATCAAATGCTCATTCTTCTCTTAAAGTCTCAAAGTAAAAACATTACAAGTAAAACTAATGAAGATCTCTCAAAATTGAGTTTGATTTGTAGTCATAACTTAAATGTCATCAACAATATCATATAATCCATGTTCATCATCTTCTTCAGCTTTATTATTTTCTTCTTCCACAATATTTCTTGCTTGAGTTTCCTCATTTTCCTCTTCTAATGGATCTTTCATGTCTACAAATCTCCCAAAGTGTCCTTTTCCAATCATTCCATATAATGGTGGTTGAGGTTCCTTTGCATTTTTTTTCCACACATGACTCATGAAAATCTCCTTTCCTCAAACCAACTTCTTGCATTGCATATGGAAGAAATTGAAGAGCATTAATTCTTTGTTTAATAAAATTTCATTGTAGTTGGTCTCTTTCAATCGCAATGCAATTTCTTCCTTTTTGTAGGCAACATGCTAGTGTTGTACCTAATCATCAAGCAGAAAAAACAATAAGTAAGTAAATTAGTATAAACACATAAAAACAAAAACAAAAAATTAAAATTCAATTTTATATAATAAAACTTACCTGAACCTGAAAATAAATCCAAAACCCAATCTCCTTCATTTGAACATAAATCTATAAGATAGTTAATCAATTGTTGAATTTAAACTTCTATGATCCATATCATGTTTTTTGAGAAGAATTTTCAGCATAGATCACATTCGAATTCCTTTGTCGACGTGTTTCGAACCAACAAGTGTGGTTCATTGTTAGGACAAGTTGAAGAATCAGATCTAGGTTGCATGTTAAATAGTTAGAGCAGAACATCCAACGGCTATATTTGACCAGGAAATGGCTATATTGAACTGGTAGGCTAGATCAACTAACGGCTATATTTGACAGAGAAACAGCTAGTCGGACTGAATTAAAGGATAGGGATAGGAGAGCATAACTATATTTAAATAAAAATTAATCAATAGGAATTAATGACATATATATAAGTGAGATAAATAAATATTTAATTAGTTAATTGAAAGTTAGTCTAGTATCAAATAGTTAATCAATGTTTCTGGTTTTTGATAAATGTTAATTATCTCTCATTTTACATATTTATCCTCATATGTTAACTTTTTTATGACAGCATCATGAAACAGTACTTGGCTATGACTCTTTCCATCTACTTGGTTCAGAAGAATGGACTTATAGTTATCATCTTTTGCCCAACATTAAACATGGATGAAATCACAATCACTTGTAATTGGCTGATCTCTGGAACAAATAAGATTTGACTTTTTCCTGTAACACGACATAGTAAAAGTTCAATCCACTTATACATAAAAATAAAAAAAATTACATTAATCAAACACACAATTTTAATTTCTTACCATGTAAGTTGCATCCTTGAGTTTGATTTTCCCTTAAAGCTTGTTAATAACATTGCAAATTGTGTGTCTGAATGAAATGTCACAAATCTCCAAAGTGATAATGTTGTGACTTCTTGAAAGCCTGTAACCACTTTATTAAAAGCTTGATAAGTGTAAAGCTCACTATCATATCTAATGTCTGGGAAATTGAAACCATGAAGAATGTATGCAATAACCAGAGCATATTCCCTTTTAGGTATGAGTTTTGAAATGTCTTCATAGTCACCTTGTATTATTTGATATTGGATAGTGTCCAGCCCATTCCAAATGAAATGAGTAAGAGTATGATCAAGTTCAACATTCCTAAGATGTTACTTTCTCAGCCTTTCCAACTTAATTTTTTCAATGAAGCTTTTGAAAGTATTTGGAACTCAATTTGCATCCTTCTTTGATATCTTTAATGAAATAAACAAATATAAATAATAAAATAAAATTATATGAATAAAATGAACGTAAAAATAGACATACCTTTTTGAATGCAAGATAAAAATCTTTAAGTGTTATTGTAGAACTTAATTATGGGTAGTTGAGTACAACATCATTCCAACTCTCTTCATTCGATATTTTAACCATATGTTCTTGTATTTTCATATAAATCTTATGACTAAAGAAATAAAGTAAAAATTGTTAATATAGTGATATGTATAACAAATAATACCAATCACAATATGTTATATTTAAAAGAAAATTAGAATCCAAGAAAAAATAAAAATAATTCAACAAACTTACTTTTGAAATTTCGAGCACATTTTCTCCAATGGAAATTCATCTGACTTCACACAACATAATATTGATTTGACTGGTTTGCCATCTTTCACTCCTTACAATGTTCTCCAAGGTGTGAAAGTCATATCATCTGGAAGTTGCTTCATTTCAGGACTTGTCTCACTGTTGGTACATATTATGGGTTTAGACTTTTTAACCTTCTGATTTTTTATGGCAAATTTCTCCCACATTTCAAAAATGTCATCAATTAATTTCCATATCTCCCATGTTCTAAATGCCAACTGGAAAATGTTATCTATGCATATGAATAGTTCTGAATTTACTTTGCCACCTTTTGATTTGATTTTATCCTCAATTTGATAACCTGTTTCCATACAACATTCCTTCTGAAAGCTTAAACTGACCTTTGTCTTATCCCCACCACATTTTTCTACAAATTCATTATGAATAAATCTAACCCTTTGGATGAAATTCATAGACATTCTATACTCATTGTCTGCATTATGATCTCATGCCAATAACTTTGCCTCTGTTTCTGTTAAACCAGCATAAATGATGCATTTCGTTGTTTCAAAAAGATAGTTTCCAGGATATTCCTCAATCAATTTTCGTTTGGCATCTGCTAAATGGTTCCCTCCAATTACATAATATTTTTAGTCAAAACAGTGTGTCCTATCAAATGCCTCCTTATTGAGAACTTGATTTGCATCAACAAGAACCACATAATCCACTACATGTGCATATGGATTGTACCTGAACAATGTTTTCAAATTATGGACATGTAGGTGATGTGCCTTTCTAATTTGATATTGAGATTGTCCTTCCTCTGACCTATAGAATTGAGTGACATTAAGCTCAAATGTTTTGTCACCATTAATTAATTTATTCTTCCTCAAATAATTTTGAATGGCATTTTGTTTTGTTTTCATAATGTCATCCTCTAAATCAGCACCTAGTGTTATGATTTCTTTGTTGCCTTTAGATATTTCACTTTGCTCTTCACTATTGCTTATGATTTTAACAGATTCACCAATTTTTTATTTCTTCTTCTTCCTAGTTAACATATCTTCTTCTACACAAATAATCTCCTCATCATCAAGTGGAAGAGCGACATCCATGTGCATTTTTCTTTTCGGTGTTTTATTTCTTTTCTCCTTTTCAAAAACAGTTCTAACCTCCTCCTCACTAATGGAAACATATTTTTGAGCTTCAGCTTCAGCTACAACTGCCACCTTCAAAAGAAACATGTTTACCTTTGTTAGATTAACCCAACGTATGGATTCTTTGTTGACCCCTTATATGTACCATTGCAGTGTCATGGATTGTTGATTTTTGCTTCATTATATTTTCTTGTTTTGAGTCTATATGGAAATTTGTGATCACATTCATAATATTTGGCTCTACATAATAAATACCGTCTAGCGTCTTTGAAAGACTCTCAACAAAATCCTATCAAAGAAAATACAATATGTCAATGATCAATAATTTATTAAAAAATTAATGATCCTTACAATAATACATAACACATAAATATAAATAAGCATACTTACAATGTTATTTGAAATGTTGGATGAGATTTCTTCACACAATGGTGTAGATTCTTCATCTGTGTCATACTTGTTCTTTGAGAGACGATATCTAACATTTTCATGTGATTTGGGTAATTTTGCAAGAACATAAACATTTTTTGAATTCGGCACCAAAAATCTGTCTCATACTCTGCCTATCACCTCATACAGTTCACCCATGTAAATCATACCACAGCATAGATAGAGATGTGTGCTATCATCAGATTCAACATCTTTAACATGCCATTTAAAATTTGTTTTATTTATTTCTCCTGAATTCATCCATTCAGAAATAATCTTCGGTGTACTTGATTGGCCAGTTGGTCGACTTTTACGATGTTTCTCAATTCGGGTATGTTCGGCAGTCTTCAAAACTTGCCCACCTACAACTTTGAATGATGGAATTGTTGTCTTTGTTCCAAACATATTCACAAAGACCTTCCTTGATGCCATCTTCCTGAAAAGTATATATATATATATATATATATATATATATATATATATATATGTTAATAAAAAACCATATATATTACTTAATATTTTAAAAAAATATAATAAAAAAATTAACACTATAATTGTTATTTAAATATAAAATAAGTTAAATTATATGTAATTTTTAAAATTTGTTATTATATATATGAAATTATTAAAAAAAAATTAAATATAAATTTTTAAAAAAATGATTTATATCTACATTTTTATAAAAATATTATTATATATTAAATTTTAAATTATTAAAATCAACAAATTAAATATTATTATTATTATATATATCTATGATGATGATGGTGATGGTGATGGTTAACGTCCGCTGAGACCAAACAATGGTTTATCGGACCTAAAGAAACAAATTATTTATTTTGATTTAAGATTTTATTCCTATGCTCAAAAAGCTTGGAGAGAAGCCTCCCAAGCTCACTATAATTTTGACATTGTAAAAGGCTAGGAAGGTCAGTATTGTAACAAAGATTGTGAAACTGAGATCTAATGTGGTTATACACAGGGCATTCTAAGAGGAAGTGGTTTTCATCCTCGATGTTCCTATTCTCACATATATGGCAGATCCTTTCCATCCATGGCGTTTTAGGAACTGCCCAACGACCTGTTTCACTATGGAGCTCATGAGAATTCGTTCTAATATTTGCTATATTAATTTTCTTCTTTGAGCTAGTTAAAATAGAGAGATACTTTTGATCTTCTAGGGTGGGGTTCATGACTTTCTTATAATAACATAATTTTTTTTTAGCCTCTAAATCTTTCTCACACCACATTTTTCTTTGAACTTAGAGGTAACAATATCTTTAATATTATTTATGTTTTGCAATGCATCATTTTCGTTGATCTCCCAATAATTTAAGCAGGCCCTTGTGTCTTTATGCCACCCTCGATTGAGCCTTAGGTGGTTTTGGCTAGAATTTAAAGCTAGCTTAGGAAGTCTATGATCATCTATGTTACTGATTTTGTGCTTGTAGAACAGAAACCTAAGCATAGCTAGGCTCTCAATAGGGGAAAGACCTGCTTCTATAAGGAGAATAGGATAGGGTGTATTACTTTTAATTTTCAGGTTATAAGTTATAAAACGCTTCTGGATTTGCTCAATCTTTCTCCATGATTCTCTGGAGATGTTGCAACCCCAAACCTCACAGCCATATAAGATAACATGAGTGACTAAAGTTTCAAAGAGGAACTTCTTTTTATCCCACATTACGAGGTTTGTTATTTTAAAATTATTTTCAAGACCAAAATAAGCTTTCCACCCCCCATTAATCCTTTTCTCAATGCTATGGTTCCAGTTGAGCTTGTGATGAATATCAATTCCTAGGTACTTGTAAGAATACACTTCCTCCAAGTTATTATTGTCATACATAAAATTAGCGTAAGTGTCCTTCTTGGATTTGATAATCATAACTTTTGTTTTGTCAGTGTTAACAGTCATACCCATGGTAGAGCAGAAATTCTTAAGAAGCTTGAGTTGCTTATTAAGATCAGATGGGCACCTTGCCAAAAGAACAATATCGTCAGCATAAAGAAGAAGGATGACAACTATCCCAGCTAAGATCATGCCATCACATCCTACTTCCTCTAAATAGCCTTCGAGCTTATCGATGTAAATGCCAAATAGGGTAGGGGAGACGAGGAAACCTTGTTTAACTCCGATGTTGCACTTAATATCTTTCGACCACCCCTCATTGCTCTTTAGCTTGGCAATTACATTCTCGTATAACCTTATAGCGGCAACTCTCAACTCAAGCGAACCTTTAGCTCTTCTAATCTATTCCAAAGGTTGTATCTAGGAACCGTATCGAAAGCCTTTCTAAAGTCCACAAAGCAACAAAATAAATTGGATTTATCATTACGACATTCCTCCGCAATGATCCTAAGCATAACAAGGTGATCTATTGTTGAGTGATGCCTTCTGAAACCTGCTTGGCCTTTAGCCCGCTTACCTTCATTTTCAAGCCATATGCTTAACTTCTTTTCCAAAATACTACCATATAACTTGGCCAAGAGAGGGCTGATCATAGTTGTTCGATAATTAGAGGGGTTATTTGTATCCCCACTTTTAAAAATGGGGATAATGAGGCTCTCAGTCCAAGGTTTAGGGAACCCTTACTTGACTGCTTGATTGAAAAGCTTGTGGATGTGGAGGATGAGGACAGGACCTCCAATTTTGTAAAAAATTAATATTTAAAATTTTATATATATAAAATCTTTTAATATTTTTAAATTATATAAAAAAATTATAATTAAAACTAAATTAAATTTTTATTTTTTATTTTATTTTTAATTTTTATATTTAAATTTCAAATTTTAATTTTATAAAAATAAAAATCAGCCTTTGGCTGCTAGTCGGGGGCACGGGCAGGTGGAGGGTGCTACATGTAGCACCCGTCCGCCCACCTGGGCCCTTGGCCAACGGCCAAGGCCGATCTTTTTTTTATTTTTTTTTAATATTTAATATAATAATAATAATAATATATAATTTTATGTTTAAAAATGTTTAAAAAAAAACAAAACAAAACAAAACTTAACAAAAAAAAAATAATAATAATAATTAATTAATTAATTAAATTTAAATTAAAAGTTTGGATATTTTCAAAAATATATATTTTAATTTTAAAAAAAACAAACAAAACAAAACAAAAAACTTTAATAAAGTGTAATAAATATAATTTCAATTAAAAAAAAATAAAAAATTTAAAAATTACAAATATATAACAAAAAAAATAAAAGTATTTTTTTCTAATTGAACAGTTTATTTATTTTTTCCATGCAAGAATTTTAATGCTCCCCAAAACGAAATTAAAGAAAAAAAATTAACACCCATTTTTCATTTCAAAAGTCTAAAAATTGAAGAAAAAAAAAACTTAATTATTCTCCTAAAAATCCTACAAATTTGAGTTTTTTTTCTTTTTGTCCCTATTAAAAAAAAAAAAAAAAAAGATGAGTTTTTTATGTGGTTTTTCCCATAAAAACACAAAATTCCCCCAAATCCATCTGTAAATAGTCAAAATAGAAAGAAAATTAACCTTTAAAATGCATAAAACTTTCGTTGAATGTGTTATCTATGACAATACAACTCCTCAAAATCGCTCCAAACTTTTTAACAAGACCCAGAAGACTTGATGTGATGTGATGAATAGAAACAATAAATTTTATTTTATCGCGATGATTGTGGGATAATAAAAAAAAAATATTATAAAATTATTTTGAGTTTCTGTCAATATTTTGAATAGAAACTAGGGTGAAATTTTTCAAAACCAAAATTTTAGTAATATGTTTTCAAGTAAATTATAGATGAAAATTTTGGAGGGAAATATTTAAAAACAAAAATTTTGGAGGGAAAATTTTCGGCAAAAAAATTTGGGGGGAAAACCTTCTGCAAAAAAATTTGGGGGGAAAACTTTAGAGGGAAATTCTCAATCTCTAAACAATATATTATCATTGGGAGAAATTGAATTTGTATCATTCGACATCTTCTGGTTGAAGGTCATGGATTCTTCTGATAGTGAAGTTTTTCTTTCTTTAGCATCGACATCTTCGTCATGCAAAAACTCTATTCATTTTTATGAATGTAATAGGAATTCTTTCACTATGAATAGAGAGACAAATTTTCCACTTGGTCTTAATCCTAAGGATGGTGAGAGCAGCATTGATGAAGGTTGGCAAAAATAATTTCCTGTGAATATAGAGTCAATTTTTCCACTTCCTCCGAATCCTAAGAATTATGAGAGAACCACTAATGAATGGGGGGATGCATAATTTCCAGAGTCAAAGTTTCCACATAGTCCTAATCCTAAGGATTATGAGAGAAGCACTGATGAAGGGGGGAATGAAGAATTTCCAAAATTAAAGTTTCCACTTCCTTCTAATCATAAGGATTATGAGAGCACCACTGATGAAGTGGGGGATGAAGAATTTGCAAAGTCAAAGTTTCCACATATTCCTAATCCTAAGGATTATGAAAGCACCATTGATAAAAGGGTGGATAAAGAATTTGCAGAGTCAAAGTTTCCACTTCCTCCTAATCCTAAGGATTATGAGAGCACCATTGATGAAGGGGGGGATGAATAATTTGTAAATTCAAAGTTTACACATAGTCCTAATCCTAAGGATTATCATAGCAGCACTGATGAAGGGGGGATGAAGAATTTGCAAAGTCAAAGTTTCCATATAGTCCTAACCCTAAGGATTATGAGAGAAGCACTTATGAAAGGAGGGTTGAGGAATTTGCAGAGTCAAAGTTTCCACATATTCATAATCCTAAGGATTTTGAGAGCACCACTTATGAAGGGGGGGTGAAGAATTTGCAGAGTCAAAGTTTCCACATATTCCTAATCCTAAGAATTACGAGAGCACCACTGATGAAGAGGAGGGCGAGGATGAACAATTTCCAGTAAATATAGATTCAAAGTTTCCACTTAGTCCTAATACTAAGGATTATGAGGGCACCACTGACGCAGGGGAGGATGAAGAATTTCCATTAAATAGAAATTCAAAGTTTCCACTTATTCCTAATCCTAAGGATTATGAAACCACCATTGATGAAGGGGAAGATGAAGGATTTCGTGAAATTGATCATTTGACTATGAACAGAGAGTCATATTTTCCACTTAGTCATAATCCTAAGGATTATACGAGCACAAGTGATGAAGGGGAGGATGAAGATTTTCTTGCAAATGATAATTTTAGGGGCATAGATGTGAATAATGCATTTTCTCTAAGTGAGTGTTTCAAATGTAGTCGTGGTGATGATGAATTGAATCCTCCAAGGGAGGTTTTCAAAAGTAGGGGTTAATATGGTGAAGAATTTTATCTGAGTCGGGATTTCAAAAGTGCAGATTTTGGTAGGGATAATTTCCTTCAAGTGGGGATGGTACTGAATATTTTCCAAGCAATGATGGTGATGAATTTTCTAATTATGTTCGTCGGTATAATATTCATCCTACTGATGATGAAAATGCTTTTGCAGGTAATAATGAAATGAGGGAGACGTTGCAAGCAAATATTGTATCTAGGAGTAGGAGTAGGCCTTTTCATATCAATCCAAAATATTCCAGTTATACAAGGGTTAGATAGAATATCTCACAAGTAGAATTTCTATAGGTTATTTGATTTCAAGTGAATGTTGTCGAAAGGATTGCTTGAAATATATGGATTTCAAATTTTCTTTGGAGCAAAGGAAGAAATATTTTTCAATAAATAAAACATGCAAAATTTATTTTTAGTGCGTTGCATGCAATCTACACTAGCAGGTTATGATTATCATATTGGGAATGTATTGATCTGTAGAAAGGCTTTCAAAATATTGCATTCAGTTGGTAATTTTTGTTTGTCAAGAATCCAAGAAAGACTGGAAAAAGACCCTACATATTATTTAGAAGTACGTTATAAAAGAGAGGTTGGACCATCAGCAATTACAGCAATGTCATGGATGAAAGACTTCTTTTCAAAGCATGGAGAGTGTATGTCAAATAAAGACACAATATGTATTCCAAATAATTTCTCAAGACAAGAAATCTACAACTTATACAGATACTATGCAGAAGGTGCTGAAGGATGTGGTAATTTTATCACATATTCATATTTTACAAGGATATGGGGAAATGAATTCACCAATTTTTGTATTCAAGCTTTTGTGATCCATAATGAATTAAGCAAAGTCTTTCAGTAGAAATCACATAAGAGAATTTTTTGGCCGACGTGTTTTGAACCAACAAGTGTGGTTCATCATCAGGACCAGATGGAGAGGTAGACCATGGCAAAGGCTTAAATAGAGAGCAATAATTTCTACCAAAAGACTTTGTTGAATTCAACCATGTTCGTATTCCTAAGAAGACAAGGACGGGGATTTGCAGTACATGTGCTTCTCTTAAATCAAAAAGAGATAAATTTCAAGGGGCAGAAAGAGGTATGCATTCATAACATTATTTTTAAAAATTGGATAGTTATCAACTATGAAAATATATTTATTAATAGATTTCTTTTATTTTATGTGCAGATTCCATTGTCAAAGCACTTCAAGAGCATCGCAATCAGCAAACAAGTGAAAGACAAAAATTGTATAAAAATAGAAAAAAGTGTTATGATAATCCAAATAAATATTTGGGTTTGATAATTGATAGTATGAACCAAAAGAAAACACTTCTGCCACATTTTATCTGCACACCAAAAAATTTACAGGAAGAAAATTTTATTCCGCTTCACTTGGTTGGTTGTATGGTATTTAATGGGAAGATGTTGCCAAGGGTTTACTTCATAGCTCCAAATATTCATAATGATGAAAATATTACCATAACTATAATCCATGATGTGCTTTCTCATTGGTCTGGTATTCTTCCTGAAGTTTTGTATCTGCAATTGGACAACACAAGCCGTGAAAATAAAAATCAAGTTCTTTTTGGATATCTAAACATGCTTGTTCAATTGGGAATTTTTAAAAAGGTAAAGGTTGGTTTCCTTCTTGTTGGGCACACTCATGACCATATTGATCAGATGTTTAGTCATTTTTCAATAACATTGAGGAAGAATGTTGGGAGCCTGCCATCATCAATTGAATGTATTAAGAAATCATACATTCCAAAGCCTGTTTTTCATGTGCTAGAAGAAACTATGGACATGCGAAGGTTTATTCTAGGATTGCATGGTGAGGAGAAATGCATTGAACAACTTAATGACATTACCTTCCAGCATCATTTTCGTATTAAAAAAAATGATGGGAAAACACTTATATGTGGCAAGAAGTATTCAACTATTGCAGAATGGGGTCGCCATCCGATTTAGCATTTTTGAAGTTCATTCCAGATCATCCAATATTTGCATCAAAGGTAATATTATTACAATCAGTTGTTGAACTCAATAATGCACGAAGGCATAAGAAAGAGATAAATTATTTTGAATGTCTAGAAGAAATAAAAAGATGTATTAGAGATACCTATGACTACTTTGATGTTGTTGATTCAGTTTGGTGAGAGTCCTTTTTAAATGATCAAAGTGATATCATCTCAATATCAGGAAATGAATATACACTTTTAAGACTCCATTTATTTGGCCTCAAAATATGCCAAATTAACGGGAGGAAAGACACATTGTTGAACAACAACAATCTCAAGGCATTATTAATTCTCAATAGGAAGAGGAAAGAGAAAGAGAAATCTATATTGGTTCTAGAAGATCGTGTGCACAACGTGAAGCCATGGAATACCTTTACAGGGGTTTTGTGAATGATATTAAGGAGGGTTGCATGATTGTTACAGATCCATTTGGGCACATCAAATCCCAGCATTCAGATCAGTGTTTTAGGGCTCATCAAACCCTAAATTCAGTTGTTTCATGCCCTAAACAAGTCAGCCCTTTGAATGCCTCCTTCCCAGAAAGTTTCATGACCTAAGACGTCCAGAAATGATCTCTAAAGGGACCAGCGCAGGTAGATACACTGCCAGGGTGCTCTGCAGAGCACCCTAACAGTGTATCTACAGTTCCTAGTCTTATGCCAACCTCATTAAAAAATGAAACAAGGGTCTATGAGGATAGTTCTTTTACTGTGTAAATCTCATTAAAAAATGAAACGGGCCTATGAGGATAGTTCGTTGTCTTGTGTCACCCTCGTTAAAAAATGAAACCAAGGAGCATGAGGATAGTTCCTTGTCTTGTGTCAACCTTGTTAAAAAATGAACAAGTGTATGAGGATAGTTCTTTTACTGTGTCAACCTCATTAAAAAATGAAACAGGTCCATGAGGATAGTTCTTTTACTGTGTCAAACTCATTAAAAAATGAAACAGGTCACATGAGGATAGTTCCTTGTCTTGTGTCAACCTCGTTAAAAAATGAAACCAAGGATATGAGGATAGTTCCATGTCTTGTGTCAACCTCATTAAAAAATGAAACCAATGATATGAGGATAGTTCCATGTCTTGTGCCAACCTCGTTAAAAAATGAAACCGAGTATGAGGATAGTTCCTTGTCTTGTGTCAACCTCGTTAAAAAATGAAACAAGGCTATGAGGATAGTTCTTTTACTATGTCAACCTCATTAAAAAATGAAACAGGTCCATGAGGATAGTTATTTTACTATTTCAACCTCAATAAAAAATGAAACAAGTCAATGAACATAGTTCCTTGTCTTATGTCAAGCTCATTAAAAAATAAAACAAGGAATCTGAGCAGAGTTCCTTGTCTTGTGTCAAGCTCATTAAAAAATGAAACAAGGGTCCCAAGTTCCAAGTCGATTCTTTGATTAGATCTCGTAAAATCCCATTCGAGTCTTTCACTTGATCTCATAAAAGAAACTTCATTCCATCCACCTCATATCCGTGAGTAGTCTACTTAAGTGAATGTAATGAAGCTTGGGGGGCATGAACCTAGTGGTAAAGTTAAGTTTCCCTGTAGGTTATGTGAAGGGAATCACCCCATTCACCTTTGTCCCTATCTGGATGAAGCCAAAAAGGTGTTGGATAACTATCCTGCTTCACCACAGTGACTTCCATCTGGTTACAGGAGACTCTCCCTTTCATCATGTTGAGGGCATGTAAACCAATCTCAAGCATAGTTTTTCATTTCAAGCTTGTGTAAAAATGAAACTAAGTTCAAGCATAGTTTTTCATTTCAAGCTTGTGTAAACATGAAACCGAATCCAAGCATAGTTCCTTATGGTTAAAGCTTGTGTAAAAATGAACCCATTTCCATTTTAACCCTCATGATTGCGATTCTATTAGCCTCTTTTTTAAGATGAGCCTTGGTTGTTTTCATCCCATCGCCACCATCCCTTTGGCCGATCATACGCTTTCACTTGGTTGTTTACCCTTTTTTGAGGAACAGTTGCAATGAGTGGTCTTGTTAGCTAGCCTCTTCACATAAATCAACATGTTTTGAGAAGTTCCAACATCACCAGAACCAGTTTCTATCCTAGACACCACTCATTCCTCAAAGCAAAGTCCTCTTTAATCTCTTTTCAAACTCTCCAAACATGAAAAGATTATCGAGTGCTTGTCCTTTCTGGCTCGTTAATGTATTGGAAATGATATCTATCTTGTATTATTTTACGCTTTTTCGGACTTGAGAGATTAATTTACGAAAAAGAACTTGTGGAGTTTTATTTTTGTACCTTTTCAAACTATCTAAACATGAAAAGGACTGAGTTATCTTTGTCGTTAAACTCATTAAAAACATCAAATAGCAACAAACTTGTCCATCTAGACAAGACTGAGTTTCACCTTCGCTAGACTCATTAAAACATCAAATAGCGATGGATTAACCCAAAGGGTGAAATTATACAACAAGCATATGTTATCCTCCTCAATCTTGATAAAAATAAAGAGGTATTGGTCAGCAATGACTAGGGAAAATGGAAAATGGGGAAACTACTTTATGGTAGCAGGTCACTCTTGAACACGACACTTTCACTCCATCGTCGTGACTATCTGGATTGAGTTTTAGGTTTATGGTTATCACACCGTTGGTCTATCATACCATCCATTGCTTTGTTTTGGGTCAATGCTACCAATTCACTTTAGTTTCGTCCACATGTTCAAGAGAAGTCATTCAATCAAAATCCATCTTTTGCAATACCATAAACCTTCATTCTCATGATCGCCATTCCTGAACTTTGTATCGTCAGTCAAATTCCATCTCTAAAATCACTACACTCATTTAGTGTCGTTGATGTGGGATACATCAAGGCCCTCCTGCGACGACTCGCTTCTTGTCAACATCAATTCATTATCCAAGAAGTTGACCTAGGAACACCCATTTAGTACCTTGAGGCTTGCATGCATCCATGGCAGGTTTCTCATTTCGGCGATAGGCATACATCAATGGCCTTTAACCAAAAGACTTTGTATGGTGTTAGACATCAAATCATCCATTCACACCATGCAGAATGTACTGCAATACCTTGAGGATCATTATCATTATCAGTGATTTCTCTCGCATCTGTTAACAGTAGATGGTGTCTTCCCATGTTCGACTTCAGATCACATTCACATGGTTAGACTTGTACTTGAGTGAATGGTTGAACGAGATTGAGGACCCCAGATATAGTTTCATCCATCCGGGCTGCAATTTCAGGAGTACTAAATCATATGTACAATGGCTTTACATTGATGGTCATTCCAATCATGGGTTTATATCTGTAGACGACTATTTATGTACATGTAATGAAATTTTGTAAGCTAAGCATGGGTATGCCTTCCCCCAACGATTCATGTAAAATCAAATATCATGATATATGTATTGTAATTGATGCAGGTCACCTTCCACTTCGATACCTCCTCATCACATCGTAAAGCATTTCATTCGACATTGGCACTTTTCCGACTTCATGCTTTAGGGGGCAGTTGTTACAGATCCATTTGGGCACATCAAATCCCAGCATTCAGATTAGTGTTTTATGGCTCATCAAACCCTAAATTCAGTTGTTTCATGCCCTAAACAAGTCACCCCTTTGAATGCCTCCTTCCCAGAAAGTTTCATGACCTAAGACATCCAGAAATGGTCTCTAAAGGGACCAATGCATGTAGATACACTGCCAGAGCGCTCTGCAGAGCAGGTAGATGCACTATCAGGGTGCCTTGCAGAGCACCTAATCCCTCTTTAGGCTGCGCTGGGTGAATTTGAGCGAAATTCAATTGGGGTTTGGGGAATATTCTTATCTCTTGGAGTCATCTAGAAGCTTCCCTCAGTTATCTACTCCTATGAGCTAGAAAATGGATGAGGAATGAGTTAAGGTGCATCTTATCCTCTCATCCCTTCCTCCATGGAACTAATTCTAAGTATGGAAGGCCATTCAATGTCACCATTAATGACAAAACCTCCTTCATCCTCATATAAATTGACCATTCATCTAAGTGATCAAGGGCTGACTGGATTATGTTGAATTTTAAGGAGATAATGCTGCTATGAGACTTGACTTTGCTGCAAATGATGTGATGCCACAAGCTTGTCTTACTTTTGATGTGATGTGGATGGGATCCATGTCGAAGAAATCACTCTGAATCAGACACTGATGGTTGTAAGTCCTTCTTCTATCTAAATAAATTGTTTGAGCCTTTTTCCATATGTTGTGTTCTTTCATAATGCTTATATGTATGAATTGCTTCTCATTCCTTTCATTTATGTTCAATGGATCATATGCTTTGATTGGCTTTTGTCTTCTGTTGTATTTACAGGGTACTTCTCAAGCGGATTAAGTACGGGAAGGAGCGATGGAATCAATAAAAGGGAGATGAGTGGAAAGTGAGACTACAGGTAGACCTTCTATCCTCTTTTCTTATCTATTTTTCATAGGGAAAGTTGAAAACACTTTAAACTATTGTTCTAGACATATCTACTTGTCTAGTGAATTAGTGTTTATTCGTAGATGCTAAATTCTCCAAAACAATGATAGCATTATTAGCAGATGGAGATCCACTTGGCTATCCATTTTGGGGTGTGAAGGTTATAAAATTCATTAAATAAAATGAAGATATTACATCTGTTGAGGTACATTGGTATGCCACAAATACCCACCCATTCAATGGTGTGTACAATCTAGAGATAGTTGTTGATAAACAAATTCGCAGAAAGAGAAAAAGAAAGGGTACAAATATAAATCATCGCCGCACAAACCTATTAAAATTGGAGGATGTTGATATACTTGTTTATGAATTCAATTTAACAAAGAGAGGAACTCTTTGCTTCAAGCCCATAGATATTTTGAAGAAGTTGCTACTAGAAGGAACAGTGTTGAGATGGGAGTCGAGTTGATCTAGAAGACTTTTGAAACCTGAAACGGTGGGCATACATGTTGGTTCAAATGGGCCTCTAGTTGATGAAAGAGAAGAATATGGGTCATCTTCATTTGCATCGAGTCATTCATCTGAATATGTAGATTCTAATGGTGTGCCAGATCCTATGGATGATTTTGAATAAATGTATAAGACATTTTATGTAAATGATTTTTGCATGGTAACTTGAAATAAATATTTATGAGTCATTTCTATGTTTTTTGGGTTTAACATTTTAATTAAACGAAATTCATGTCTTTAGAGATGTTTGCATTGTAACTTGAAATAAATATTTTGACTTCCATATGATCTTACATGAAGTTATGGGTCATTTCTATGTTTTTTGGATTATATGCTCTAATGTATGTGATATTCAATCTACGAAATTTGATATTTTGATTAAAAGTAAATAAATATTAGAAATTAATGTTTATTTTTTAAATTATACAGTGATATTGCCATGATATTATTTATTGTTATCATTGGTATAAGATAGCTTTAAAATTGTTGAAGTTTTAATGCCTCATGAAAAAGAACACTTCGTCTTGATGGTTGATTTTTAGGTTTTTGTTGAAATAGGATAAGTTATCTTAGGCTAAAATTTGAAAAGAGCTATAGTTTTAGCCTTTGAAATAAAAATTACTCTTGGAAAAATGAATTTTTCATTTACTTGTTCATTTTTAAAAATTGTTTTAGTAATATAATTTGTCCATAATTTTATGGTTGAAATGTGTTAAAAACTGAAGGTTTTTAATTACAAGGTTGAAAAATTGTCAAAATCTTAAGGTTTTTCTTAATTATGATATTTGATCTTTAAGTCTATTGTTGAAAACAATTACAGTTTCAAGCTTTTTTAGAGTCAATATATTTTATCTTTAACAACATGGATGGAAATTGTTGGAATTTTCAGGATTCGAGACATGATATTTTATCTTTAACATCATGTCTGAGAATTGTTGGAATTTTACAGTTTTTCAAAGTCCAAATATTTTATCTTTAACTCCATTGCTAAAAAATGTCAAAATTGTAACTCGGTTTTTTTTGTTATTCCTGAATAAACACTTATTTTTTTAAGGGTTTTTTTTCATCCATTTTTCAAAACAAAAATGGTTTTTACTTCCATTTAAAAAAAAAAAAAAAAAATTGTTGAAAATTTACCCTTAAAAAAAACATCATTCTGGCATAAAAAAATTTCATTTTTGGGTTGTCTTTTCATGTTTTATTGGGGTTTTTGGGCTAGAGTGCCTATTTTGAGGTAATAGTTCTCGTTTGATCAGTAACTATGTTTTAAATGATGTCTTCAAATAAATATAGAAGGCCCTCAACATTAGGATCTAAAATCAATGGGTTGTAGGAATGAGTGGAGGGTTGATCACACAAGGAGTGATAGCTTGTAATATAACTCCAAAGTTATAACAAAGAATCTTCCACAAAAGTTACAAGATAAACCCTTAAATTCCAAATATAACCAAGACATTCACCAAAAACAACACAAGAATATATAGTGAAGAATCCTTAAGGTTAGGTAGCATCATCAAATACTCCTTACGAAAAGAATCACTTTGTAAGTCATTGTTGGCTGTGTGGGGCCTGACCCAGGTTCAACGTTAGTTAGCCAAAAACATCCCTACACTACTGGCCCTTTCGGCATCAGTCCGCGGAGCACAGACTGAAGCCTCACCCGAAGCAGTATGGGGGGATGTTGGAACCAAGTTTCCTCACCCTGAGATGTTCGTGATGTCGGTTTATACCTTTTGTTCCTGTTTTCGGGCAGGTCCCCAAGTTTTATGGCTCTATCTATCTAGCCCTTTATTCCACCCTTCGGTACCTCCGCGAAGGGGTACGATTGACCTTCATGCAACCCTAACCTGTGGTTCAGGTACTTTCTCACTGCTAGGGCAACTTATTGTACAGATTCCCAAATAATCTTAAGTGTCTTACTTATCTTATTAAACGATCACGGTTAGTGCCATGTAAACATATATTCTTACTTGTGTTCAATTAACCAACGTAATTACATACACTCGCGCATTACATAAGCATTGTAAATGAAATCCATACACAATATGACAAGATGCATTAACATGAAACAAAGACACAAAATTTGTAGAATGCTTCTCTTTATTGATATCTTCAGATGATTACAGACTCTATCCACCTTGCGCACATAGTTGCAGGGTTCCGTGCACTCAGTTGCTGACTTCCACCCTAGGCCTCTATGCACTCAGCTGCAGAGACTCTACCTACGCTAAGACTCGAAACGTAGACTTCTCTAAATACTTCCTTCTTATCACTCAAGACTTATCACTACTTAGAGCTTACTTTATTAGTTATTTTTATACAATTCCATGGTCCGTAGACCAAGGGTGGATCTTTACAGCCGACTTTACACTTTACAAAATAAGGGCAGACAACCCTTTATGACTCATGACACCTTTGCACTCCACGACCACAAAATGTGGAGACTTTACAACTTTATTACAAAATTTGACCCAAAACATGGACTTTTAGCCCCAAAACTGTCCTTGGGGGATCTTGTTCCCAACAGGCCCCCAACACAAACATCGTTACTTTCCCTTGATTCACTAGTAGACTTGGAGATCTTAGCGTGAAGACCTCCCAGCTCGACCTATATGACCGCAACCTCGGTAGTGCATTGTGTGGCCGTCTTATTTGCTTCTTCCACCATCTACTCGGTCACTACTCTTGAGCTGTCAGCCAGAAGCTTCTGCTGAGTTGCTTGCAGAGTCACAAGATTTCCCTCAATAGAGGTCGTAGCCGCATAAGCCTCATCCAACCAGGGCTGCGGTCGTGCCTTCAACATTGCTTCCTTGTGCTGCACTACATCTACCTGCTCTTTCAGCTGCTTGGTCTCCTATAGCTTTTCCAGTCTCTATGTGAGCGCAACGGTTCATGTTGTTCCTTTTACCTCATCATAGCACTGCTGCAACTCGCATACTTCGGTCTCAAGTCATTGTACATTAGGGTCCTCCTAAAAGCTCTTCAGGACCTCAAATGATTGTTCAAAGAGTTGTGTGCAGTCTGCTACTGCACTGTCAACCACCACTATTGCTTCTGTGACAGCGGTTGCACACTACTCCTTTACTTTTGGCGGGGTTGAAGGCTAGGCCTTCAACTGTAATTTGGTAATCTGAAGTTTCAACTCCAGCTGATCCCTTGCCATCTCTGTGCAAGCATTGCGCACCCCTGTAGCCAGCTTTCGTACGTGCACCTCGACTGGTTCTTCCTCAAGAATGGCCAACTCTAAGACCATTCGACATGCCTCCTCCACGACCTGAATTATTCACTTTTTTTGCATGGTTACCTCAATCATGATGGTGATGGAAGAGTCTATCTTTAGCGCCATATGTTCATTATTAATTCTTTGCTCGCTGATCACCTGTAGAGCGCGGTGTTCACGGGCCCTCAACTCCGCAATCACTCCATCCTGCAATAGGTGGAGCGCCTCACCAAGGAGTGCTACCAAATTCACCCTAACTCCCTTGATGGCACTGACAGTAGGCCTGTCATCTTCATTCTCTGTGGTCAGTGCTCCATCGGGTAGCACTATTGTGCTGGGGACCTTCGCGGGCAGCATCTTGGTAGCTTCTGAAGTGCCAATAGCAAGGCTAGTGGACACCGTGCCAACCTGTGACACGCGATTTTGCAGCTCTTGCCGACCTATCTGGATGTCCCCCAATATTATTTGTTGTTTATGCTCAAATTGTTGTAGGGCCTCCCCGGTGACATCCCGCACTGTGTCTCCAATATCATGAAAATTTCCCTCTGTGAGAGTGATTGGGTCCAGCGACATCTTTGTGGCCTTGGACTTCTTCCTCGAACCTCCTTTCCCATATTCCCTTGGACGCTTGATGCCGGCAAACGTCGCCTGTGGGTTTGCGTTGTGTTGCTACGTCATCTCGTCCATCTCTTCCTCTCTCTCGAGCAAAGGTGACCTCAAGCCTTTGTCAGAGCCCTACTCTATTCCACCTGTTTGTTTCTTCGTCTGCTAAGTAGCATCGCGCTCCACTTAGGCCTTGTCAATGGCCTCCTTTTTCCTCTTTTCGGCCAGCTATGCCAACTTGAGCTTGACCTCCTCCTTCTTGTGTTGCACGGCGAAATTTCTCACTCCTATCGCCAAGTCTGGTGTAGTGCACCATTTTTCCAACCAGCAATCAAGTACTGCGTCAATGGCATCATCCGTTTCCAGGTAAGGAAATTCGTACCATGTCTACGCAGGGTCCTTCCGCACCTTGATGGATACATGGTGAAAATCTACCTTAAACTTCATGTAGCCCTGTAGATTGGAGAACACCGAAGATGAAAACTACGGTTTGCGATTGATGGCCATGTGGATGTTCATCTCCATCAAGATCCAGAAGATCTTGCTATCCTTGATGCGCTGCGCATCCTTAGTCACCCATAGCGAAGCGTACTTCGCTTCTTCTGGTAAGTTTGGCATGACCGAAGGGAATTGACTATCCTCTGGTAGCTCCCATGCTACCAACACAATAGACAGCAATATTGGAAAGTACTTCTAAGCTCTTAAGCCTCGTGACAGTTCGTAGGAAACTCACTAAAGAGATAGCGTGCCCAATTTAACTAGACTCCTTCGGCGCATTGGGCTACTAGCACGACAACAAGCGCTGACACCTCATCAGCGCAACACTTCCTCACCACCTTCCCTGCCAAAATCTACGTAGCCACCTTTACAGAAGGGTCACTAATGATTGATATGGCATATCGGTGCGGCTTCTTCACAGCTTAAATTTCTCTTTCATGGCCTCCTCAAGGGCCTGCTTTCCACCTTTTCCACCAAAAATCATGGTTATATTTTCTCCTGTGTAGGGCAACAGCGTGATCATGTGGATCAATCTGTCAGTGATGGGTATTGGCTCCTCCAGCCACAGACACCCATCATGCACCAAGCATAGCAGTTGCTTGATGACCAAGACTGTAATCAGGTTGCGGTTGTAGTGTGGAACCCATAGCATGTTGAGTAGACTTTCCTTGTCTACTCCTCTAAGCCACCTCAGTGGCTCCAATGCTGTCATCTCTGTGGTTGTGTCAATAATGTGATGCATCAGCTGCTCGATCACCAAGTGTGGGAACCTCTCACGGTCAGCTAAGTTCCAGTCTTCGATTTTTAACAGAGGAACCTGCCCCAAGTGTGGTCCTTCAAAAACAATCTCATCCGGTAGCAGAGGGGTTTGCAAGGGGACCTTTCTCTCATCAATATATTTCGGTACCTTGGTCTTGCCCTTGCATGGAGGGATGTACTCAGGCAACTGAGTGATAAGGTCATCACCCTAGGCTTCAACTTCTTCCACGTCTATCCCCACATCCTCATCATCCATCTGGATGTCTTCGATTTCTTCCTCCTCTGGCTATAGATTGATGGCTTTTCCCTTTGCCTGTGCGGTGGGTTTGTCCTTCAGCGGGTTTCTTCTCAGCCATGTGTGCATTTATATTGTAGGCTTCTTGCCCTTCTTATCCTTTGCACTCTCCTTGGTTTGGGTTGGCTTTGGTCTCGGCATCCTTGGTGATATGGGGACTTTCGCTAATACTTCGGCAACCTCTTAAGCAGCTTCTTCTGCCTCCATAACAATTCCTGGCACTGACTCCTCTGTTATCACTGCTCCGGTATCTATAGCTTCTGTGGGTGCCGACATGACGATATTCAACAGTGCTCATGTCATCTCTGGTAACTGCTCAAACGCTGAACTTGCTATCAAAGCCTTGAAGAAATCTCGGTTCATGTGCACCTGAGAGCCTAACAACTCAATTCTGAAAATGCCAAGTGTTTTTTGTTGGGCAGCCACCTGTAATTTATAGGGAATTTTGAATTCAAATCTGACTGTTCCCCCCACATTCAGTTCATTAACACTAGATTGGCGGAAGATTTTCAAAATGACCATCCACGATGCGCACTACAAATAGATGTGTGTGACGCAATCCCTCCTCCAAATTAGTGGGATCTTCCCCTATTTTGACACGTGACAGATGGTCTAGTCCCGTGTTCAATCATCCAAACTCACAACAACCACAAAATCATACTCTTTGAACAATAACAACCACCTGTAGATTCTCCCCCCCAAAACGGGCTTATTTACCAAGTATTTCAACGCGGAATGATCCATATACATCTTAAAATGTCCACCCATAAAATAGTGTCTAAACTTCTTGAGCATGTATACCATGGCTAACCCTTCATGCTCGATGGTGGAATAGTTCTTCTCCGCTTTGGATAACCTTCTGCTTGTGAACGTTATAGGATGGTCTAATTCTCCTTCGCCAGCCTGTGTCAGTACTGCTCCCAGCATTATACATGACACATCGACATGTACATGAAACTCCTTCTTCCAATCCGAGAAGACTAAAATCGGCACGGTGACCATCTTTTCTTTCAATACATCCAATCTTTTCTTACAATCCTCGTTCTAGTAGAATGTGATGTCCTCTTCCAACAACTTTTCCATAGGCGCGGTGATCTGGGCATAGCCTTTGATAAACTTCCTATAATACCCAGTATTTCCTAAGGTTGTGCGCAACTATTTCACACTCCTCGGCACTTCCAAGTTAAGTATCACCACGATCTTCACAGGATCTACCACCAGTCCCTATCTACAAACTACATGACCCAACAGAGTCCCAAATGAGTCCAGAACTAACTCAAAAATTGAACTACCTTCTACACCTAGAGCCATGCTCTATTTATACATTCCCATGGTCCACGGACCATAGGTAGGCCGACACATTCTATATTAAATTACAATATTTTAGGGCGAACTACCCTAGACTCTCGCACTTCATGCCTGCATTTTACGGGGCCTTTCATTACATTTGACAAAAATTCAGGCTACAAGCCCCAGCAATCCGTTATAGGGGGATCCACTGCCCAACAGGCCCCCAACACAATCATCGTGACTCGTCCCGAGTCACTCGGCTAGTGTGGCAATCTTTGCTCAGAGTCTATCCAGCAACTTCTACGCATCGTGGACGTCTGCCACACATCCCTCCATTGTCTGTTGTATCAATTGTGCACGACTCTCTAATGCCTCGTTGTCAGAGGCACCCTTTCACTTTTGCACATAAGTGTCCTGAATCTGGGCCAGCGTCCCTTTGATCATGGCAGTGATCGTGAACGCTTCCTCGAGCAAAGGCTGGATGTGTGCTTTAAGCCCTGCTTCTTTCTACCGTGCGGTGTCCACATGTTCTTTCAGAGCCTAGGCCTCCCTCATCTTAGCCAATCGCTAAGTAAGGGTGACTGTCTGAGCAGTCCCTCAGACATTGTCATAAGCCACCGCAACTCTTGCGCTTCTGTCTCTAATTGTTGCAGCATTGGGTCTTCTTGTAGTGAAGTGAGCGTAAGAAGGGACTGATCCAAGAATCTTGTGCAGTCCTGTACAGCACACTCTATCACTTCCAACCCCGATTGAATCACATGGTGGTGCTACTCTCTAACTTCCAGGTGTGTAGAGGGCTGCGCCTTCAGCCTCAGCTCCGCGATCTGCAAATTCAGCTCCAACTGAACCTTTGTGGCCTCCTCCTGGGTCTTGCAGACTCCAGCTGCCAGTTGGTGAATCTTTTCTGCAGTGGGGAGTGCCACCGGCACGGCCAACTCCGGGATGCTGCTACAGGCTTCCTCCATGGCCTGTTCTAATCCCTGGTTTTGTGCAGCCAGGTTGTCGCTCTACAGGCTAAGTTGTTCTACATTTTCCTTCTGCTCGCTCAAGATTTGTAAAGCGCGGCCCTCCCTGGAGCGAAGCTCAGCAGTTATCCCATATTGCAGCTAGTATAAGGTTTCTCTGGGAAGAACAGCCAAATTCAATCCCCAACCCCCACGTCACCTTCGGCCTTTGCTAGGATGGCACAATTGGGTAACACCAAATTGTTCATTGTGTGGCTGCACAACATCTACTCATCTGCAGATGCACCTTCCACGAGGGTTGGCGTCATCACTCCTGGGGGTCGCACCTGTAATGCCTGCAACTGCACTCTAAGCACCCCCAACACAGTGGTCTGCTCCGTCATCAACTCTTCCAAAGCATCCTTGGTGACATCGCGACCTAGTTTTCCACTGTTAGGAAGGGCTCCCTCAAATGTCTTCATTGTCTTTGTCTTCTTCCGTGCGGTTGGCTTCTCCTGACTGCATGACCTCTTGAGTTGGGATAATTTTGTTTTTCATTCCTCTGTCTCAGCCTCCTCCTGTATGTCCTGCTTCATGGACATTTCCTGACCTTCCTCGGTCTCTTCGGTGGGCGCGGTTGTGGTTTTTTTCGTCTGCACCATTGTTGCTGCCTCAACCGCCTCCCGCTACACGGTCACTTTCTATTCCTAGCGCTTTCTCTCCGCCAGCTTCATGATGCACAGCTTGGTTTCCTTCTTCCTCTGTTGTGCAGCAATATTTTCTAGTTTTTCCAAGTCCGGAGCGTGCTACTCTAGAGACAATGCCGCCATTACCTCGAAGATTGCATCGTCCGTTGCAATGAACGAAATCTTTACACATGTTTGGGTTGAATCCTTTCGTGCCCAGATATACAAATTATGCATATGCACCTTGAATCCGACCATGTTTTGCAAACTGTTATATACTGTCGAGGACAAACATAGCCCACGGTTGATCCATGTTCAGATGCGCATATCCATGAACACCCAAAACACCTTGATCTCATGAACCTTCATCGCATCTTTCGTCACCCAGAGCGAGGTGTACCTCACGACTTTGGTAGGTTCTTCTCCATGGTGGGGAACTGGTTGTCTTCCGGTAGATCCCCTGCAACCAACAAGATGGATAAGAGAAACCACATCTTACCCTGCTCTTGGGCCTCCTGACAATTCGTCAAAAATTCATCGTAGAGAAATTGCGCCCAGTTGAATTGGACTCCCTCTGCACACTGCTCTGACAAAGCAACTACAGATGTTGGCACCTCGTCTATGCGGAATTTCCTCATAAGGTTGTCGGCCAGTAGCTGGGTGGCTACGCGCACCCCTTTGTCCTTGATGCTCGCTATGACATACCCTCGCTTCCTCTTCTCCAGCGTATATTTTGCCTTCATAGCTTTTGCGAGGGCCAAGGTGCTACTCTTTCCCGCTATGGATGCGGGGTTGTTTCCTTTTATGGGCAACCATGAAATCCGGTGAATAAAATAATCTATGATGGGAATCGGCTCCTCCATTCGGAGATACTCATCATGTACTAGACATAGTAGCTTCTGAATGACAAAGATTGTGATGGGCACGCTGTGGTAGTGGGGTATCCACCGCAGATTGAGCAACCAAGCCTTCTCCACACTGCATAACCATTTCTGCTGCAATATTTCCTCCGCGGCAAACTATGGGAACTTCTCGTTGTCCACGAGGTCCTAGTCTTTGAACTTTATGTTCGGTACCCGTCCCAGTGGCGGATCGTGAAACCTTATCTCCTCCAGAAGAAGCGGAGTCTAGAGCGCACTGTTTGTGGCCTCCAGGTCCTTTGGTATCTTGGTTGTCCCTTTCCATGGGGGAATGTAGGGGGGTAACTTTATCACCAAAGGCATGTGGGAAACATTCTCTGCCTCATTGTCCTATGCTTCAATTTGGTGATCAGGGCTTGCAAATCGTGCTCCTCCTCCTCTGTTTCAACGGCAACAGCTTTGCCCTTCTCTATCATTGCCAATTGACTAAATCATGGGTTCTGTGGTGACACCCGGACTGGCCCCATGGACTGCTTGTTTTTCTATGGTCACAGTGTGCGTGGGGTCTTGGGAACCTCTGGTGCAACTACTGCCTCTCCATGCTCCTCCTGGGTCACACACGGTTCTGGGGTTGCCTCCACAAATCGCACTCTGGTCTTCGCAGCTGACATTGTTTCTACACTGGATTCGTTCGATTGCATACTCACGGGTGGCAAGGTAGCTTGGTGCTCAATGCTCTGTACTGGCTCAAATATCAAACAACCAAGTTTTGTCTCGAGGCTACCCTAACGGATTTTATACTGAAGTTTGAATTTGAATCCGCCCATTCCCTCCACTTCTAAGTCGATAATACCTTCTTGGCAGCAGATCGTCCTAAATCTAGCTCTTAATTCTTATATTAATGACCTGCCACCCGCTCCTTTCTGCCTTAAATTAGACCTCTTGTCATGAATAGTGACATCAACGGTCACATCCCAGCCTACCTGCGCAGTATCGCAGCTCCTTGTGCGTGACCATGAACCTTGTGACCTACTGGCCCTGTGCGCAACCTCCTTTCCACGCAGCTCTCCTGCAGACTCGTTTATAGTCCGCGCCTTTTTTCAACTGCTTTGAGCATTGAGACTGTTCTATGGTCGCACCCCTAGTGCGAGGCTTCAATTTTTCTGTTATCCCTGGCTTCAGGCACCCTTCAAATACCCTTACTTCCGGTAGTGCGTCGTGTTCTTCTTTGTATGGTACGCTCCCCTGGTTAGTAAGGTGTGGTCACAGCCATGATAGCAAGGTCGCAACTCTTTCTAATGTAGTAGCAGATCCAGCTAGACATGGTCCCATCATGCTTAGTTTTTTGCGACCTGCTTGTGTGACTATGGTTTCAGGTTTGCTAATTGCTTCTTCCAATATCACACTTTTCTTGCTCGGTCGTGCCCACTCTTCATCGAGTTCACGAAGTTTCAAGCTGCCTTGCCAAATGGCTTCCTGTAACTGCCTAATTCCTTTACCCAGGTCCTCGCGCCCCATCCCAACTGCGGGAGCTGTGTTCTAGGGATTCTTCTCTATCCTCCTAGTTTCATCTTGTCTTGTCAATGTTGGAGTCATCTGTGTGCTCCAGTTTTTACTTATGGTCCCATAGGCCCATCGAACCACTAGTACGCGCAGGTCCCAGTCGGTTCGGCTCACGTGGTGAAATCTATTCATGACTCCACATAGTGTCTTGAATGCTTTGTCGTGGACTATTTGTGGAGGGTGTCGCCTTTCCTGTTGTCACATCTGGTTCCAACTTCCAATCCTTAGTCTAGGAGGTGTTTGCACAGCACACACCTACACCCATCAACATAGGTGGGCACATAGCCTGCTCCGTACTAGCTACCCAACTCGCATTCGATGTTGGGGACTTCCAAACCATAAGTGCATTTGTCTTCTTCATTCACGCCAATTCCCCATAGTCTTCTGGTGTGTACCCCACCATCGTGCAGGTGCTGCGTGAAACGCCCATTCCAGTGCATCGTACTGTTGTTGTTCCGGTGCTGCACTTCTATCCAAGAATTCATCTACTCCTGTTACCCCATCATAGGTTGGCAATTCCCTTGCTTCGGTCGACACACGCCGCAGTGATCTGATCATCATGTTGCAATTCAACGTTGTCACTTTTTGCAACTGGTTCTGCTAGCATTCTATTTCTTCATCTGAATCCAAAGTAAAGGAACTTTCACGCTCCCAAGAGATTCTCCCATCTACAGTTGGGTTCACTTGATCCTGGTCTTGTGTTATTATCTGGTAAATGTAATCCAGCTCATCTTCATTGTCATCGTCGCGCATAGGTTCGGTGTAGCGCGCTCCTTCGGCTAGATCTAGCGGAACTATTACGCGTAGAGACTTTTCTCAAATATCATCTTACGCTTCTTCAGGTTGATGACTCCATTCATATCAGTGGCTCAGTCGATTCCTAGCAACACGGGGTAAGGGTTGCTATCATCCACAATCTCTATCACCTCAAAGTCTGTCTGTGTGCTCGCACCTTCGGTATCCACTGTTACCCCCTGCAATCTCCCCATGGGTAAAATTTTCTGTTGGTTCGCCATTCGCAATTGAATGGGGGACCACTGCAACGTGGGTCTGCCTATGCATTCCCACGTCTACTTTGGTAACACATTCGCGTCTGAATCAAGGTCCAGGATTACTTGATCCATCTCATATTCGCCAATATGCGTCGTCAATCTCATCTCCCTCCTGGTGTGCAATGTATGCTTTCTTAGTTTCCGGACTATGAGCGGTTCCCCTGACCCTGCGCACCTAGTTATCAAATTGCTATAGTCCTTTAACCACCTTGTTGTCGCACAGCAATATCATGCATGTCTCTAAAAAGGTAGTAAGCATAGAAGGATCCATCCCTATCTTTGGTTGATCCTTACTACCTGAAGTAGAGGCCTCCATGAAGCTCTGCTTAGCTTCCATAAACGTCTCCTTCGCTCGCTCCAAGTCAAACTTAGGTTCCTTTGTAGGAGCCTTGCGAACCCATGTGTCTTCCTTGAGATACTCCCCCTTATCTTCCCCTATGGTCACGCCGCTTCTAAGCACCATGTTCACGTTGGGGTCTTCTTCGAGCGGTTCAGACCTCATCATTTGAACATTCTGCGTCGAATTAGGCTGAAGTACCCCTTTCTCATGCATCTGCGCGATCAACATGGGACAATCTATTGCTTCATGGTCGAATTTAGCACAATATGAATAAGATGGTCCTATCGGGTTGGTACAATCACGAGCGTAGTGCCCCAGTCCTCCGCAATTGTAACAGATTAACTGTCCTCGGCCCCTTCCTGGCCCCATTCCTCCTTGTCCTCAACCCCGCCCTTGAAATCCACCGCGTGCCATCCCCGCGGCTGGGTCAAGACCTCTCATTTCCATCTGCATTCTATATGCGAGGGTCCACTCCATCATTAACTCGTAGTTGCGATAAGTACACTTGTCATGGCCCACCGATCTACAAAAATTTCAAAATAGTTGCTCGGGAGTTTGTGTATGATTCTACAACAAATGACAGTTGTCTGTCATGTGTTTTCCCCCCACCTGACAGATCGCACATCAAAGCATGGTTGCCGCACTTGGCCCTGCCTGTGCCTCTAGTCTCAACAGCATTGGCCCCCCTCCTACCAAATAGTTCGCAAATACTGGACAGTGATCCTTATCGTGGCCTTGGGCTTTACATTTCATGCACCATACTTCTTTGCACGCTTTCGGCCGGGGTGCCCTATCCTACTTCAAGCTCTGCATCTCCAAGAATAGGTTCTATATCTGCGCATGGATTTGTTGGACTCCCAACCCCAGATCCTGTATCAGTGTTTCATGTAACCTTATCACCATTTCTGACACTTCTGCCTGGATTGAAAGCTTCTGCTGTGACAGCGCCATCCTCAAGTGTGGTGTGAAAGATGGCACAAACCATGCCCAGTGATGCGCATCCGTTAGTGTCATATTGGCCTTGCAGATCATATTCTTCAGTCTCTAATACAGATCCCGAGGGGTCTCACCTAGAAGCATCGCGATCTCTTTAAATCTGATGATTGACTGTGTCTCTGATTTCAGCCGGCTAAATTCTTTTTTCAACGCATCTTGGATCTCCATTATTCCTACATTTGGGTGATCCTTTGAGTGCTTGATATACCACGTCAATGCGTGATCCTACAGTGCGCTTACCGATGTAGCCTTCTTAATGTTATCATCTGTAACCCCTTGTGCTTCCCACACTGCTCTTACCACAAAATAGAACTGATCTGGGTCCTCATTTTCGACTCCTCTAAATACAGGTAGCTTAATTGCACTCGCCATACTGAACTGTTGGTTTGGTGGAGGTGGTATGGGCAAAGATGGAGGTGAAGGAGGTGAAGCAAGTGGTGGCGTAAGTGGAGATGGTAACTACGGAATGCGCTGCCTTATCAAACTGACTGCACTCCTCGGCGAGACCTGAGTGCGCTCTTCCTCGCTTGCTCACAGAGGTGAAATTAAAGGACTGTTTCCTAACCCTTCGATACCTTTGTAGACCTTTCTGCTTCAAATCGTTCCAATCATTAATGTATTCGCAGCACCCATTTTCCACATAACAACGTCTTAATCCAGGTATTCAAGGATTTGATGTACTTACCTCGCGGTCCCTGGAGAAAACATCTTTCTGTTTCGTTGTAGCTTACAGTCGTGTTTATCGCAAATTCAGTGATAAACCCTCCTATTATCCAGCTAAGCCAATGGTCTACGGCCTGTGTGATATTATCTTTTGATGCCTCTAGCTTGCGCACTAACTCCAGAGTCCACACTATCGGTTGATCTAACTTATACCTTCCCTGGCTATCGGCTAACCTCGTGATCCAATCATACAGCTCTGAAGAGAAGGACGCGAAGAATATCTCTTGGATTTCCGTATATACGTAGCAATCCAGCCACCTCTTCTCATATACCTGTGGAGTTCTGTTTTCATGTGCCATGAACTCATGGAGTTTCTGAACCAACCACTCTTCCATTTCTTTCTTCGTAAGGTTCTAGTGTTCCGACATCAGACATCCCTTAGGCAGATCCCAGTCCTGGCTACGAAACCATTTGTTGGTTTGATGGGTCCTGACGCAGGTTCAAAAGTGTTTTATCCAAACAAATCCCGAAACTACCGACCTTTTCAGCAACAATCCGCAGTGTGGGGACCGAAGTCTCACCCGACGTAGTATGGGAGGGTGCTGGAACCAGGTTTTTGCACCCTAGGGATGTCTTGATGAGATCTGGAAAGGTCGCCAACCGATCATGTGCACCTGTACTATTCCGCGTAGCTGTCTGACCTTCGTGTAGCTTTGTACAGAGCGCAAAGGGTTGCTATCTAGATCCTCTAACCTTATTGTGCTATTATTATAGATCTAACTTAATTTTGTGGGCCTAGTAATCTTTATCAATCATTCAACATTTATAACCAGTGCGCGCAACCATAAACTGTAAAGAGATGCATAAACATATACCAGAAGCATAAACAAACAGATCTGTGAATAGATGCACAATATTTCAGAATCAACTTAGCTTTTATTAACTTTATGTTCTAGTACAATCCAATTCCACCTTGTGCACTCAGCTGCAAGGGTCCGCGCACATAGCTGCGAACTCTACCAAGCCTCTGTGCACATAGCTGCATAGCCTCTTCCTACTCCTACAACCCCAAACTCGGACTTACAGACTCAGAGCGACTATCGACTTCAAAAACCCATAATAATCCAGAACTAACTCAAAAACTGAACTGCCTTCTACACCTAGAGCCTTGCTCTATTTATACATTCCCATGGTCTGTGGACCATGGGTAGGCTGACACATTCTATATTAAATTACAATATTTTAGGGTGGACTACCCTAGACTCTCACACTCCGCACCCGCATTTTGCGGGGTCTTTCATTACATTTGACCAAAATTCGGGCTACAAGCCCCAACAATCCGTTATGGGGGGATCCGCTGCACAAAAAAATGAACACAAAACAAGAATTTCTTCATATTGAGCGTGATCTGGTACCTTTGACAGGTATCTAGCATCAGGCACAAACTTACCACATGGCATTTCACCAGCCCAAACATAGTCTAGTCATCAAAGTACACTTCCAGGAACTTATGAATAAATTCCTTGAACGCAGCAATGGCTACGCATGAAAAAATCGCAGGCGCATTCTTCAATCCGAAAGGCATTACAGTGTACTAAAAACACCCCCACTCTGTCGTGAAGGTCATCTTAGTCCTATCCTCCAGCGTGATTTTGATCTGATGGGACCCAGATAACCCATCAGTGAAGGAATACGCCTCCTGGCCACCTACATTATCCAACACCTCATCAATGAATGGACTTGGGAAATGATCATGTACACAAGAATCATTTAATTTCCTGAGATCTACGCATATCCTTATTTCATCCTTCTACTTCTTTTACTACACCACCATTGGGCTTACCCAATTAGATTCTTCTATCGACTCAATGATGCTTGTCGCGAGCATCTTGTCTAGCTCTAAGTGGACCTTCTCCTTATACTTCGGATTGAGGCGGTAAGGTCTTTTATTAACCATCTTCGTGTTGGGTTTTAACGTGATCTTCATAACACCCAGGTCTCCTATTATCCTTTTAGATCTATAAACTTGGTAGGGAACAAATCCTGGTATTCGTGGAGCAATTCAGCGACCTTATCCACCGTCGCGTCATCCTAGTAATTGCCAATCTTTGCGAATTTGGGTTCACCTCCGTAAAAATATTTACCTGTTTCGTTTTCAGTGGCGCAATTATATCAAGATTCTCAACCTGCAGTCCCTCAACCTCGCAGTGACCTTCTGTTTCAGGGATGTTAATCTTTCGCGGATCCTCATCTTCTTCTTCAGTTGTCACATTATAGCATTCCAAGGCGTGGCTCAGCTGAGTGGTCCCAGGTTGAATCAGATCCAATGGATCTTGCGGTATCTTGGAAGATTGTCGCTTTCACTTGTTTTAGTTCCTCATCAATATAGTCAAACTCATCTTCAAAACTGAATTTCATTATGAATCCTTCGTGCAGAATATCCCATTTTCTTGTACCATGGCGGAGCTCTGTTTCTAAGTACCGGTTCATTGGGATGACATCCAAGGTGTGGCAGAACAGTGCACCCATTCTGGTTGGGGCTTTGCTCCGTAAGCCTGAGCCCATTTGGCCAAGTGTACGCACGGATCGTCCTTCCCATCATATTCATTTGTCATTCGTACCTTCGTCTTCCCAAAACGTGTTCTCATCATCCTCCTACACTCACGCCAATCATCAAGGCTACCTTTGTGCGTACCCCACCACCTTGCCAGCGTAGCGTGCAGTGCCCAGTCCAAAGCCTATAAGCATTGCTTCTCTGGTACTTCCCTCTCAAATGCATCCAGAAATACATCTACATCAATCAAGCCATCGGAAGTGGGCATATTTCTTACCTCTGATGACACACAGCGCAGCGACCAGGCCATCATGTTATGGCTCAGTGTGGTTACTTCGTGTAGTCGATTCTGCCAGTGCTCTAATTCTTCATCAGAGTCTAAGGTGCAGGAACTCTCGTGATCCCACGTAACTCGTCCATATGCTGTTGGATTCACACAATCTTGGTCTTTCGTTGTTATCTTATATATACAGCCAAAATCGTCATTGCTCTCATAATCGCGGAATGATTCAATATAGCGCGATCCTTCAGCAGGATCTAGGGGTACTATTACGAGGAGTGATTTCTTTTGAAATATCATCTTTTGCTTCTTTAGGTTGATTACCCCATTCATATCAATAGCCCAATCAATGTCAAGGAGCATAGGGTAGGGGTTTTTGTCATCCACAATTTCTATTACTTCAAAGTCAACCAACGTGCTTGCACCTTCAATATCTACAGTCGCCCCTTGTAATCACCCCATGGGAATGATCTTTTGTTGATTTTCCATCCTTAACTGAATCGGAGACCACTCCAGTGCAGGTCTTCCCATCTGCTCCCAAGTTTTCTTTGGTAGGACATTCGCATCTAACCCTAGATCCAAAATAACCTAATCCATTTTATATTCTCTATCTGCACAGTAAGTCTCATCTCTCATCCTATCCTTGTTTTATGCTTACCAATCTTCTGTACCACGCGCGGTTCACCTAGAGTGTTTCTGGTGCATCTATTTATAAGCTCCTATAATCCCTTCACAACCTTGTTATCGCGCAGCAACTTCATGCAGGTCCCTAGAAAGGTTGTACACATAGAAGGGTCCATTTCCTGATCAGGCTTATCCTTACTCCATGAATTTTTCACGTGCGCGCTCCAAATCAAATTTAGCCCCCTTCGTTGGAGCTTTGCGAACCCATGCGTTGTCTTCGGGTTGTTTCCCCTTATCATACCCTATTGCAATGCCACTTCGGAGCACTATATTCACATTTGGATCCTCTTCGTGAGGCTCAAACATCATCATCTACAGGTTCTGAGTCGGTTGAGGTGTTGGTGCCCCTTTGTCATGTATCCTCACTATTAACGTAGGACAGTCCTCCGTTTCATGATCAAATAGAGTGCAATATTTGTACGACAGACGCGGTGGGTTGGTGTAATCGCAGGCATAGTGTCCTTGTCCTCTGTAATTGTAACATATTAGTTGTCCCCGACCTCTGGCAGGTCCTCCTCCACCTCGCCCTCATCCGTACCCCTGAAATCTTGTTCGCACCATCCCTCTGCTCTGGTCAGGGGCCATGTTTCTGCCTAAACCCTATAGGCGAGTGTTCTATCC
The DNA here is from genome assembly GCA_031772625.1 of Pinus tabuliformis. Classification (NCBI taxonomy): domain Eukaryota; kingdom Viridiplantae; phylum Streptophyta; class Pinopsida; order Pinales; family Pinaceae; genus Pinus; species Pinus tabuliformis. Next base: position 395,665,476 of record CM062817.1, read on the forward strand.
ATCATCAATTCATAGCTTCTGTAGTTGCGCTCATCATGCCCTACTGACCTACAGAAGTTGCAGAATATTTGTTGTGGTGTTTGTACAAACTTCTGCAGCAAATGACAGTTATTCGTCGTATGTTTTCCTACTACTTGAAATATAGCACACTACAATGCAAGCCCCACGCTTGGTCCTACTTGAGATTCTAGCCTCAAATGCATTGGTCCTCTGCTTGCAATATAGTTTGAAAAAACTGGGAAATGGTCTTTGTCATGCCCCTGACCTTTACATTTCAGGCACCATACCTCTTCGCGCACCTCCGGCCGAAGTGTTCTGTCCTGCTTCAAACTTTGCATTTAAAGGCAAAGATTTTGCAACTACGAATGGATCTGTTGAACCCCCATATTCAGATCCTACATCAGTGTTTCATGTAGTCTCATTACAACCTAAGAGGCCTCTGCCTAAGTCATTATCTTTTGTTGTGACAGCGGAACCCTTAGGTGTGGCAGGAGAGAAGCCACGAACCATTCGCGGTGTTGTCCATCTGTTAAGTTCATATTAGCTTTGTAGATTTTACATTTCAACCTCTGATCCAACTCCTAAGGCACCTCACCTAGTTTCATCACGATTTCCTTGAACCCCACAATTGATTGTGCCTCGGATTTAGGCCTACTGAATTATTTATTCAATGCAGTCTAGATGTCTGCCACTCCAACGTTTGGGTTATCATTAGAGTACTCAATGTACCAGGTTAGCGCGTGATCCTGCAAAGCACTAACCAGTGTTTCCTTCTTCATGTGATCATCTATAATGCCCTGATCTTCCCACACATCTTTCACAGCAAACCAAAATTGGTTCGGGTCCTCATTTCCCAAGCCTTTGAACAAAGGCAGCTTCACTAAATTTTCCATGTTGAACTGTGGTGTAGGTGGAGGTGGTATGGGTGAAGTCGCATGTGATGGTGGTGAAGTTGGAGGTGGTGTGGGTGGAGGTGGCAGTCATAGGAATCCTTGTCTTATTAACTAAATTTCACTTCGTAGAGACGCATGCACTTCTCCCTCTTCGTCACCTAGTGGAGGTGAAATTAATGGACCATATTCAAGACCCTTTCTTCCTTTGTTCCTGTAATTCTTTCCTCTTCACGTAGCTTTGAACATCAAGGTAGCTGCATAACCCATTTTTTGCACAATAACATCTTAATCCAGGTATTCAAAGACTTCAAGTACTTACCTCCTGGACCTTTGAAAAAGCGTTGCTCCTCCTCAATGTAGCTAACTGAGGTGTTGACCGTGAATTCAGTCACAAATCCTCCTATGATGCGATCAAGCCAATGATTGACAGCGTGGGTGATCTTATCCTCAGAGGCTTCCAATCTATGTACTAACTTCGGGGTCCAAACAATATGACCGTCAAGTCTCCACCTTCCTTGGCTATGTGCTAACTTTGAGATCCACTCATATAGCTCAACTGAAAAGGAACAGAAAAAGATCTCGTGGATTTCTGTATATAGGTACATGCCCAGCCATTGTTCCTTTATTATTCACGAATTTATGTTCTCTTGCACCACATATTCATGGATCTTTCTATCCAACCAGTCTTCGATCTCTTTCTTAGTTGGATTCTAGTGATACGACATCACACATCTCTTAAGCAGATTCTGGTCCCGGCAACGGAACCATTTTTTGGCTGCATGGGGCCTGACCTAGGTTCAGCGTTAGTTATCCAAACAAATCCCTACACTACTGGCCCTTGCAGCATCAGCCCGCGGAGCGCAGACCGAAGTCTCACCCGAAGCAGTATGGGGGATGCTGGAACCAAGTTTCCACACCCTGAGATGGTCATGATGTTGGTTTATACCTTTTGTTCCTGCTTTCGCGCAAGTCCCCAAGTTCTAGGGCTCTATCTGTCTAGCCCTTTATTCTGCCCTTCAGTACCTCTGCGAAGGGGTACGATTGACCTCCACGCAGCCCTAACCTGCAATTCAGGTACTTTCATGCTACTAGGGCGGCATATTGTACAGATTCCCAAATTATCTTAAGTGTCTTACTTATATTATTAAACAATCACAGTTAGTGTCGTGTAAGTAGATATTCTTACTTGCGTTCAGTTAACCAATTGAATTACATACATTCGCATATCACATAAGCATTGTAAATGAAATCCATACACAATATGACAAGATGCATTAACAGGAAACAAAGACACAAAATTTGTAGAATGCTTCTCTTTATTTATATCTTCAGATGATTACAGACTCTATCCACCCTACGCACACAGCTGCAGGGGTCTGCACACTCAGCTACAGACTTCCACCCTAGGCCTTACGCACTTAGCTGCAAAGCCTCTACCTACACTAAGACCCGAAACTTAGACTTCTCTAAAGACTTCCTTCTTATTGCTCAAGACTTATCACTACTTAGAGCTTACTTTCTTAACTCTTTTTATACAATTCCATGGTCCATGGACCATGGGTAGATCTTTACATCCAACTTTACACTTCACAAAATAAAGCTGGACAACCCTTTATGACTCATGACACCTTCGCACTTAGCGACTACAAAATGTGGAGACTTTACAACTTTATTGCAATATTTGACCCAAAACATGGGCTTTTAGCCCCAAAAATTTCCTTGGGGGATCATTTTCCCAATAGCCATGATTGCTACAATATAATAAAATCCAACATATATCCTAAATACAATGATACTTGTGTATTTATAGTTTCTAATGAGTATTACTAAGGGCCTTATGTCAATATCCCCTTATTATTATATTATTTCCTTTTTTATTACATAGTGGACCTATTCCATTATTATGGTTACCTTACATTCATTATCCCCTTCAGTATATCCTTAAGTACTCCATAATATCATCCTTAGGTACATTAATTTTTATCTTTCTTGGCATGTTTCATCCTCGAAACATAGGAGGAAACCATATAATATGACCTACTCAACAATGTAGTTAATTGGTTCCATGCACAGGCTTCCATCAATCCTATTGAAAAGTTGACATAGAGTCCAATTATGGTATTTCTTGTTGGAGAATGAAATATGGGAACTATTAATTTAATTTCTCCTTAATATTCATAATTTCTTATGTAATTTATTTATCTTCTTGTGTTTCTTTATTAGATATTCTTCATCAAACAATTATCAAGTGAAAAAATAGTAAAGACAATGGACACAGAAATTAGGCTCTAAGCCAGGGAAATACCCCTTCAACGGGGAAACCCATAAAATATCTTCTCTTCTTATAGAATTTGCTTCAAATGAGAAAACCAAGACCCAAACCATAGACCATGTCCTTCTCCAAGCACCAAGTTATCCCTCCAAGAATCCCTTCCAATTTGGTTATAGATCTTCCTAAACAACAAGGATCAATTATGCTCCAACCAATTTCTAATTTCAACTTTGTCCCCTAGTTTCCTCCTGCAAATTTGGCCCTACAGAAACCCTAGCTTCTTCGTACATGTGATAGGAAAATAGCCCAAAAACATATCTTTATTTTCCTTCTAGACATTCTCACTTACTTCCTTGATGTTGTCAGCTTCAGATTGAATTGGTGTTTAAACGAGATCGATGTTGCTTCTATTTATAAATATTTGAGGGGTTTGAATTCTTTCTTTTAGGCTGAGTTGTCATTTCCTGGGCCGACTTGTGCTTGGAGTTTTCCAAGAATTTTTAGACTTAAAATAAATTCTTTTACGAGGTACATATTGTCCAAATGCGTCTTATAATCATGAAATTGACTCTCTTGACTCATGACAATATATCTTATGACCTAAAAACCCCTAGAAGCATTAAGAACATGATTTTACCTAGAAGACCATCAAAAAGAAGCATGAAACCCATGATCTAAAATAATAATATATCTTTCTTCTTTTGATTATTACATAAGATATACAAATTGACATGAGTACAATGACAATTATGAAGACTGAAACTAGTTACACTTTCAAACACTCCCTCTTAACTAGGGATGTACTCACAATTGTACACTTGGTACATGGTTATTATCAAACTGAATAATTCTCATAAGAAGAGTTGGATTTGTAAGCCATCTTTAAGCATCAACACTATGACCAGCATTATCAACGTAGTAAGGCCTTAACTTTTACAATCTCTTTCATACACAAAAACATCATGGTGGGAGGATTTACGTGAGATACCACACTACCTATACAAGGCACATACCCCATCTGGATGTTCACTATGTATGTCCTTTCAATACTATTCTTAACTTGGCTTCCCAATCCTCAAAGAATATCGGCCCTCTTCGACCACTCTTGTCTTGGATATCTATCCAATCCTCAAAGAGTGTCAGTCCATTTCCTATCTTGAATTTTTCTATCCCCAAAGAAACAATAGATGCTTATCCAATCCTCCATTCACCATTCCCTCTCCGTGGCTTTAATTTAGACTTACGGTTGTTAGTCTCGGTCAAGGTCATGACACATGAAGAAGAGAATACAAATGTGATGTCCATCATCACTCCCTCTCAACTAGAGAGGAGATCTGTATTCCCTCTATATTATGGAATTGATCCTTTCTCCTTTTCATACAATCAAGGAGACTCCTTTTACTCCCTCTCAAATATAGAGGATATTCCTGAATTCCTTCTAATTTTGGAAGTCATCACCACAAGCTTTATAGCTTGTCTTCATAAATTGTATCAGCCATTAGTTCTTCATTGAGATAGTTGCATGGCTCCCTCTTTCCTTCATATCTCATCATATTGAGCTTTCTTCTTCCGAGATGTGGTGGAGCCATCTTCTTTCTTAAATATGGTGATAGGATTTAGGCCATAAAACCTGTGCATCACTTTATTCCAATCATCATTAATGAAGGAATTATATTGAGCCTTATCAAACTTCAAGCTAACCATAGCTTCCTCTAAACATGAAAGTGATATTTTTTTATGTAGGAACATGATCCTCAGGTTATCTTCTTATACTGCTATCTTTCAATCCCAAGGTGATGATGTTAACACCTTTGACTTCTTAATTGCCAAAACCATATATTCAATTCATATGTTTGATATTAGTTTAGCATCCACAATTGAACTTGCCTCAACTGTCATCATGCATTCCTGCAATATCCTACCAAGTAGCAAAAAAATATGTTAACCAGATAACCAATATCAAAATATTAAATATTAGAGTTACCTTGTCATGATGGCCCTTCTAATCAAAGCATCATCTTACTTGATTTCTTCGATATCAACATCCTTTCGTATAATCCATCTCCATATGAATCTTTATCCATGCAATCATTTTAATCAGAGTGACCATGGATCGAGCATGATTACCAAGATGTAATATCTTCCTCGAAGTTGTCATTTTTAACTCCCTTTCTTTCTTCTAGAGACTATACTTGATGTTGATCAACTTTGTTATAAACCATGCAATTTTGTGAGAGTCTTGATCTCCATTTATTACAAAGCATCTAAAATTTCTTCTTTTGAGCATCATGTATCCATTTGGAAGACTTACCAAGCACATTCATAACTAACTATTCCTTCATGATTCTTGTATATATGAACCATGCTCTAGGGAAGAATAACTTCAAATATGCATACCTTTTCTTTTCATATTATCATCTAGCCATCCTTTGAATGAGCTCGCTTCTTATACCTATCAAAGATAGGTTTCCTTTTCCAAGAAGAGAAAGACTTTCATTAGTCCTTACATACTGTAACTTGATCCTTACAATTCCTTCATCCTTTAGAAATATTGTTTCCAAACTAGATGGAATATATATCAATCATAATGTTGTTTCCAAGAATATTCCATAATGATGATTCTTGTAGGATCTTGAGGATCCTTCTTTGAAAAATGCCTACCTATAACAAGATGTTATAGAATGCTTGGATGAACTATAATATGATATGGTTCCAAACTTTGCATTCCCTTTAAACTAGATTATCTTTCCCAAAGCAAATTAAACAAGTAGATTATAATCTTTATACTATCATATGATTTTATCTATGATGCCATGTATTTAAAAAACCAAGACTCTTTTAGAGTAATAATGAATGTTTCTCTATTTTGACATGTCGGGGAAACTGAACTGCGCGCGCGCTGCTGCTGAAAACGCCTGTAGGTTGCCGCCGACAAGTTCTTGGACGCTGCAATGAGCGGTCCCGGGGGTGGGGAGTCTGCTCCCACCCCTCCTCATTCCTCTGCAGATGCCTTCAGAAGGCTGTTAACACAGAAAGGGAAGCAGCATCAGCATATTGAAATCCCAAAATTCATTAAAAAGCTTGACGAAATCCCAGAGATAGCACTCCCAGAGGAGCAATCGATTAAAATAGCTCTTGCGTTGTCTGACAGAGGCCTGGTAGGGCAGTTTATGGGCCGTTGGCCGTCCACTAAGACCACGGACGATTGGATACAACGAAACTGGAGACCGCAGCTGGAAAATAATGTGATTTGTTATGCTGTAGGGCGAGGCTATTTCATTTTTGAATTTACCACCAAGGAAGATCGCGACCTGGTTTTCAGAAACGGGCCGTACTTTATGGGAAATCAGGGACTGTATCTCAATAAATGGAGTCCTGATTTTGATCCATCTGTTGATGTCCCCAAGGAGGCGCCGGTCTGGGTTCGTTTACCCAATCTCCCTCTCCACTGTTGGAGCTATCAATCTCTGCAGAAGATCGGTAATGGGCTGGGTCGATTTATTGACAAAGCTGATCACAAGGGTCAATATACTTGCGCTAGAATCTGCGTAGAAGTTGATCTGGAAGCCGGGCTACCAGAAGCGATTAAACTCAAAGTTGGAGAATGGCAGCACTACCAGAAGTTGGACTACGAGCAACTGCCTTTCAAATGTCGAACTTGTCATGAGCATGGACACTTCCAGAGAAACTGCCCAAAAGCCCCATCAGGGAACACAGTTGAAGAAGAAGGTTGGAAAGAAATCAGAAAGGGAAAAGCTATCCCAAAACCTTCCGGACAGAAACCTTCCGCCCCATTGGGAAATCCTCACATCAACCCAAAAGCCGTTGCTGCCAAAGACGGATCTCCATCTGGAGAAAAGATGGGTGATAAGGAGAACCAAGAAGAAACCGGAAATATGGAGAAACAAGGAAAAACAAATGCAGTAGAATCAACAGTTCCCACACCAGAGGAGTATCAGAGAGGAAACGAAGGCAATGAAGAACACATTAGCCTAGGCTCAGACTCTGAAGGCGATTCAGAAGAGAGAGATTCTGAATCTGACAATTCGTTGGCCACTCCAATCAAGACGACTAGAGGACGGAAATCCAAGAAGAAACAGAGGGAGGAAGAAACTTACAAAGATGTCCTCCAGGGATCCCAAAAAACTCTCAAATCAATGATGAATACCAGATCTGGACGCAAAAGCAACAAGGCTCCAATGGGAGCCTCCTCTCCCCACAAAAGTAAATAATGAAATACGTCTCCTGGAACTGCAGAGGTTTAGGCAGCAGGTCGAAAGAGGAAGCCCTGAAAGATTTAGTGAGAATATACTCGCCTGAAATCCTCCTAATCCAGGAGACAAAGTTGGAGGATCTTTCCCTCCTCAAATCTAGTAAAACTTTTTGGAACAAAGGCCATGGAAAAGCGGTTAGCGCAAGAGGTGCCTCTGGTGGAATAGCCACCTTCTGGAACAGCACCATATATGACTTTATTCAAGAAAAAAGCAGCCCTCACTGGCTCTTCACTCAGCTACTTCACAAGGGTTCTGGTCAGCAAGTAAGTATGTTTAATGTTTATGCTCCTGTTTTGTCAAGTGAGAAAAAAATCTGCTGGAATTCGCTTCATACATTTCTTTTAGAGCAAAACCCCGAGAATATCATAATTGCAGGTGACCTCAATGTCACCCTTGATATTGATGAGAAAAAGGGAGGTTCCATTGTCAGGGATCCTGCCAGAGAATGGGTTGAAGACATAATGCTGGGCTGGGACCTGGAGGATATTAAACCTTCTTCAGGAAAATTCACTTGGTCCAATAAAAGAACAGGCCCCAATCATATTGCTGCCCGTCTGGACAGATTTCTTGTCCATTCTTCCTTCCTAACCAGCGGTCTTATGGCATCCTCTAAAATTCTCCCAAATCTCACTTCTGATCATAAGCCAATTCTTCTCGAACTTTCTCTTGACTGCAATCTTGGCCCCATCCCTTTCCGGTTCAGCCCTTTGTGGATCCAGCAAGAAGGCTTTCAAGATGTGGTCTCCGACTCTTGGAATAGGCCCGTCCATGGCTCTCCTTTCTTTGTGTGGGAAGAGAAAATCAGGATTCTAAAAAGAAATCTAAAAGACTGGGCTAAAAGACTGCAAACCCCCACATCCAAAAGAAAAGAAAATACAAATAAGCTTGCTGCTCATCAAATAGAAATGGAGCAAAACCCTGTTTCTCAAGGTATGCTACTAAAAGAAGTTGAGCTCCAAAAAGAGGTTCATAGATCAAGCAGGGAGGAGGAAGAGTTTTGGCGGCAGAAGTCTAGGATGCTCTGGCTGAAATCCGGCGATAAGAACACCAGCTTCTTTCATAAGCAAGCGGAAGCCCGAAAGAACTTCAAATCAGTCTCAGAGATCCAACACCAGAATACTGTGATCAAGGATTTCGAAGGCATCAAGAGAGCTGCATACTCCTTCTTCCAAGACCTGTATTCGGCTCCTGAAGATCCAGATATTGATCCCCAATCTTATCCGTTCAATTTAATTCCCAATTGTGTCAAGGAATCGGATAACGATATGCTGACAGCCCCGATCAGTATGGAAGAGCTTGAGGAGGCACTGAATAATATGGAGCCCGATAAAGCCCCAGGGCCAGATGGGTTCTCTGTCAGGTTCTTTCTGACTTGCTGGCCAATAATCAAAAAAGATCTTCTGAGGATGGTCAGAAAATCCCAGAATTGTGTAAAGATAGGTGGTGGCATCAACTCAGCCTTCCTTGCTCTGATCCCAAAAGAGAAAGGCGCCTCTGACTTTAGCAGATTTAGGCCAATATCTTTGTGTAATTCCAGCTATAAATTGGTCTCCAAAATAATAGCCAACAGGCTGAAAAACATCTTGCCAGACATCATCCCTGAAAATCAAGGCGGATTCATAAAAGGCAGAAAGATTTTGGATAATATTGTGCTGGTCCAAGAAGCCGTCCACTCTAGTTGCCAAAGAAAGGAGAAAGGCATGGTGATTAAGCTCGATTTGGCTAACGCATTTGACAGGGTGAGACATGAATTTCTGTTTGCAGTGATGAAGAAGCTAGGCTTTTCAACAAACTTCATCAACTGGGTGAAAGCCTGTATTGCCTCGCCTTGGATTGCGCCCTTGGTTAATGGTCGTTCTACTGATTTCTTCCAAGCTTCTAGGGGCCTGAGACAGGGATGCCCTTTGTCTCCGCTCCTATATGTTGTCCAAGCCTCGGTGTTAAGCTTCCAACTAGATCATAATCAGCAAATTCAAACACTTCCTGGCATCAGAACTACTCACAAGGTGAAAGACATTAATCATGCCCAATTTGCTGACGACACTCTGCTGCTTGGAGGAGCCAGCTTGATTTCTGCCAGACATTTCAAGAGGGAACTGGACATTTACAGGCTGATCTCGGGCAGCAAGATCAATTATAGAAAATGCTCCATCTATGGCTGGAACTGCTCGACTAAAGAACTGTCTGACATAGCAAGACTTTTAGAAATGGAAGGAATCCGAAATTGGGAGTCATTTAAATATCTCGGGATACCAATCTTCAAAATTAAGCCTAAAGTTGCTCACTGGCTGCCGCTGCTTGACAAAATAAAGAATAGAATCCAAGCCTGGGGTGCCTCATGGTTGAACAACGCAGGGAAACTCATCCTCATGAAATCGGTCCTAATAAGCATGCCTCTATTCCAAAACTCAATCCTCCTTGCCCCAAAAACCTTTCTTAGTAAGTTAGATAGCCTGTTGAGAAGATTTCTGTGGGAAGGTGGGAATAACAATGACAGAAGAATCCATTTAGTGAGCTGGGAAATTCTCAAGAGTCCATTTCAGGAAGGAGGCCTCCAGCTGCGCAATTTGGCTGCTCAAAATTTTGCTTTGGGAGCCAAGATCCTATGGAATTTAGTCTCTGGAAAAACTAGCTGGAGTAAAAGAGTTATTTGGAAGAAATACTTCCATGGGCAGCGATTGAGATGCCTGGATAATCCCCCAAGAACTCTAAAAGGTTCACCAATATTCAATCTTTGCAATGCGGCAAGGGAGCAATTCAGCCAACACCTATATTGGATCCCTGGCAATGGAAGGAAAATCAATATGTGGGATGATTCGATCTTGGGTGACCAACCAATGAAGCAGGTGAATGGTCTTGCAAACATTAAAGATTGGCTTCAGTCTCGTAATCTGCACACATTGTGGGACATTTCGAACTGGAAAGAAGCTCCTGACAGAACCTGGGATGGGTGGAATCTAGGGGAGATCCCCATAATGCTGCAGGGGGAAGCCTCTTTACTTCTAGATATGCTCCAAGGAAAATCTCCTTCAAAAGCCAATGCTAAAGACAAAAGAGGCTGGGGGTCCATATCTGGCCATTATACTGTTGCTGAAGGTTACAAAAGAATTATGGCTGCTCCCCATGTTCCTCCAAATCCGGCCCAATGGAAATTTATATGGGACTTTCCAGCTCTACCAAAAATAGACTTCTTCTGTTGGACCGTGGCACATCAAAGCATCCTCACCAGAGATAATTTGAGAAGAAGAGGAATGGAAGGACCTTCCAGATGTCCCCTCTGTAGATCTGATGAAGAAACTACCAATCATCTGTTGCTGCTATGCCCCTTTGCCCAAGAAGTCTGGAGGGGGGTGCTACTGTTAGAGCCCACTATCCTCGCTCTCCCAGACAACATTCCTGCCTTGTTCAGAACTTGGGCCAGCTTATCTCCCTTCTGTCTTAAAAACAAAAGTCTTCTCAAAACCAGCTGGATGTGGATCCCTAAGTTTATTTGTTGGAAATTATGGTTGGAAAGAAACAACAGAATTTTTCGAGAAGAAAGTTGCACTACAATAAGAGTTATCTCTAAAATAAAGGCTTTGTTGGGAGAAGCTCTGGAAGCCAACGCTACATCAAGGAATGAAACAAGATTGCTCATAGAAGAAGAGAATTGGTTTAAAGAATTAGTTCCAAAGCTAAAGGAAAGGCCCCCTCAATCTGTCCCCGCTCATTCCAGCTGGGAGATCAGGCTGGAAGAACAAGAGTTTATCAAGTGGAGATCGGCCTTGGAAGAGCATTGTTTATTCTTCGATGGGGCTTCTAAAGGAAACCCTGGGGTCGCTGGCAGTGGGGGAGTTCTATTGAGTCCTGGAGGCTTTCCGGAACTGAGATTCCATTGGGGTCTAGGAATTGAAACTAACAACAGAGCGGAGGCTTTGGCATTGTGGCAAGGGCTGACACAGGCGATCAAAAGAAATATCCTTTCTCTAGCAGTCTTCGGAGACTCAAGACTCATCATCCAGGCCATGCTTCGTCCTAAGAACTCTCACCAGGTTCAGTTAGCCTCTATCATTAGGAAAATCAGACTTCTGCTCCCTAAATTCAACAAAATATCTTTCTTTCATATCTTAAGGAACCTCAATTCCCTAGCTGATAATGAGGCCAACCTTGGTGTCCTCTGCTCTCGAAGATCCCTGGTAATAAACTCAACTGAATCATCTTGCTCAATTCCTTAAATTTCCAGCTCGACCCTCCATTCCTAATTGAAATAGGAGCTCTCTGTTAAATCAATCTTGTAACCAGACCACCCAAAGCTGAATCCAGTTTCCGAGTATGCTCTCTGTTATTTGATTTGTCTCTGTCTCCCCAGCGAATTTAAAGATTCCAAATGGGCGTATCCAAGCTCAGTTTCGATTTTCCTCTGTCTATCTCTTCTGCCGGATTGGACCAGAAACTTCAGAGCCGGTCTTCCCCGGGAAACAGCACTCTGCGTTGGCAATTCCAGTTGTGGAAGTCTTGTGCCAAGGAAGTCTGCTGAAACGGTTCATCACAGATTCGCAGGCAGCCCTTCTGAAGCGAAAATTGATACACAGTTAGCTCATGATCCGCTTGAGGACTTTGCAGGAGGCGTCATCTCATCTACAGCCTTCAACACGCAGAAGTAGTTTATCTCATCAGCTCAGAACCTCGATTTGACCTGCATTTCTCTCGGATTGGATCTGCATTTTCACATATTCCTCTGTTCTCTGTAATGGACTCTTCAGACTTGTAAAGCATGCGGTAGCTGGTTTACCGCCCATTTCAATATAACCGTTATTGTCCAAAAAAAAATAATGAATGTTTCTCTATTTTATACTTAATAAAAGAAAGACAAAAATCTCACTAAGAACCTAACAAGGATGAGACTTCCTTCAATAATAAGATCCTTGGGATCTTCTCCTTTCAGCTTCTTCTTAGTTTCTCCCCTTCTTTCAGCTATGTGAGCTTCACTTCCTTCCTTCCTTTGTTCACTTTAATTTTTGGAAAATACCTTTATAGTGTTCACACTAATTGCATCCAAAGCATTGAATCTTAGACATGTCTATCTTCTTCTTGGACTTCCGAACTTTCCTTTTCTCATCTTCTTGGTTCTTGCAATGAAGGATTGATATTTTTCATTTGATTTAGTATCATCCTTTTCCTTGATCCTATATTCTTCCAATATACATTGAGCCCATAATTCATCGAAGGGTGTAGTATCTTTCTTTGAGTAGATGCACATTGCAAAACTACTCCAATCATATGGAAAAGCATTTAATACATAGATAGTCATCTCAAAATCTATAACAATGTCCCCAAGCCCTTGCAACTAATCTCTTATTTGTGAGATATTCATTAGATAGGTGGTGATATATTCATCCTTTGATTTCCTTATTCTATATAATTGATTCGTTGAGGAAATATTTTGACCTTGTGTACTTATGGAGTACAACTTTACCAACTTGTCATACATAACCTTTGATGTATTCACATCAACAACAAATGGAAGAAGATTATCTTTAATGGATTCAAAAATGATCCTTTGCGCCCTTACTTCTCCCTTCTTGTACTTTGATAACTATTGAGCCTTCCCTTTGTTTAGTACAGTTATTTCTCCTAGGACATACTCCAAGACTTCATTTTCTATGAGTGTCAAGTCAATCATCTTCTTCCATACTAGGAAGTTTGTTGTTTTCCTTACAAAAAGTATCCATGTTATTTGTGTATTGGGACATAGAAAACAATATACCACTTAGTTTTCAATCAAAATTCATCCTTCTTGATGATTCCTCCAACTATATTGATGTTTTCAAGGCCTCCTAAGAGACTTCAAAGATACCCTAGAATGGTGATTTCTAGGATGCCTTCAAAACAGTTATCTTCAAACAGATTAAAAGAGAGACTTCAAGATATGCACTAAATATTCTTTATTAGATCTTATTCATTAAACAATTATCAAGTGCAAAAATAGTAAAGAGAATATAGACATAAATTAGGCTTCGAGCTAGGGAAAAACCCTCCAAGCGGAAAGACCAAAAAATTCTCTCTTATAGAATCTTCTTCAAATGAGAAAACCAAGACCCACACCCTAGAATAAGTCCTTCTGTAAGCACCAAGTCATCCCTCCAAGAAGCCCTTCCAATTAGGTCAGATATTTTCCTAAACAACAACCATCAATTATGCTCCAACCAGCTTCTAGCTTCATCCTGTATCTTCGATCCCAACTTCATCCTGTATCTTTTCATACATGTGAGAGTAAAATAGCCCAAAAACAGATATTTCTTTTCCTTCTTGACTTCTTTCCTTCTAGACCTTTTCACTTGCTTCCTCGATGTTTTCACCTTCATATTGAACTTATTCTTTAAAGAGATCGAATTGGTCTTCAAATGAGGTCGATGTTGCTTCTATTTATACACATTTAAGGGGTTCGAATTCCTTTTTGCAGGCTCAATTGTTCTTGGATGTTTCTAGGACTTTCTAGACTCAAAATAAATTCTTTTACAAGGTACATCTTGCTCAATTGGGTCTTATAATCATGGTATTGACTCTCTTAACTCATGATAATGAATCTTTTGACATAAAATACCCTAGAAGCATGAAGAACATGCTTTTACCTAGAAGACCATCAACAAGAAGCATGAAACCCATGCCCTAAAATAATAATCTTTCTTTATTGTTTTGCTTATTAGATAAGATATACATATTGCCATGAGTACAATGACAATTATGACAACCAAAACTAGTTATACTTTTCATCATTTCCTTGATATTGATTATTTTTTCCTCTTGTATCCCTTGTCTTCGTCACACTATTATGATATCTCCATGCATTGCTTTTAGTCCTCCATGTGCCTCCATACTAGTTGTCGCCTTCGTTCCATGTTGATCCATAGTCAGATTGTTGACGATCATGCCCTTTTCTTAATGATTGTTGTTTCTCTATATAGTGTGAGTGGTGATATACAATAACCTTAGCTATCAACGTTTCTTTCTTTAACTCTTTACCATGTAATTCTTTAGCTTCATCTTCATTTTTATGCCATTTGGATTTTTTTCAATTTCTACTATAGGATTTTCTTTGTATTCAACCTTAGGCTCTTCATATTATGTCTCAGTATGTACTACAATTCTTTTCTTTGTAGTGACTAAAAATATATATATGGCATTTTGGTCTTCTCTTTTTTGTACCAAAGCTTCATAAACTTTTTTGCACATTAGCATTGACTATACCAAGTCCATCCAAGGATATCCCAAAACAATATCCACATCAACCATATGTATGGCATAAAAATCTTAATGCAACATTATGTGTTTTGCCAATTATTTGCAAGTACATTAAATATTTTAGCCATATTAGCATTAATAATATTATGTTTGCAAGTAGGGTTAGGAGAAACAATGGCATTCTCTTATTAAATACATCCATAGACTCATAATATCAATTTTTTTATAAGAAAATAAATCTTTAGTGCTCTTCTTATCCCTTTTTATAGCAGGAGACCAATTATCTATTAAAAAAATCATATTCTTCATCTAAAAAATTCTTCTTCTTACTTTATTGAAGTGAATTCCACCATATTTTCACATAATTTTTTAAGTTCATATATACTCACAATCACCACATTAGTCAATATTTACACTTCATCCATTTTATGTATTCTTCAATAATATTCACCATCATATTTTCATGTGAATTACATGTTTCTTAAAAATCCAATAATAAAATTAGGGTTTTGAGAAAATCAATTATATTTAAAATAGTTTCTTTATGTAGTTGGGATTTGAGGTTGAAAAGGTAAAATGATTATAACTTTAGTTATATTTTTTGTATTGGCTACTATGACATAATTATGAGTTTCCATTACTTTAGTGAGTATATCGGCACTGGTTTGACTAAAATATGTGCACTCTATCAAAGATATCTAATTTTTGAAATCCATGAACGTATTAGACATAACAAAATTTAAAAAAGTATATAAATGTATTAGACATAACAAAATTTTAAAAAGTATATATATGTATGTATTGATTTTAAATAAATGATGTCTTTGCTTATTAGTCATTTTAGATGGGTTTTTTTTTAATTGGGTATTTTTATCTCAAGAAATTCATATCAAACTAGACTTTACAAATTTCAAATAGAAGGTCCAAAAACCAACATGAATGTTTCCATCAAAAATTAGCAAAAGAGAAAAACATTTCCCTACTTCGTGGCATAAAAAATTCTCACTTCATGCCCAAGAAGAGCTCTAATACCACTTGTAGTAAAAATTCAAAAATATAATAAATAATCTACTAAAAAACTTCCAAGATAAACCCATAATCACAAGGATATCAAAGATATTCACCACAAACACAAGAATATAGAGAGGCTATAAGGTAGTGTAACACAATTAAATACTCCGCATTGAAGGAATCCCTCTACAAGTTACGTTTGCTACAATACAATACAATCCAACACATTCCAATATAATGATACTCATGCATTTATACTATCTCATGAGTATCACTTGAGTCTTATGCCAATAACCCCTATTTTTTTCATTTTTCATTTTAATTACATAGTGCACCTATTAAATTATTATGACCACATTACATTCATTATTTCCTTGGATATCTCCCTCATTACGACACATTAACCTCCCTAGGTACATAACTTTATCTTTGTAATAAATTTTTAAATAAAATAAAATAAAATAAATCCACTATAAAAATTCCAAGATAAATTGTTAGACACCAAATCTATTCAAGATATTCACCATTAATAGCACACGAATATAAAGAAAAAAACTTTTAAAGTAGGATAACACCATCAAAAATTTCTTATGAACTACATAAGTCATGTGCTTTTATAAATAATAAAATTCAACACATATACAATATTATGATACTCATGTAATTATACATTTTCATGAGTATAGCTAAGGGTCTTATGTAAACTACCCCTTCCTCTTAATTACGTAGTGGGCCTATTTCATTATTATGACCACATTGTATTTATTATCCCTTTGTATGTCTCACTAAGTACAATATACTATACTTCTATATACATTACATAACTTTACTTGAGGACATTGTCTCCTATACTATACTTCTATGTACATTACATAACTTTACTTGAGGACATTGTCTCGAGTTGTGTGAAAACTTCAGACCTATTTATTGATTTAATAGGATTTGATATTAGAGAGGTTGCGAAACAAATCACCTACTCTAGGGCTGAAAGGGAAGTCTGATAAAAACTAGAGGAGGAAACTTAGGAGGTATTAAGAGGAACCAACTATTTGGGGGAAGAGGGGAGATGAGAATTCAAATCAGGTTGAGAATTTTTATCCCAATTATTTCTTCTTTATTTCTCATTACTCTTTAATGGTTGTTGCTAGTCAATGTTGGGGTTCTTTTTATTTTGCACAAGATTTGACAAAGTGCATATTCATGACAAGATTTACATTTAATAGTGTAAATTATCAAACGAGAACTATACCAAGTACCATTTTTTTCAGGTAGCAAAAATTCATCTGATTTTGAAAAGTGTTGATTCATAATAAACTTTTTTTGGGAGGCATATTTTTGACCCTTTTCTTTCTTATGTATCAAGTATGAACATTTTTTATAGAATGTTAGTGATTTTCATGCTGATTTTGAAAAATGTTGATGCAACATCAACCCATTTTTTAGAGGGTTTATTTTTGATACTCTGAATTTTCTTATGTATCAAATATGAACATTTTTCTTAAAATATTAGTGATTTTCATGTTGATTTTGAAAAACATCAACATTTTTTTTCAAGGCATATTTTTGACACTTTAAATTTTCTTATGTATCAAGTATGAACATATTTTTTTAAATGTTAATAATTTTCGTATTGATTTTGAAAAGTGTTGATGCGACATCAACCCCTTTTCCAGAGGGCTTATTTTAAATTTTTTAATCTATTAAGTGTGGATAAATTTTTTTAATGTTGGCGATTTTCTTGCGGATTTTGAAAGTATCAACGTTTTTTTTTTAAAGCATATTTTTTACACTTTAAATTTTCTTATGTCCTAAGTATGCATAATTTTTTTAAAGAATGATTATTTAACCATTTTTTAAGTTGTCGTATTCTTCTTATTTTCATCCTAAGATGTTTGTTTTTACGGGTTTTCCAAACTTGTCATTTTTGTTTTTATTTACTATGTTTTTTTATAAAAAAAAATATATATATATATATATATATATATATATATATATATTTGCAAAGTTAAAAAATAATAATAACATTAATATTTTGAGGTTAGGATTTTTTATATATTTATATATCATTAATTAATACTTCAATATACACAAAATAATTATCATTAAAAAATAACAATTTTAAACACGACAAAAATTACACATTTTGCATATAGATATAATTTTAAAAAATATGTATTTTAGGAACTTTTCGCTAAAAATGACATGTTAAATAAAAGATTTTTATGAAAAAATTGAATAAAAAAAGTTGGAAAAATAGCAAATTTTATTAAAAAAAAATATGAATTTATATCCAAAGATGATGTCATTTGAATTTTGTTTATCCAAAAAAATAATTCATATAAAATTTTAAGTAAAAATAAGAAAGAAAAAAATGTTAAAAAAAAAAACATTTTTTAAGAAAAAAAAAATCATTAAAATATATATATATATATATATATATATATATATATTAAAAAAAAACCATACACAGGCCCCACTCAAGGCCCCCTCAGGCCCTGCCCAAGGGGCTCGAGGGGCCATGGGTCAGTGAGAGCAAGCTACTTGCAGCTCTGTGGGCCCCTTGGGCAGGCTTGGTTGATACAATCCTGCCCAAGGGGCCAAAGTGGGGGGCATTGTGTGCATCGCCACCCGCCCTCGCACGCGACCCCTTGGGCCCCCTAAGCGAGATTGTAAGTAGTGCTTTAGCAATAGGTATTGCATTAGCTCTTAGCATTAGTAGCATTGCGGTAGGTCAGCTAGCGAGTGTGAGTGATGGAAGGTCTATTGCTTGAGCGATGGCGGGATAGCATTGATGTTTGACGGGGATAGCTATCGATGGAAGCTTCGTAGGGGACAGGATAGAAGTGATAGGCTAGATCTATCTCGATCTATCAAGGCGTAACGTATTGATCTATATCGATCAAATCACTTTAGCTGGCCCAATCACTTTAGCTGGGATTACATGAAACAGAGAAGATCGGAGAAGAATAGGAGGGCAAGGAAGGAGGGCTTGCCTAATTCACTGCCTTACTCTATCCATCATAGCCGCTTGTCTTCTCCTTACTAGTTGAGTCTTCGTTGAGGAAGATCGAGTTCTAAAGAAGAGTCTGCATATCTCTTTGAGTAGGAAGGAGCTTGAGCTTGGGAGTTCTACTGTGTTTTTTTATATGTGTTGTGCTAGAATCCTCATATACTTCGGCCTTTTTGGTGCTAGAAACATCTAACACTTTGGCGCATGACCCACCAGGAAAGTGAGTTATTAGGTAAGTGAGTGAAAGTCATGGAAAAGATTTCCACTGCGCTATCTATTCTATAAGGAAGTGATGATCTCTAATATATCGGTAACTAGATATAATAGGATAATACGATGATTTATTGGTTGGGACAGATTTTGGAAAAACTTATCAATGTTGTTTCTTTATTACGCAAAACCTACGGTTGAGGGGGCGCATGCCAAGCCTACCCAAGGGAATTTTGTATTTTTTTTAATTTTAATTTATTTTAAATGTTTTTTATTTATTTATTTTGTATTTTTTTTATTTTTTTTTAATTTGAGTGGGACTACAACATCATACCAATATAGCACCTCGATCTTGGTGAATTGAACTGGGGACTTGACATCAAGAGTGCAGCTCCTTATTACTGTCTATCCAAGACCCTGTGGAGATTTTTTAAATTTAATTTTTTTTTATATACTAATTTTTTTATTGCTTTTTTATTTTGATTTCTTTTTATTATTTTTTTATTTTAATGATTTTTTTATTTTATTTGTTAATTTTTTAAATGTTTTTTTGGTTTAAATTGAGTTTAATTTTCATGTTTTATTTATTTTTTATTATTTTTTATTTTTTATTTTTTATTTTAAGGATTTTTTTATTTTAATTTTAATGCTTTATCTATTTTTTATGGTTTAAAAAGGGGTAGTGTTTTTAATTTTGTTTGTATTTTTTTATTGTGAGATTTGTTTTTATTTTTTTGTGTTAATTTAAAAAAAAAAAAAAAAAAAAATCTTAAAGATATTTTTTTGGAAATATTTTTTTTAATTTCTTTTTTATGTTTCTTTTTTTTAATAGTTTTTTGTTTAAATTTTTATCTTTTTGACTTAATTTTGTTGCTTTTAAGTTTCTTTTTGTGTTTTTTTATATAATTTTTTATATGTGATTACATTTCTTTTTGCGTTTTTTTATATAATTTTTGATATGTGATTTCTTTTCTTTTGATGTAATTTTTAATTATAAGAAGAGTTTCAGCGTAAATCACATGTAGAAAACCTTTGTCGACGCGTTTTGAACCAACTAGTGTGGTTCATCGTCAAGACAAGTTGAGGAGTCAGATCATGGCTGCACATTAAATAGGGAGAGCAGACCTTCCCAACAACTAGGTTAACTAGGTAAAGAGGGTTTTAGAAATTGTTCTTTCTCATTAAGTTAATTTATTTAGTTCCTTATTAATTTATTGAAACATTTAAAATTACTATGGACTATTATTTATATATTATTTTTTAGGTTATTAAATTAACTTATTGTCATTAGGGATAAGTAAAAGGGGTTCTTTTTAATAATTTTGATTTAGTGGAATTAAAATTATTAATAATAATATTAATATAATAATATTGATTTAATCATATTGATATTGATTAATAATATTGACTTCATATATTAGAATTAATATAGATTTTATGATGAAGGGGGGTTTTAGAAAAAAAATCTTTGTTAATAAATTAATTTATTTAATTCCTTTTTAATTTATTTAATCACTTAAATTTATATATTAATCTTAGGTTATTAAATCAACTTATTAACACTAGGGATAAGTGAAAGGTGTTTTTTTAATAATATCGATTTAGTGGAATTAATATTCAGTAATATTGATTTAATAATATTTATTGGAAATAATATAGATTTAATCTATATTGATCTTATGGTACAAAAAAAAAAACCCATCTAATAGAACAAGCCAGGAAAAAATAAATAGAATGAGCGACAGAATTTAAAAGCAAGAATTTCAAGAACAGGACCATTAGTAAAACAACTAAACCAAAGGAAAAACCCTAGGAGGATGGAAAAGACAAGGCTCAAAAGAGAAGGATCCGGGAAATCTCAAAAGCAAGAAAAGGTTAAGGGAGGGGGGGGGAGCCATCTAATAGAACAAGCCAGGAAAAAAAATAGAATGAGCTACAAAATTTAAAAGCAAGAAAGTCAAGAACATGACCATTAGTAAAACAAATAAACCAAAGGAAAAACCCTAGGAGGATGGAAAAGACAAGGCTCAAAAGAGAAGGATCCGGGAAATCTCAAAAGCAAGAAAAGGCTACGGGGGGGGGGAAGGGGGTGGAAGGAAGGCAAGACTAAGAAGAAAGGGCAGGGATCCAGCAACTACTAATCTTCCAGCTGTCATCTCTATTGAGATTGTTAGGCCTTCTTTCAATTTCAATAGCTTTTCTGAATTTACGGTGATGGAACTGCGCCACCTTGGCATTAACCTCGGCCTCCTCTATGCAAACATGATGCTTGGTCTTCTTCGCATGCTCTGCTAACGCTAAAGACTTGGTTCTCCCATGTCTTAGTGTTGTGGGGAAAAGTATCCGACTCGGATGACCCTATCCCTACTCTAAAGGTGACAGTCTTTAGCAACAACTGAAAGTAAAGCTTTGATATTTTCCTTTATGAAAGTACAGAGAGAAGGAAGAAAAGATTAACCAACCTGGTGTCTTTCGCTTAGTCGATCCTTATCCTCTCTCTTTGTCTCTTGTTCCCAGCTCCTTGCTCTCTTTGCCGGTCCAGCTACACACAGATCCTGCACAAAACAAGAGAGGAAACTACAAGATACATGTACTCATAACTGATGCATGGATTAGAGTGAATCAAATATACATGTAAATACAATACATCAATGCAATACAAGTATATAGGAGAACATGCAAAACTTTATTGATAGAAGTAACAGGGTTCTGAGAAGGTTACAACCATTGATGGCTCCAATCCAGCAGCACCTCCCCAGCAGCAAGAACTCTCCTCTTCACCTCTAGTAAAACAATCACCCAATAACTCTAACTGTAAACCAACAGCACCTCCTTGCTTTACACAAAATTCCAGCCTCCCTAGACCTCATAGAAGAGCTCTATATATAGGGTAGAAGAAGAGAGGATGAGTCAGCTTGAGACTGACATGAAGCTGCCTTGTGTCCTCTCCCTCTTCAGTTAATCTTCAGTCCTTGAGTCCACTTGGAGATCCTTGCTTACACATGGTGATCAAGTACCTCTTACTCATCACAGGGCGAATCTCATGAACCAAGTGTCAGTTTGGAAGCTTCCTGGGCAGTTGACACCTTGCAGGATGACTGTGCCACTTGGCCAATCTCGCCCAGCACAGGTAGCCTTCATTAGCTTTGACTTCCAGCGCAGGTACAAGGAGGAACAGTTGCATTCCAGCGCAGAAGCTCAGTGGAGCAGCTGACATGATCCAAAATAAGCCTGTTTTGAAGTGTTTTCAGGTGGAGAACTGATTGGAAGTGCTGTTGTTTGATGACCTTGTTCTTTTAGGGGTAAGAACAACATGTTTAGGGACTGAGGATCCCTGTAATTATTGACATTCCATGCTCCATGACGCGAGGCACAAAAATGTCTATAACAGTTGCCCCCTAAAGTATGAGGCTGTTTATCGGGTGAAATGCTTTAGCTAGAGGGTCCGAAGTTCATTCCAGTGCTGAGGAGGTGCCCTGTAATACAATACAATACAATACATTATTTTTCATTCAAATTTCATGATCTAGCTGAGGCGGGCATTCCCATGCTCAGCTTTTATAAATACATTTTGGTACATATGACAGACGATCGTCTGGTGGTAGACCGATAATTTTCTGCTGAAATTATCATCCTTTGAATAGGATGATCATCTGCTGCAATGATGTACATGGAAAATGCTTTTATATTTCCTGAATATATATCGCAGCCCGGATGGATGAAACTAGATCCGGGGTCTTCAAACTCGTTCGATCTTCACTCTAAGTACAAGTCGATCCATGTGAGAATTTCGCTAAAGTCGAACATGGAAAGACATCGCTTGATTACCGGTCAATAATGAAAACCGTTAACAAGCGCGAGAGGAATCACCAATAATGACGATGACCCTCAAGGTACTGCAGTACAATTCACGTGGCGTGAATAAAGGACTTGGCGTCGAACGCCACGCAAAATCTTCTGGTCGAAGGTCATTGATGTATACCTGTCGCCGGAAGTGAGAAACTTGCCATTGAGGCATGCAAGCTTCAAAGTACTGATGGGGATGTTCCTAGATCAACTTCTTGGATAATGAGCTGAAGTCGACAAGAAGCGATCTGTCAAAGGAGGGCCTTAATGAATCCCACATCAATGACACGGAACGGAGCTAATGATTTTAGTGGAGGTGAAAACAAACTGTGACATATGATTCAGGGTGGCGATCATGAATGGATGAAGGATAATGTATGGCAGTGGATGGGACACGGTTGACACTTTCAGAATGACCCCTCTTGAACATATAACGACACTGATGCGATGGATCGGTAGCATTACCCCAAATGTGGATGGTTTGGCGAGGACCATGGTGATGAGACCGGTGAATGAAACAACCCAACCCGATGTGGTACGGAGGAAAAGTGTCATGTTCAAGAGTGACTTGCTACCTTTAAACTTTGATGTTCTCCCAATTTTTCCCCAGTCATTTCTGACCAGTACCTCTTTATTTTTGTCAAGCTTGAGGAGGATAACATATGCTTGTTCTATAACCTGCCCTTCGGGCAAGCCCATCGCTATGATTTAACGAGCCTAGCGATAGGGAAACTCGTTCTCGTCTAAAGACAAGTTTGTCGCTATTTAATCATTTTAACGAGTCTAACGACAAAGAAAACTCGGTCCTTTTCATTTTTAGAGAGTCTGAAAAGGTACGGAAAGTCAACTCCATAATTCCTTTTTCGTCATCTAATCCCCTAAGTCCGAAAAAGTATAAAACAATACAGAAGGGATGGCTATTCGGTACTTTTACGAGCCGAACAAGACAAGCGCTCGATCTTTTTGTGCAATAATCCCTCAGGTCCAAAAAGATTTAAATCTAGAGGAGGGATAGCGTTCCGATCGTTTAACGAGCTGGAAGGCCAAAACTCGGCAAACTTTTCATTTTTTACGAGTCAATGAAAAGAGCTCAAAGAAGACTCGTTTTTCGAGGAACGAGTGATAAACAGGGATAGCAGCAGATTCCAGGTACAAATTGGAATTTTCCAATCACGGTAGTGTCACAAGGATGGCTAGGTGAAATCACTCTTCGCAGCTGTTCCTCAAAAGGGGTAAACACACATATGGGGGTGAACGACCGGCCAAATGAAATGGAGGTGACGGATGAAAACACGACCAAGGCTTTTAAGGCTGATAAATTTACGATCGCAATGGTTATTTACCGAGATAGGTTCATTTTTTAATGAGCTTGAACTTTGGCGGAAAAACTTTGCTCACACTTTTCTATTTTTTAACGAGCATAAATTCTGTGGTAAAACTGCTCGATTCATGGTCAAATTTAATTTTTTACTTTTACTAGCTTTTCTCTTTTCAAATGTAGTACTTCATCTTTAATTGCTGCAACAAATTTTGTTAGAAATGGACAATATTTGCATGAAAACGAGATTATAACCCTAATATTTAACTTTAAACTGTGTAAAAAGTCATAAAAAGGGGTTTTTACCTCTCATTTACCATTTCATTTGCATTTTGCTTGTTGGAGCTCTGGAGGTGCCTCTTCTTCCTTGATTTTCACCAGCTGATTCCGGGAGATTCTGTGGACGATTTTCGGCGCCGTTTGGACCAGGTAGGAGCTAAACCTTAGCCCTTCACTTTCATGGTTTCCTTTTTCAGTTTCATGCATGTTTTTCAGGGTTTCTGAGCCCCAGGGGTTTCATCAGGGCGCCCTGGCATCAGCGCAGGTTCCCCTTTCAAAAATTGCGCTGTATTTCAGGCAGCCTTAAGGCAGACTGCCTTACAGCGCAAGGGGAAGCCTCTCTGCCTGCGCTGGGCTTAGAAAAGCTGACTTTGCATGTGTTTTTTGATGATTTTTTCGCCAGTTTTTTCATCAAAATGAGGAACTTACTCCTTCTCTTGTTTGATTGTAGGGAACTTTGAACAAAATGTCCCTTACATGGCGAGAACGAGAACATGAAGCAGAGGACATGGTTGCACTCCATGACCCAGTCACGGTGAACGCGCTTCGGAACTGTGGCCTGCTGAAGTTCTTCCGTATCTCTAGCATGAGAGCACAGATTTCTTTACTGCAGTATATGCTTGATGCTTGGGATCCTGTTAACCAAGTATTCCAGATTAGGGGGAAGTCCTTCCCCTTGACCATAGAGGACATGTACTTCTTGACTGGGTTGTCAAGGCGGGGTGCCCCCATTTCTTTGTCAGGTACGGCTCGAGGGACTACTTCCACCAGAGACTATATCCGTCAGTATTGCCGGGAAGGTTCACAGCCGAGCAAAGACGGCAAGATCAATATCCGTGACATTACTGACAGGTCTCTCAGGTCCATTCTGTTCACTATTGGTAGGATGGCCGGTAGCGCAGCTTTACATGTTGCCAACAGATCTTATATGCAGCACGCCTTGGAGTGTCTCCAACCGAAAGTGTTTAACTGGTGTGATGCAGTACTTGTTCAGATGAAAAGTCAATTGACCAAGGTAAAGGACGGGGGGCTGAAGAACTTTGGATTTGGTTCTATTCTGACTGCCTTTGTCTTGGAGAAAATCCCATTGATGCAACCTCAGTACATCTTGCTTGATTTTCCTTCTCCGACCGAGCCACGCATGCAGAGGTGGGTTGACCATATGTCCCGGCATGCTGGTCAACCTCATATTACTTTCACTGAGTCCTTCTTTAGGTGGTTCGAGCGTCAGGAGATGGCATTTTCTGAGTATCCATACGTGGGTATGGACTACCGAGGTGATCCGGACTTGGTGCTTCCGGATGGCGAGCAATGGGGCGCTATTGGTAAAATCTCTGACCATATCACTGTTTAATGTTTTTATTCATGATGTTTACTGTTCAAAACTGATCAAACTCTTGGGTGCATGCAGATGTTGGTCCTGTTCGTCCAGTAGCTCGTCCACGATCGCCAGTTGCTGCCCCAGCAGCAGAGCCTGCTAGGAGAGTTGTTATTCGCGACCTTGGTGATACTGAGATACTTGCAGCTGTGCAGGAGTAGGTTGAGAGCCTTACTCGTGGTCTTCCGGATGTACAGATTGACGAGTTACCTTTACAGTTGCAGCGGCACACTATTGGCGTGCCTAGACGATGGACTCGTCTCTTGCGCATGATCGCACAGACCGTGACATACTTTCATGAGCACCACTAGGCTAGGGTGCCCCCTAGCATCTTTTTGAGTTCTAGGTCATATGACCAATTTTGTTTTGATTACAGCACATTATGTACAAACTATAAACAGCTTTATATATTTTGATTTTCGGAGTTTATTTCAGTTTATTTGTGATCCACTTACATAGCACCGATGCATCTCTTTTTATATATGTTGTAAATGTCTATCTAATACATAGTTTGCTAATGAATCTGTTAATGTGTTCAAGTTTCTGGAAATATGTTGGTATTGAATTGAATCAAACTCTCTTTCCAAAATCTTAACTCTTAGAAACATACGATAAATAGCTGGATTGCGGACTGAATATATACCAGTGAGTTGTAGTATCACAAGTTGTGAGTCTAGCCTGACAATTAGTCGGCGTATACCATGAGCGATGGTATCAGAGAGGAGTTCAATCAACGCACTATACTCAGCGATATTGTTCGTTGATCGTCCAATACACACACCTCTGAAACTCACTAACTCGCCGCTTGGATCAAAAATGGCCCAGGCTGCGGAGGACAAATTCCGCGTACTACGACTCGCTCCGTCGGCATATCCCACATATGTATCAGAATAATTCGACATCTGCAACAAACGAGAAAGGTGGATTACTTAACCGAAACAAACATTTTAGCGAAAACAAAATACAACAAAAGCACTCAGGTTACTATTCAGGCATAGTAACGCTTGAGGTACAACCCGTTACGGGGTTGCGCCAGTGGTATTCCGTCATAATCCATTAACTCGTAGGCTCCTTTTGTTAACACCCTTTTAACAATATAGGGACCCATCCATAAGGACTGAAATTTTCCTGCTCCTAATTTGTCGGATTCTTGGTCGTAAAGCAAAACCAAGTCACCCTCAGAGAAGTTGCGAGGTTTGACATTCTTGTCAAACTGTGCTTTGACTCGTTTCTTATGGGCTTCGTTCGCCAAAGCGGCGTCACGACGGTTTTCATCCAATTGGATTAATTCCAAGAAACGAGCCTCTTCTTCTGAGGTTCCGGGGAGGAGGTCAATTGCGAGTTTAAGAGACGAAATTTCGCACTGGATCGGTAATACTGCCTCTAGGCCATACACCAATTGGAATGGTGTGAACCCAGTGGCGTTCTTTACCGAGGTTCGGTAAGCCCATAATGCTGAGTACAGGATTAGATGCCATCTTCTTTTGTGAACCCCGATCATCCTTTGCAACATACGCTTCAGGACCTTGTTGATTGCCTCAACTTGTCCGTTGGCTTGTGGATAATATGGGGTAGAGCTGTCGTGAGATAGCCCTAGTTTGGCAGCTAACTCAACCATCATGTGATTGCGAAAATGCGATCCATGATCTGTCACTATAGCTTGCGGAACGCCGAACCTGGCGACTACGTGATTGAAAAAGAAAAGGGCAGCTGTTTCACCAGTGTTGTCCAATGTAGGCATCGCCTCGGCCCATTTGGTAAAATAGTCAACAGCGACTATAATATACCCATGCCCCCCGGTCGAGGTGGGGTTACATTGCATGAAATCGATGCCCCACTTGGCGAAGGGCCCAACAGCAACTATCGGCTGTAAGGGTGCGGGCGGTCTTCTGGTTTTGCTATCAAAGATCTGACATGCATGGCAACTTCTGACAGCTATTATGCAATCTTTAAACATAGTTGGCCAGAAATATCCTGCTCGTAAGATTCTTTGTGCTGTTGCATATCCAGATTGATGCCCCCCGCACGCGCCTGAATGACAATCATTCAGGGCTTTTTCGGCCTCCTCATGGGTAAGGCACCTCCTCAGAACCGTATCGATGCCACGACGGTAAAGTGTATCACCGACGATCATGTAGTCTTTAGATTGGTATCGTATACGTTTCCGTTCCGAGTGTGAGGTATTAGGCCTAAATTTTTGGGTTTGGAGATAAACAATGATGTCTCCATACCACTCATCGCTTACCGATATCAGAAACAAATTTTCATCCACGATTGACTCTTCTGATGTTTCATCGTTGGATGACGATGGGAGATCGCATAATAATTCCGCGAAAACTAGAGCTTTCTTCGATTTGGATTTTACAAAATCTAAATCGAACTCTTGAAGGATGGCTATCCATTTTGAATATTTTCCCCCAAGCAACTGTCGCGACAGTATATATGTCATGGGATTGCAATCTGACAGAACGGTAGTTTTCCTAAAGAGGACATAATGTCGAAACCTTTGAATCGCTTGAACAACAGCAAGCGCTAGTTTTTCAACATAAGAATATTTACTTTCTGTGTCATTTAAGTTTTTACTTAAATAATAAATAGGATGTTCAATTCCATCGACTTCTTGCACTAAGACCATCGCAATGGTCGTCTCTGCTGCAGCTAGATACAGGTTAAAATCTCTTTGATAGTCCGGGGCGTACATTAATGATGCTCTTACTAGAGAATCTTTCAGAGCGTCAAAGGAAGCTTGCGCAACCTGGTCCCAGACAAAAGGTACATCCTTTTTCAAAAGATGAGTATAACCTTTGGCAAGTTCTGCGTAATTTGGAATGAACCTCCTCAGAAAGTTTGCTTTCCCTTGGAGTTTCTGAATCTGAAGCAAATTTGAAGGTGGAGGCAAATTAATGATTGCCTGAACCTTACAAGGGTCGAGACGAATCCCGTCCTTAGAGACCACAAAGCCAAGTAAACGACCAGAACCGACGCAAAACACACACTTGTGCGGATTGAGTCTTATCTTGTAATGTCGGCAACGTAGAAATATTGCTCTCAAATGCCGCGGATGATCAGTCCGCTTCCGCGAATGAGCCGGAAGATCGTCGAGGTAAGGTTGAACGATGTTCTTGATGTCATGGAAGGCATAATTCATTGCCCTCTGAAACGTCGCCCCTGCGTTCTTTAAACCAAAGGGTAATTTTCGATAAGCGAACGTGCCCCACGGACAAATAAATGCAGTCTTAGACTGGTCCTGTGGGTGGATATTTATTTGATTATACCCGGAAAATCCATCCATAAAGGAAAAGATTTCACATCCGGCGCATTCATCAATTATCTGGTCGATGAAGGGTGTAGGGTAGTTGTCCTTTGGACAAGCTTTGTTTACATCCCTATAGTCGACGCACACTCTTATCGTCCCTTGTTTTTTCATAACAGGGACAATATTCGATACCCAATCGGTTAGAGGAACCGGGTAGATGAATCCAGCATGGAGAAGTTTTTCAACTTCCGCTTTAATGGCAGCGGCTTTCTTCGGATGTACCTGCCGAAGCCGTTGTCTTACTGGTTTGACATCAGGATACATTTTAATCTCATGTTCAACTATGCTCGAGTCAATGCCTGGCATTTCATCATATGACCATGCAAAGACATCTCTAAATTTGCGAAAGAGAGCACTATATATTTCCAGTTCTGAAGGGGAACAACTTTTGCCGACATGAATATTCTCAACAACATCAGATTTTGTCGAGATGTTTATGGCTACGGTCTCTTCAATATTGGATAGGTTTCTCTCTGAATCCACCGTATTTACAGTATTTGTTAGGAATTCAAATACTGAAGGGTGGTATAGGTCGTGTTGAGTTTCTTCTTCACAATTCGGAAGAAGGGAACGATGGTGGTGATCATTCCATGGTGCCCCCTCAATCATCATTGATTGTAAGATTCCTTCGTCAGTCCCATGAACTTTTGACCATGGATCTAATGGGGTACCATATTCTTCGGACCTATCTACCCAAACGCTTGACGAGCGTTCATTTGGGCTCGCCTCCCATGCCTGAAACATTGATTGCTACAATATTTCAATAGGGCTAGGTGGCAATACCACTTGATGATCCATGACGACTTTGTCTTCTGCGACCTTCGATGAAGATACCATGTTGCATGTTGCTACAAACGGGATATCCACTATATGGAAAGGAGGTGGCAACACGAAAGTTCCCATCATTGTGGGATCTTTTAGCAAGCCTACTCCGATATCTTTTATCGAATGGTCGCTCCCATGGATCAGGGGAATGCTTCCAGTAACTTGTGAACCATTAGGGAGGAAATTCTGTTGGTCGACGATCGTAATCCCTCCTTCAAACGGGAATGCGATCTTCCTAAAATATGTCGACACTATAGCTGCCATGGCATATATCCATGGTCTTCCCAGTAGGATGTTATAGTCAAGATTGCCATCAATGACTTCAACATCAATTTCCACTGTTTTTCCTCCTAGTTCAACCTTGAAGTTATTTAGGATACCGTAGGGAGTGTACGACCTACCGTCAAATGCTTTCAATGTCGTCGAAGATCGCGACAAGGTTGGAGATCCAAGAGTTTTCCAGCAACTCATCGACATGATACATGTCGATGCTCCCTCATCAATAATCGTTCTATGAACAGTTTTGTTGAGTGCTTTCACTTGAATAAGGAAAGCTAATTGCGCTGGTAACTGAGGATCATATCCTTTGTGATCAAAGGATACAAGATTGGAATCTTTAGGATCCACTCCACCAATTGTTGATAACAATGCCTGTCTTTGGGATGGACAATTTTGTAGTACCTCAAGAGTCGACATAGCAGATGGCGATTGGGCCAAATCCTCCACTATATTATAGTGTTGCGCCGCTCTGGCGCGAGGGTTGAATGTCGACTTGTGGACTACTCCCTTAGGTGGCTTTATTGTTAATTCTTGCGTGAGGGGGGGTACAACTTCTGCCGAAGTTGTTGTCGAACTACTGGGTTGATCTTTCCCTTTGTCGTTCGACACCGGCGGATTCCCATAATCTTTATTCCTAGTCGAGATCAAAGCATCATTTTGCTTAGAAACCGACAGCATAAGCACTTGAGACGGGGAAGCATTTCCACTATCAACCATATTTTGACCTGGGGCGGGAAAAGGATCAGTCAACACAGCTGAAGTTTGGGAACTCTTTAGGAACCTCTTTAACTCAGCTTTGAACGGACAGTTCTTTGTTGAATGATTTTCATCGCATATTTGACATGGAGGAAATTGTTTCCTTTGCCCAGGAGGGTTTGAAGAAGTTTTTTGAGGGGATGACCCACCTTGTTTCTTCTTCTTGCCTTTGTTTTGTTTCTTCTTGCTTCCTGGTTGATTGGAGTTTTTGTCTTTATCCATAGATACAGCATTTACCTCCGAAGCAAGAATCTCTTGATTTGCTTTTTGATTCGAAGTCTTACGGGCTTTCTTATTTGAATCCCTTGTCGACTTAGCGTTTGCAGTTCCAATCACGCCATCACCGGCATGAGAGTCACTATTCGATCCGGGAGGAGGAGGGATTGAAAATTCCGGTCTGGGGGCATCAGGTATCTTATCATAGAGCGTGCCCGACTGAGTATACACTAAGTCCAAATATTGAGCACGAGCAATAACTTGCTCCTCTGTTACGACGCCTCCCTTGGCCACATCTTCTGTTATTGCCGGCAGAAGCGACTTTATAAACCACTCAGCTAATAGCTGATCTGGAACATAGGTTTTTACCATTCTGCGACGACGACGCCACTCATGTATATGATCAGATATATGTGTGGCAGTTGTCTGCTTGAAATTGGTCAAGATCTCTGTTCCAGTTTCGTACCTTATAGGTAACTGAAAGTGTGTTAAGAAAGTCGTGGCTAGGGAACTAAAATTGTCGAAAGAGGCTCTAGGTAATTCAATATACCATTTGGCCGCCGGACCAGTCAATGTCCTCTGGAAAAGGCGAAGCCTTATTGAATCATCATTCAAGGTATTCGACGAACACCACAGATGGAATGTCATCACATGATTCGACGGGTCTTCGCCCGGATTTCCATTGAATTTAGGAATGTCCGAAGGAAGTTTGTGAGGAATCGTTGGCCACCAATGGGCATAGGCGATTGGATCATTCGTCAATCGATGTAAATCTGGTAATTCTAGGGTCGCCACAAATGGCAACTGCTGATTCAGGTTTGGCGAGGCGTACCCAGGATACGATGGAATCGCCTGAGCAGTAGGCCTTTGCACACCAGCATAATGCAACTGATGTTGATATGACTGATATGGTTGGTGGGCTTGGCCACTGTAAAGTGGTTGATTTAACCCGTTCTGAATATAGGGTTGCCCACTATTCGCAAAGATCTGTTGCTCAGATCCTTGGTACACCTGTTGAAACTGAGGTTGTTGGTATTGCACCATCCATGGTTGTGAAGCCATGTTTTGCTGTGCGACACTAACCGACGGACCAAGATGCGGTGTTATAGTTCCCGTTTGTATCTGTGTCGTCCCGGCAGTTGGCGATTGTGGTTGTGTTGCAGGGTCAATAGGCTGTTGCATTACAACTTGGGGTTGACATACAACAGGCATCGATTGAACTTGCGACACGGTTACAATTGCTGGCGTCGTCGGGATACTAGACATAGGCACACACTGTTGCATGGAATATACAACTCTTGGTTGTTGGGGTACTATAGGTACCCAACCACTCGTCGTTACTTCAGTCAAACCTGAATGTTGTTGAAAACTGCCGTATGGGTATCCCCCCGGAAGGGGAAGTGAAAGGGCATATTGCCCCCCATACGGTAACAATCCGGAGCTCAAGGGTATAGATGGCCTTTGAGGACTGGATGGCCCAAACTGATTCCCAAAGGGATCAATTTGTCTAGTTTCAACATAAGAATTACCGGGTATTATACCGGAAGAACAAACTGGAACAGACCAAGTTGTCATAATAGTCCCTGGGTGGACTCCTTCTAGCTGATGAGAGCTAGTCGGGACGGCTGGTATGCCGGCAAACATCGTCGGATTGGCAGCAGGAGCTTCTGCTGTCGCTGTGTCGTTTGGCACAGTTCTAGATGTCGACAGTTGTTCAGACATTTTAAGTCTATCCAATAAACTTCCTAACGATTCTTCAGGAACTTCCGGTGGTGATAGACAAACTTCTGATGCAGAAGGAAAAAGAGGGGTACCTACTCCAAAATGAATTGGAGTATTTGCTTGCTGGTCCTCTACGATTTCCTCTATTGCAATCAGACCAGGAGGAAGAGGAAGACCGTCAGGTCCGTAAAAGATTTCTGGTGCCGAAGAAGGGGTTGCTTCGACAGCGACAGTTGTTTGAACAACAAGACTCTGTGGACCGGTTTCAGATGGAACTGGTTCAGTTATGCAAGTACTTGTCTTCAGACTAGGATCAGTACAACTGTCCTTCTGTTGCTGTTGAACTTCTTCAATAGAGGCAGGGATTCCAGAAATATTGGGAGTGACCAGAATCTCAGATGTTGTTGGAACTTCCGTTCTAACTTTAAAAGGAGATTTTGACCTGGTCCAGCGAGCTCGCTTTGTCCGTACTACTCTCGGTTCCGGAGACAAAGGTGGTTGACTCGCAAGTCTCCCCGAACGACGGAGTTTTAATTGACTTTCCTCCACGGTTGCGGATTACTTGATCAACTAAAATACAAAAAGGGGAATTATGTTTCCGTATTGAATGAATTTTATTAGACGCT
The DNA here is from genome assembly GCA_031772625.1 of Pinus tabuliformis. NCBI lineage: Eukaryota > Viridiplantae > Streptophyta > Pinopsida > Pinales > Pinaceae > Pinus > Pinus tabuliformis. The sequence goes on from CM062817.1 coordinate 395,698,928, forward strand.
TTTAGACACAACTTTGCTTTTTCATGTTTTAAGAGTCGAGAAAAAGCTAAAGATGACTCTAGTCGCCTTCGATGTATTAACGAGCCCGAAGTGACAAATGCTCGGTTGGACCTTTTCAGTTATAGAGTTTGAAAAGGGCCAAAAGAAACTGCTCTGGAGATCTAGGCAGAGGGTGTGCCAAACCTTTCGCGAAACCACAGAATACGTTTTACGGTACGGGTGGTCGATCTTCGTGAATGCTGTGTTCACTGCATCGCGATCAGTAGGGCGGTCGACACGGCTTCCTAAGGATAAAGGATAATTGCCTATAGGGGTCTCCCAATATACGCGACGGTACGCGGGAGCTCAAGTCCGTATTAGTGCTATTGTCCCTCAGGAGGAATCACCCACCTTCGTAGAGATCGACAGTCACTACGTTTAACGACGCCGGAACACGTCTCTACCTAGACCTCTATTGTGAGCGTTATGTTACAATGCGTTTTTAGATTCATTCAATATATTTTAAGTTGATCTTGTTTATCAGTTTGTCTTTCAGGATCACCACGAGATGTATTGGTAAAAATTCCTAAATGCAGCTAAAATGATAAGCAAGCTTTTACAATCTTTTTAGCTTTGAAAATCCTAACTACTGAGGGGAGAGAAAAACAATATCTTTCCACACAGAGCACAAAGCACAAACTAATGCACTTTCTCCTAGATCAGACACACAAACTTATCAAAAATGCAAATGCAAGATGCATGTATTTCTTTTCTTTTCCCTTAATGTTGATGTAGACAAAAGGAAATCGTTGTATAATTTTCGAATTCAATTTGAAGTGTAAACAAACAAGTTTCGTCTAAAATGAAAAGACACCTTACAGGTACTTGTTTTAACACTAAAAATATACGAATTCAAACCATAAGATGAAAAACAAACAAACTCAAACAGCCATGAACAGTAATAAAACCAGCTCTTAAGATCACAAAGACACTTTTACAGTTCAGGATCTAAGAGGTCACAGCTATACTGGTTCGCTTTTCACAATGGGAAACTGTAACTGAAACAAGAAATACTGAAAGAACATTCACAGTTTCATCACACAACTGAGGCGGAATAATGTCAAGGAGGATGGTCTACAGCAAGTACAATGACCAACAAGCAATCAGCAAAAATCAGTGAAAACAAGGCCAAGACACAAAGGGAAAACTGAGCAAGACAATGGCTAACTGGACCAGCGCAGGTTCTAGTCTGCCAGTTTGACTCTCAGCGCAGTTCCCGAAGGGAGCACCTGCGCTGTAATGCAGACTGCATGTGGACAGCCTGCACTGACACATGAGAGTTGCGTCTACAAAGAATTCCGGGTCATAAAAAGCTCAAAAATGCACTGTTTTTGCTGAAATAAAAAGCTATAGGTCAAGTACAGGCTAAGGGATGATCAAGAGGATGAAAAGCTATCACAAAGAGTAAAGAGTCTTTTGTAGATAGGCTCTTCAAATCTTGAATTTGCTCAGCAAATGAGCAAGAGTAGCAGACCCTCTACTTCGCTTTTGATATAGTCAAAAGCTTTTCGATTTGGTACTCTTTTCTTCAAGAAATGAATAGCAAAATACTACAAACACCAACAAGATACTAGGCTCCCCAGTGGAGTTGCCAGTTTGTTGTGGGGAAAAGTATCCGACTCGGATGACCCTATCCCTACTCTAAAGGTGACAGTCTTTAGCAACAACTGAAAGTAAAGCTTTGATATTTTCCTTTATGAAAGTACAGAGAGAAGGAAGAAAAGATTAACCAACCTGGTGTCTTTCGCTTAGTCGATCCTTATCCTCTCTCTTTGTCTCTTGTTCCCAGCTCCTTGCTCTCTTTGCCGGTCCAGCTACACACAGATCCTGCACAAAACAAGAGAGGAAACTACAAGATACATGTACTCATAACTGATGCATGGATTAGAGTGAATCAAATATACATGTAAATACAATACATCAATGCAATACAAGTATATAGGAGAACATGCAAAACTTTATTGATAGAAGTAACAGGGTTCTGAGAAGGTTACAACCATTGATGGCTCCAATCCAGCAGCACCTCCCCAGCAGCAAGAACTCTCCTCTTCACCTCTAGTAAAACAATCACCCAATAACTCTAACTATAAACCAACAGCACCTCCTTGCTTTACACAAAATTCCAGCCTCCCTAGACCTCATAGAAGAGCTCTATATATAGGGTAGAAGAAGAGAGGATGAGTCAGCTTGAGACTGACATGAAGCTGCCTTGTGTCCTCTCCCTCTTCAGTTAATCTTCAGTCCTTGAGTCCACTTGGAGATCCTTGCTTACACATGGTGATCAAGTACCTCTTACTCATCACAGGGCGAATCTCATGAACCAAGTGTCAGTTTGGAAGCTTCCTGGGCAGTTGACACCTTGCAGGATGATTGTGCCACTTGGCCAATCTTGCCCAGCGCAGGTAGCCTTCATTAGCTTTGACTTCCAGCGCAGGTACAAGGAGGAACAGTTGCATTCCAGCGCAGAAGCTCAGTGGAGCAGCTGACATGATCCAAAATAAGCCTGTTTTGAAGTGTTTTCAGGTGGAGAACTGATTGGAAGTGCCGTTGTTTGATGACCTTGTTCTTTTAGGGGTAAGAACAACATGTTTAGGGACTGAGGATCCCTGTAATTATTGACATTCCATGCTCCATGACGCGAGGCACAAAAATGTCTATAACACTTAGGTCAGCTGCATGTTCGTTGATCCTTTGATGGATGGAGCACCCTGTTTCCCCGATATAGGGGGTCCCACAAGAACAAGGGATCAAGTAGACACCCTTCATGTCTTTAGGGTAAATGGGATCTTTCACCAATCGAAGGGATTTGTGAATGGTGTTGAGGGGCCTAAAGCTTGAGGGAATATTATACTTCTTAAGGATCCGAGCAATCTTGTTTGTGGTTCCCTAGACATAGGGAAGATGGACACCTAGCAGGCGTTCTTTAGGTTCTTTTTTAATAAACAAATTTTTAGAGGCTTTAAGGAAAGCCTTCTGCCCTAGGAGCCTACTATAGCCATTCTCCACAAAGATATTAAGGGGATGGGATTTCTCCTTATCAAAGCTCTCATTATCAGAAATCCTAAGGGCACGAGTAGGGAGGGTGTTAAGAACACCCAACTTTTGTGTGGGGAAATGATGGGAATCGGCATGAAGATACTGCTAAGTATACATTTTCTTATGGAACACTAAGTGGAGAGGGAACCGTCCTTATTCTTAGATATAAGAATATCCAAGAAAGGGAGGCAACCATTGACTTCTTTTTTCATGGTGAACCTAATGGCAGAGGACTGACAGTTGAGATGATTGAAGAAGAGATCCAACTCCTCTTGGCCATGAGACCAGATGAAATTAGTGTCATCTACATACCTTTTCCAAAGCTTGGGTAGGAGACGGGCCGAGGCTAAAGCTTTGGCTTCGAAATCTTCCATAAAAAGATTCGCAACAATAGGGGAATAGGGGTGATCCCATGGCAACGCCATAGGTCTGTTCAAAGAACTCACCCTCGAAACAGAAAAAAGTGTAAGTGAGACAGATCTCAACCAAATGTGCGGTATCGGGATTTGTTAGGCAATAGATCACTTCCAAGGCCTCCTTTATAGGGATACAAGTATAAAGGGAGACCACATCAAAGCTGATGAGAATGTCCTCGGGGTTAAGCTTTATGTCCTTAAGGTCTTTAATGAAGGATGTAGATTCTTTCACAAAGGACTTTGTATGGCCCACCAGGGGCTTAAGCTTAAGGGCAAGGAACTTAGCTAGAAGGAACTGCGCTCCGCTGACCCGGCACTCCCTTCCAGGCAGCCAACTCCAAGCAATGCGCTTTGCTCTCCTTTTTGTCGCGGAGGTAAGCCTTCCCCCTCATCGGTGCGTGCAACAGGTGACGGTTCTCTCCTGGCCTCGCCCTCGGGTTCTCCTAGTCTACCTATCAACCAACGCTCGGGCTCATCCGCGTAGCTCCTCTCAGCTGGTCAGGTCACGGTTGCAGCCAGCCCAAAGGTCTGCGCTGCATCAGCTTCTCTGGTTCAACGTAGGTGCTCTTTCTCTGCAAATCCATCCATGGCCCATGGTGTTGTTGTTGAGCTGGGGATGGTGCAGGCTTCCTAGGTCGTCGTTTCATGCATCACTCCTCCCGTATTATGCCGGATTTTGATAATAAGTTTTCCAATAATTATAGTAATAATAATAATTTTTTATATATTAATAATAATTATTATTATTATATTAATAAAATATGTAATTATAATAATATTAATAATGAAAACTGATGTTAACTAACTCGTTTTTTTTCGCGCTGAAGAGCTGCCCTCGCTGCGACCTGCGGCCTGACTGGGCGCGGCCCTCTCGGCTCTTCCGTCCCGATCGTGATCCTCTTTGCTGCGGGGCTGCCTGGATCTGCCAGGCCTACTGCCTTGACCAAGTCCCCTGCAGCGGCCAGATCGGACTGCTCTGGAGGTCTGGATCAGTTCCTTTTTTCAGTGATTTAAATGCCTGTTTTCCTATACCCGCCTGCAGCAGATTAGGTTTGTTGATCCTTGCTCTTCCATGGAGTCTCAAGGCTCGCCTACCGGTTCGCATGCTTCTCCTCCGGAAGCTGAATCAGCTTTCTCCTCTCTCCTGGCTTCGCTGCCCAAAAAGAAGAAGCCTGAACTCTCTAAATTCGTCAAAAGGATCAACGATGTTCCGGAAGTGAACCTTCCTCTTGAGGGCCCGATCCAGGTTGCCTTGTCTTTGGTAGATCGAGCCTTGGTGGGTCAATTCACGGGCCTTTGGCCCTCGCCAAAATCGACGGAAAAATGGGTCATCAAGAACTGGGTTCCCCTGATCAAAAAGTCACCTCTTATTTTCTGGGTAGAGGCTTCTTCCTGTTCGAGTTCAACACAAAGGAGGACAAAGACCTGATCTTCAGGAACGGGTCATATTTTATGGGGCCTCAGGGTCTTTACCTTAACAAATGGACACCTGACTTCGACCCGACCATGGATGTCCCAACGGCGGTCCCTGTCTGGGTTCGGCTCCCGAATCTCCCGGTGTATTGCTGGAATTGGGAGTCCCTCAAGCACATAGGGAACACTCTGGGAAAGTTCATTGATAGAGCAAACAACAAGGACCAGTATGATTGCACCTGTATCTGTGTCGAGGTAGACTTAGAGGTGGGGCTTCCGGAGGCCATCAAATTAAAGGTAGGCAGTTGGATGCATGTCCAAGTGTTGGACTATGAGCAGCTTCCTTTCAAATGTCGTAAATGCCATGTCTATGGCCATTTTGCAAGAGGGTGCCCGACCAAAGGGGAGGCAGAGAAGGGAAAGGAAGAAGGTTGGAACCAGGTCAAGAGATCAAAGGCATCCCAAAAGAAACATGGGGCTCATGCACCCCATCCTGCCTCCACCCAGAATGCTCCCCTGTCAAACAGTCAGGAAAATAGGTATGTGGTCTTAAGCTCCGCTAAAGAGACTCTCCAGGCAGAAGATAAGCAAGATCCTCCATCAGAAAAATCGTCCCCAGCAGAGGCAAGTCCTGACGAAACCATGGCAAGAAACAAGGAAAAACAACCAGAAGCATCCGAGGAGGAACATGGCTCGGAGGAGTCGGAGGAGGATAGAGAAATAGGAGACATGCAGACATCGGTCAGAAGATCTGCAAGAGGTCATAAATCAGCTAGAGAAAAGAGAGATCAAGAAACCTACAAGGACAAGCTTCAGGGTAGCCAGCCCACTCTGGAGAAACTCCTGGGGAAAAATCCAAAGACGAACAAAAGCCACTTGCAGGGTTCCAAGGGAGCCCATCACCATAAAAATAAATGATGAAGATTGTCTCCTGGAATTGCAGAGGAATGGGAAGAAAAGCGAAAGAAGAAGCTACAAGAAGTCTTATAAGAAGAGAAGCCCCAGACATTCTTCTGATCCAGGAGACCAAAATGGAGGACAAGGAGTTTCTCCAGACCAGTAAAAAGTTTTGGAAAGGTAGCAGCGGACATGCAGTTTCAGCACGAGGAGCCTCTGGAGGCCTGGGCTCCCTCTGGAATCCTCTCAAGTATAGGCTGATCACCGAGTTGCACAACACCCATTGGTTATTCTTGAAGCTCCAGCCATTGGACTCAAGGGAGGTAGTCAGTCTTTTCAATGTCTACGTTCCAACAAATATAGGGGAGAAAAGAGAGGGTTGGGACTCCATCAAACATCTGTCGGAGTCAGAAAATTTGGAAAACATCATTGTGGTAGGGGACTTAAACCTTACCATGCGCATGGAGGATAAGCATGGAGGATCAATCGTAAGGGACCCCGCAAGGGAATGGGTGGAAGACCTCATGCAGGACTGGGATCTGCTCGACATCCCTCCAGAAAATGGTAAGTATACTTGGTCTAACAAAAGAATAGGTCCGGGTCATATTGCTGCTAGACTTGACAGATGCTTGGTGCAAATTTCCTTTCTTCTACTAGGCTTAGAATCCAGATTGCATATCCTCCCATGCAGTGCTTCTGACCATAAGCCAATTTTGCTAGAGATGTTGGGCCATAAAGACCTTGGTCCCATCCCCTTCAGATTTAACCCTCTCTGGGTCAAGGCACCAGAGTTCCTGAAGCTGGTTCAAGACTGCTGGAGTTTGCCTGTAAAAGGTTCCCCTTTCTTCATATGGGAAGAAAAGCTCAGAAGGTTGAAAGCGGTCCTCAAATCTTGGGCCAAATCCCTCCCCTCCCCTGCAAAAGAGAGAAAGCAGGCTCAGGAAAACCTCGCCCACCACATTGTCCAAAGTGAGGATGCAGAAATCACTAAAGACGTTCTAGACAAGGAAGCAGAGCTCCAGCAAATCTTCCACAAACCCTGCCTTTCGGAGGAAGAGCACTGGAGGCAGAAGTCAAGGAGTTTATGGCTTAAAGCAGGAGACAGAAATACTGCCTTCTTTCACAAACAGGCTCAAGCTAGAAAGAGCTTCAACTCTATTGCAGAAATCAAAGATGGCAGCTCAATCCACAAAGACTTCGACAGCATAAAGAGAGCAGCTTTCACCCATTTCCAAAATCTGTATAGAGAAGAGGGAGAGACGGACCCTAACTCTAAATTCTTGGAAGCGATCCCTTCTTTGATCACTCCCACAATGAACCATAAGCTGGAGGCAAAGATATCTACTCAAGAAATTAAAGACGCTCTCTTCGGCATGGCACCGGACAAAGCCCCGGGCCCGGATGGCTTTACTGCAAGATTTCTCCAAACATGCTGGCAGATTGTAGAGAAAGACCACTGCAAAATGGTTTTGAAAACGCAATCTTGCCAGAAAATCGGAGGCAGCACCAATTCAGCCTTCCTTGCCCTCATCCCCAAGGAAAAGGGTGCCAAAGATTTTAACAGGTTCCGCCCCATCTCTCTTTGCAACATTGGTTACAAATTGATCACAAAGGTCATAGCCAATAGACTAAAAGGCATTCTTCCAGCCATCATCCTGGAGAATCGAGGTGGATTTGTTCAAGGGAGACAGCTTGTCGACAATTTCATCTTGGTTCAAGAGGCGATCCACTCGAGCCAGCTCCGCAAAGAGAAAGGTATGGTCATTAAATTAGATCTTGCTAATGCCTTTCATCGGGTCAGACTTAGCTTTCTTTGGGAGGTTCTGAGAAAATTCGGTTTCGATATGGGTTTTTTAAATTGGATTCGTGCTTGTATTGTTGACCCTTGGATCGCTCCTCTTGTGAATGGGAGAGCAGCTGGTTTCTTTAAAGCCTCAAGGGGGCTTAGGCAGGGGTGCCCCCTCTCTCCTCTCCTCTTTGTTCTTCAGGTTTCTGTCCTGAGCTTCTACCTGGATCAGAAACTGGTAGATCAAGAGATCCTGGGGCTCAATATAGCTAGAGGAGTAAAAAATGTCAATCACACCCTGTTCGCGGATGATACCCTCCTCTTAGGGGCTGCCTCCGCTAGATCTGCTTCAAGTTTCAAGGAGGTCCTGGATGACTACAATGAAGCTACAGGCAGTAGATTAAACAAGGGTAAGTGTAAAATCTTTTGTTGGAATATTTCCCCTTCTACCCTTACATCCATTTCAAGAATTCTGGGCTTTACTGCATCCCTTAGCTGGTCCTCCTTCACATATTTGGGCCTCCCCATCTTCCGTAAATTGGCTTACAGCAAAGATTGGGTCCCTCTGTTGGATAAATTTAAAACCAGAATACAAGCCTGGGGGTTTTCATGGTTAAATCTCACTGGCAAAACTGTCCTCATCAAATCCGTCCTCTGCAGCCTTCCCATTTTCCAATTCTCTGTTATTCTAGCCCCTTCAGGTATCATAAAAAAAATGGAAGCCTACATCCATAAGTTTTTCTGGAAAGGAGGAAACAATAATGACAGGAAAATCCCATTAGTTAGTTGGGAGAAAATTTGCAAGCCCCAAAGCGAAGGAGGCCTCCATGGGTGCCAAGATTTTCTGGAGAGTAATTGGATCACATCCTGGTTGGGCGCAAAGAGCTCTCTGGAGGAAATACTTCAGGGGGAAGAGAAAGAGATGCTTGGACGCCCCTCTTCCTTCCTCAGGCTCACAGCTGATCAAGCTCTGCCAAAAAGTTGTTCCGTTAATCAGAGACAGAGCATTCTGGATCCCTGGCAATGGTAAAGATTGAAGGATATGGGAAGATAATATCATGATGAATCCTCCCTTATCGTCCCTCAGCTCCCTCCAACCGCTGCGCCTGTGGATGAACAACGCAGGTTGTAACTCTCTATGGGACATCTCGCAGTGGGAAGGTAGATCATGGTTGCGCTGGAGGCTCCCTCCCGTCCCTCCTGAACTTACTCAAGCCCGTGATCAGCTCCTTGCAGCGCTTAATGGGATGGCGCCTCTGCGCATGGGTAAGAAGGATGCACGTGGTTGGGGAGCCGCCCCAGGCCTGTACATAGTGGCGCAAGGTTACAAATGCCTACAGATGAAGCCTCACGTCCCCCCGAATCCAGCAGTTTGGAATGGAATCTGGAACGTTAAAACCACTCCCAAGGTTGACGCCTTTTGCTAGCTGTTATGCCACAGCGCGATTTTGACAACCGACAGACTGCAGAAAAAAGGCTTCCATGGCCCCTCCCGCTGTCACTTATGTTGTGAAAATGAGGAGAGCGCGCAGCACATAATGCTGGACTGTAATTACTCAAAAAAAATATGGCAAGTCCTCCTGAGTTTCTGGGAATCCGATTTTACACTGCCCTTGACTATAACCGATCTCTTTGCAAATTTGAGGAATTATTATCCTGAAACTCTCCCAGAAAATGAAAGATTTAGAGCAGCCTGGCTCTCCCTGCCGAAATTCGCTTGCTGGCAGATCTAGCTCGAGCGTAACAGAAGAGTCTTCAGGGAGGAAAGACTCAATGCACAGGTTATTATCATTAAAACAAAGTGCCTTTGGAAAGAAATTCTTGGGGATCATCTTTCGAAGTTGAACCTGAATCAGCGGGACTTAGATTGGGGTGCCTCGATGGGCCTTCATTTCACTGACGAAACTAGGCACCATAAGATTACAAAAGAATGGCAATTCAGGGGAAAGGAGAATGATCTGTCGGACTTGCTTCTCAGGCAATCCAGATCTACTTTGTTCTTTGATGGAGCAGCGAAAGGCAATCCCGGACGGGCTGGAGCAGGAGGCATTATAAAAAACAAAGAGGGCATAACAGTGGCAAAGTTCGCCTGGGGGTTAGGGCAGTCAACTAGCATGCAAGCTGAAGCCTTGGCACTTCTGCAAGGCCTTAAGCAAGCAAAGGCTATGGATCTCTCAGAAGTCATCATTATAGGAGATTCTCAAGCCATCATCAAAGTCTTAGTAGCGAACTCCTCTCTTGTAGACATTAGCCTGGCAAGAATCATTTCAAGAATCAGGACCTTGATGAAATCCTTCTGGTCTACATCTCTCCTCCATGTTTTGAGAGAAAATAATAAAGATGCAGATATAGAAGCCAACAGGGCAGTTCCTCTTTCCGTTGGCTGTCTCTTGGTAGATGAAATTGAGAGTTGGGACTCCATTCCATAACGTTTGTCATGTTCTTCTGCATATTGCTGAACCAGTTTGTATGTTTATTTAAGTTAGGGAAAATAGCAGAGATAATTTCGATAGGATGGAACAAATTCCGCGGGTATCCAGGAGTCGGGATCACTGACCAGCTAGTGGAAGGATATTTGAAGGGCTACGCCCGACCAAATGTAACCGTTGAAAGGCATTTTGGCCAGAGATCAATATAATCACATACTCGTTCTTGTTAAAAAAAAATATATATTAATAATAATTTATGTGATAATATTAATAACCTTGATAATAAATTTTCACATAATTATAATTATAATAATATTAATATTAATATTAATAACAATAACTTTTTATATAATAATAATAGTAATAATAATAATAATGATTTATGTGATAATAATAATGATAATAAGAATAATAATTTATGTGATAATATTAATAACGATGATAATATTAGTAATAATAATAATAATGATAAAGATTCTATTAACAATAACATTAATATTAACAATAACTTTGATATTGATTTATCTCTTGAGAATAATAATAATTATAACCAAAATAATGAGGTTATGAATCTGAACAAGAATTTTCTTCCCCCTCCCTCCCAGAATAATAGAGTTGTTAACTTATCTAGTTTCTCTTTTTCCCCTTCTGTTTTTAGGCTTTTAGGAAAAGGTTTAAACTTTGCCCTTGCCCCTAGAAAAATCCCTATGGATAACATTATTTGCGATGTAGAATATGGGATTAGAGATCTTCCGGATAATATCAAGGACACTATTAGGCAGGATTGTGTTATTGTCCTTAGAAAGGCTAAGCCCCCTCGGAAGAACCTCAGCAATGAGGAATTCATTGCCCTTAAATCCTTAAACCAGAACAAAGATATCGTTGTTCTGAAGGCTGATAAAGGAGGACCTGCGGTCATCCTTAACAAAGATGATTACCGCAAGAAGATGTTAGATCATCTTTACAATAGTGGCAGTTATAAAAAACTGCCCAAAAACCCTCTAAAGAAAATTTCTAGGGCAGTGGCTCTTGCCATCAAATCCAGTAGCTCTGTGAGTTCCCTATGCCATAAACTCATTAAGAGCAGTCCCATTACTCCTAGGATCTATGGGTTACCAAAGATTCACTAAGAAGGGACCCCCCTTGAGGCCTATCATCAACACCATTGGTGGTCTGACCTTCCTTCTAGCTAAGTTCCTTGCCCTTAAGCTTAAGCCCTTGGTGGGCCATACAGAGTCCTTTGTGAAAGACTCTGCATCCTTCATTAAAGAGCTTAAGGACATAAAGCTTAACCCTGAGGACATTCTCGTCAGCTTTGATGTGGTCTCCCTTTATACTTGTATCCCTATAAAGGAGGCCTTGGAAGTGATCTATCACCTAACAGATCCTGATACCGCGCATCTAGTTGAGATCTGTCTCACTTCCACTTTTTTCTGTTTCGAGGGTGAGTTCTTTGAACAGACCTGTGGTGTTGCCATGGGCTCACCCCTATCCCCTATTGTTGCGAATCTTTTTATGGAAGATTTTGAAGCCAAAGCTTTAGCCTCAGCCTGTCTCCTACCCAAGCTTTGGAAAAGGTATGTAGATGACACTAATGTCATCTGGTCCCATGGCCAAGAGGAGTTGGATCTCTTCTTCAATCACCTCAACTGTCAGTCCTCTGCCATTAAGTTCACCATGGAAAAAGAAGTCAATGGTTGCCTCCCTTTCTTGGATATTCTTATATCTAAGAATAAGGATGGTTCCCTCTCCCACTCAGTGTTCTGTAAGAAAACGCATACTGAGCAGTATCTTCATGCCGATTCCCATCATTTCCCCGCGCAAAAGTTGGGTGTTCTTAACACCCTCGCTACTCGTGCCCTTAGGATTTCTGATAATGAGAGCTTTGATAAGGAGAAATCCCATCTCCTTAATGTCTTTGTGGAGAATGGCTATAGTAGGCGCCTAGGGCAGAAGGCTTTCCTTAAAGCCTCTAAAAATTCGTTTATTAAAAAAGAACCTAAAGAACGCCTGCTAGGTGTCCATCTTCCCTATGTCCAAGGAACCACGGACAAGATTGCTCGGATCCTTAAGAAGTATAATATTCCCTCAACCTTTAGGCCCCTCAACACCATTCGTAAATCCCTTCGATCGGTGAAAGATCCTGTTGACCCTAAAGACAGGAAGGGTGTCTACTTGATCCCTTGTTCTTGTGGGACCCCCTATATCAGGGAAACAGGGCGCTCCATCCATCAAAGGATCAACAAACATGCTGCTGACCTAAGGAATGGGAGAACCAAGTCTTCAGTGTTAGCAGAGCATGCGGAGAAGACCGAGCATCATGTTTGCATAGAGGAGGCCAAGGTTATTGCCAAGGTGGCGCAGTTCCATCACCGTAAATTCAGGGAAGCTATTGAAATTGAAAGAAGACCTAACGATCTCAATAGAGATGACAGCTGGAAGATCAGTAGTTGCTGGATCCCTGCCCTCTCTTCTTATTCTTGCCTTCCTTTCCCCCACTTGTAACCTTTTCTTGCTTTTGAGATTTCCCGGATCCTTCTCTTTTAAGCCTTGTCTTTTCCATCCTCCTAGGGTTTTTCCTTTGGTTTAGTTGTTTTACTAATGGCCCTATTCTTGACTTTCTTGCTTTTAAATTCTGTAGCTCATTCTATTTTTTTTCCTGGCTTATTCTATTAGATGGCTTTCCCCACTTCCCCCCTCCCCCCTTTTAACCTTTTCTTGCTTTTGAGGTTTCCCGGATCCTTCTCTTTTGAGCCTTGTCTTTTCCATCCTCCTAGGGTTTTTCCTTTGGTTTCGTTGTTTTACTAATGGTCTTGTTCTTGACATTCTTGCTTTTAAATTCTGTCGGTCATTCTATTTCTTTTTTCCTGGCTTATTCTATTAGATGGTTTCTTTTTCTTTCTTTTTTTATACCATAATATCAACATAGATTAAATCTATATTATTTCCAATAAATATTATTAAATCAATAGCAATATTATTAAATCAATATTGAATATTAATTCCACTAAATTGATATTATTAAAAAACCCCTTTCACTTATCCCTAGTGTTAATAAGTTGATTTAATAACCTAAGATTAATATATAAATTTAAGTGATTAAATAAATTAAAAAGGAATTAAATTTATTTATTTATTAACAAAGAAAATTTTCTAAAACCCCCCTTCATCATAAAATCTATATTAATTCTAATATTATGAAGTCAATATTATTAAATCAATATTATTATATTAATATTATTGTTAATAATTTTAATTCCACTAGATCAATATTATTAAAAATAACCTCTTTACTTATCCGTAATGACAATAAGTTAATTTAATAACCTAAAAAATAATATATAAATAATAGTCCATATTAATTTTAAATGTTTAAATAAATTAATAAGGAACTAAATATATTAACTTAATAAGAAAGAAAATTTTCTAAAACCCTCTTTACTTATCCCTAATGATTTAAATAAATAAATTAAAAAGGAATTATTTATATTTATAATATATATAAATAAAATGGAATTATATTTTAATATTTAATAATATATAAAATTATTTATTATAATTATAATATTATTTTTATTATCTGTTGATTTTTTAAACATTAAAATATTATCTAGCCGTTTTTCTATTTAGCCATTGATGGTCAACCTAGTCAACCTCTCTCTTGGAAAGGTCTGCTCTCCCTATTTAATGTGCAGCCATGATTTAACTCCTCAACTTGTCCTGACGATGAACCACACTAGTTGGTTCGAAACGCGTCGACAAAGGTTTTCTACATGTGATTTACGCCGAAACTCTTCTTATAATTGTTATGGATAACAGAAGCCTCAATTCTATAATGTAATTTTTTGTTTTTATTTTTCATATTTTAATATATTTTTTATTTACTTACTATTTTTTTAACTTTTTGTTTTTGTTTGTGTTTGTGCTTTTTTATATTATTTTTTATATGTAAATTTTTTTTCTGTGAAGTAATTTTTTGTTTTATTTTTTATGTTTTAATATATTAATTTTAGTTTTACCTTTTTTTTGTTTCTTTTATTTTAATTTTTTGGAATCTTTGTTAATTTAATTGTTTTTTTTTTTTTGTTTTTATATATATTTTTTTGTAATTTTTTGTTTTAATTTTAATTTTATTGCTTTTACATTTTTTTTTGTTTTTTTATATAATTTTTTTTTTTTTTAATTTTAATTTTGTTGCTTCTACATTTTTGTGTTTTTTAATTTTAATTATATTGCTTTTACATTTTTGTGTTTTTTTATATAATTAATTTTTTGTTTGAATTTTAATTTTGTTGCTTTTACATTTTTGTGTTTTTTTTATACAATTTTTTAAATGTGATTAGGTAACTTTTGTTTTTATTTTTCATGTTTTAATATTTTTTTTTATTTATTTGCTATTATTTTTTTCAAACTTTGTGTTTATGTTTATTTTTTTAACTTTTTGTTTATGTTTTGTTTTTTAGTTTTAATTTTCTTGATTTTTTTATATAATTTTTTGAATGTGATTTGGTAACTTTTGTTTTTATTTTTCATGTTTTAATATATTTTTTTATTTACTCGCTATTATTTTATTAAACTTTTTTTTTATATTTATTTTTTTTAGTTTTAATTTTTTTTATTCTTTTAATTTTTGTTTTTTTCTGTGTTTTTCGTTTTTATTTATTTATTTGTCGATCCTCACTAGTAATCTGAGTCATTATGTGTCAATTTGATAGTTGATTTTAAAGTTTTTGTTATAATGTGTCAATTTTATGGTTGATTTTTAAGTTTTCATTATAATGGGTTGGATTCTCCTGCACCGCATGTCAATTTTATGGTTTATTTTTAATTTTTTGTTGCAATGTATCAAGTTGTCTTAGACAAAAGCTTTAAAATAATTATACTTTTAGCATCTAAAAAATAAATTATTCATGGTATAATGACTCTTTCATTTAAGTGTTCATTTAAAAAAAATGTTATATAATTTTTTCGTAATGTCATAGTTGAAATATGTTGAAAACTTAAGGCTTATTGTATTCATAATATTTGGTTAATTCCATGTTGAAAATTTGTCAAAATTTTAAAATTACTCTGGGTCATGATATTTTATCTTTAATGTTATGGTTGAAAACAATGATAAATATTTTATTTTTAATACCATTGCTGAAAATTGTTGAAATTTTGAGGCTTTTCAAAGACACGATATTTTTTTTAATGTCATGCCTGAAAATCGTTGGAATTTTTATGGTTTTCAGAGTTATGATATTTTATCCTTAATGCCATTGCTAAAAAATGTTGAAATTTGTTTACAACAGACAAAAAAAAAAAAAAAAAAAAAAAATGTTATTTCAGCATCAACACTTTCCGTTTTTAGGTTGTTTTTTGCACACAAAAAATGGTTTTTATTGGCTTTCACTGTCACTTTTAGAATACGTTGAAAATTTATCCAAAAAAAATAAACGTTATTCCATCATCAACACTTTTCTTTTTTTAGTTATTTTTCATGTTTTTTGGGGGGTTTTTGCTAGAATTCTCGCTTTGAGTTTACACTTCTCGTTTGATAGTTTACTTTGAGTTTACACTTCTCGTTTGATAGTTTACTTAGTTATTTGAAGGGTAGTGCTTATAGTCCAACTTTTTCACATGCTTCCAATTATCCAATGCATGTCTCCAATTATATCTGAGAAAAATAGTCTTTTAACATTTTTCTAGGTCTACTTCAACACAAATTCTTGCACATACAGACATGCCGTTTTATGTTTAAATTTATCCATGTATTTTCCAAGTTTGTTGTCAATAATTCTTAATGAATTATCATTCCAATAGTGCAAATATAATGAAGCAAACACACCAATTTGGGAATAGTTAAAAAGAACATCAACCTTAGGATTAAAATCTAGAATCCACCAATTAAGATACATCCCTCTTCGGAAAATGTAAAGAATTGTGTAGAAATCAGTGACAAGCAGAAATCTGATCATCTGTATGAAAACTGAAAATCATGGCTAAGAGCACAATTTGTGTAACTAGTTTGTGCTCCATAAATTAAATGATAAACCAGATAGTCATATTCATTATAATAGCAATTTTGCTAGTTAACAATAAATTATAATATTCATCTTAATTGTAATAACAATATTGTTCATTTATTACAAACTACATAAAATTATTATGTCATTTGCCTCTCTTTTCATTCCAATACATGGGATGAAACTGTGTAAGCCACAATTAAGTCTCAATTATAACAGTACTAAAAACCGTGGATTTCAAGCCAACTTTTATATATATATATATATATATATAACACCATTATTAGGCAGTCCACACATCATTATTAGGAAGTCCACATGATTAAATTACAGTGAAAAACAACATTGAGCTAAAAAGCTACTTACAAGCTTGGTTTTTATTTAAAAACCCAGAGCTAACTCCAACTAAAGACTCAAGATATTGTATAAAAACTTGAGATAACCAGTTTTTATATAGAAATCAAGACCTAAGAGATCATCCAAATTTGCATGGAAAAACTCTGCATAAAAGTTATTATTGTTGGACTTCAAAATGCCACTGATATAGAAAGGAGAGCCACATATTTTTTACCGATATAATAGTACTTGAACAATAATAACAATATATTACATAAAGAAATTTGTCATAATCACCTCCATTTATTGTCTAAAAACGTATTATACGTTTTTAGCATGAAACTAACAAAAACTGCCATATCAATGTAATATTGATATGTAATATTGCTCTTAGAACCCACTCAATGGGGATGTCAAGGAGGCAAGTAAATACAATAGTGTCACAATTAAATGAACACACAATTGCATCATCATTTTATGGTTCTCCTACAAAGGGGATAGTGCAAGAGGGTGAGGATGCCTCGAACCATCATGGTTTGTACTATACACTCCAATTTGAAGTTTACCATCTCATTAAAGGAAAAAGATTAACAATAACATTGGATAGAGGAACTAGTAATAGAGGCAATGATGATGGGGTTTTACCCTATAAATACAATCAATGATGGAGTTGAGTTTCTTTAACCCCATGAAAGTTTTCTCAGCCCAACGAAACAAGGGTAATTTGAACCTGACGCCTATCTTTGGACCACAAATATTTCTCCGAGAAGCAACTCACTTTCCCTATTACTTTAGTATTTCGGGTGAGGTTATGTTATGAATCGTCTATTTAGAAGGGGAGAGAATCAAGATGGAAAGGAGTCAATAGGTTTCTCCGAGAAGCAACTCACTTTCCCTATTACTCTAGTATTTTGGGTGAGGTTATGTTATGAATCGTCTATTTAGAAGGGGAGAGAATCAAGATGGAAAAGAGTCAAGAGGTGTGGAAGGGGAATCCAGAAAGGGTCTGTCTAGAAGTAGATCAAGGAAATGCAAAGCACCCACCAACCCAGCGAAAAACCCTTAAAGACCATGATGAAGCAACCGACTATTGTATTAGTTGTAAAAGCATAATATCATAAATTATAAATTCTCTGTAGAGGTTAAACATGGAGCAGAAGATATTCAAAACAAAGTACATGAGCTCAAAGGTACAACACCCCATGATAAAAATGATTACTTGATACAAGGCTCTCAAGCAGTGGAGACACCAAATATATAGAAATGAGCTGGGCAACCTCAACATATACTGTCATAATTTTTTACCAGTTAAGCAAGTTCCATCGTCATCTAATCATTTTTTTTAATTGCGACAGTTTGGATTTTTCTAAAATGGATTAAACCCCTAATGGAAAAGGGAGTTGTCTATAATGCGACTTTTTGGAGATTCCGATGACGGAATCCGGCGGAAGAAATTGAGGCTAATCTTGATTTGTTGCAGTTAAAATGGTTTTTTAACTGCATATTTGGATTCAGCAACCTGGAAAACCCCTGGGACGCCTTCATTGTGTAGAAACTAGCTATCAAACTTGCGATTCCAATAAATTCTTGCCGGATTTCAACCGGAAAAACCAGCCAGAAAGGCTTTCAAAAAGTCGCGTTATAGACAACTGCATGGAAAAGACTCATGCTCAAAGCTCTCGTCACTCGTGTATTCATAACTTATAAATAATAAAATTCTTACTAAATTTTAGGAAGAAATTCAATAAAAAATAGTTAAGATTTTCTACTTTTTAACTTTTCAAATAAATGAAAATAGTAATTTTACATCGCCCAATAAGGACTTTCTATGATGATCAAAATAAGTCACCAGGAATAACAAAGTTCTCCATTAGCTAAACCAACTAGACCAAAAATATTAAACTTCAATTAAAGCAATGTAAGGCTTTGGTGCAGGAACCAAAAGGAAATAAAACAAGGGACAATGGTGAAGGAAGAGGATAAAAGGACAGCGATGGAGACAAAGCAATCTCACTGGAAGGGAAAATTAAGGAAGATTCCCTCCATCTACATCCATGTGAACTCTGAATCTAAGAATTGAACTTTGAATCTAAGAATTGTCCCTAGCTATCCCACGTCATACTGTCATGTCATGTGAACTCTGAATCTAAGAATTGTCCCTAGCTATCCCAGGTCATACTGTCATGTCTTGTTTCCCTCTTGTTACAATGGTTATGTAGCATAAAAATTCAAAGAAATTTAGTTTAAAACATGTCAGATATATTACTTTTTAAAATCATTGTTTAGTTAAACCCTAGAGGGGAAAAGACAATACAAAACAGTATAGATTTTTTTAATACCCAGTTTAACTGTACGTTGTCTTTGTTTTAATCCATAAATATTTTCCAATCAATTGTGCTTGAAATCTGACAGGGATTTCCTAAAATCCCAAGTTTGAACTGTGTATTCTGCAGAATGTAAATGCTCCTGAGAATTTTCAAAGTACCAAACCCATTTATGCATTGAAAAAACACATTTTAGACCGTAAGAAACCACAATCTCCCCAAAAAACTATCACCAGATTTGACCAAAATAAATAAACATTGAATAGTTAGACTACACATAATTGTTGTAGTTCAACTTTTTGAAAGCAATCTACAACTAAAACTGATTTAAATTATCTGTATCATTAATATAGAAAATAATTTATATAGAAAATAGCTAAATTATGGAAAATATTTCTCTTGCAATAACTAAGATTCTGTTTGAATAGACTTGCAAGAATATCAATTTCCTATTTACTTTTTAGCACTGCCTCAAATAAACAATCAAATAATGCTAATTACTTGTATGCATGGATTTTTAAGCTAGAAACCAATATGTTAGTGATTTTGATTTTTTTTATTTTAGCACTACCTTAAAATAAACAATCAAATAATGCTAATTACTTGTATACATGGATTTTTAAACTAGAAACCAATATGTTAGTGATTTTGATTTTAATAAAATCAAAATTGTCTGAATATCATCTAAACCAAAATGTTAGTGATTTTGATTTTATTGAAAAAATTATATGACTGTCATCTCAAATTTTAATTCATACCAGGTAATTTGAACCAAAAATAGTCTAATACAAATACGCAAAATATGTGCATATCAAAACAAAATATGTGCATATCAAAAAATTTGAGACATTAAAAAATAGACCATATTTCCGAAAAGAAAACACTGCTGCTCATTATGGGGCCATTACAAGAATATAATAAATGCAAATCCATTAACTTCCTTCTGAAAGAAATTTATTTTTTATATGCAAACAATTTTGCAGTACTTGTCCCAGAAGAAACTTTTTTTAAATATCAAAACATTTTTAACAATGCAAAAAAATTGAATAAAAGTCTGCAACTTTTAATATAATTAAAAAGAAAGATAATATAACTTTTAATATAATTAAAAAGAAAGATAAGAAAAAAAAAGAGAGACAACGCAAAAAGTTGAATAAGTCTGCATCTCCAAACGATTTGATTCATCCAATATTTGATAATTGGATTCAGGATCGAGACGGGAAAAATAGATTGCACAGCCATTAATTTTTCCAAACATCAGTAATTTACAATTTTATCGAAGTATATGAAAAATGCAATATAGACCAGTGTCTATAGAAAACGAAGGACCGCGCAAATTCATCGAGGTATATGGAAAACGCCGTATAGAGCAGTAAGTGTTTATAAAGAGTTGTCCGAAACGAGGACCATGCTAACTTTTGCAGTGCCTTGTATCTCAGCGCCACCTTAGGAAAATACATTTGTCTACAACTAATTTAGAATTTATTTTCATCAATTAGTACCGTGGTGCTTGAGAGATATGATATAAATGTTATTGCTGCAATTTGTGTCGTGGTGTTTAAGATAAATGATTTAAATATTATTGCTGCACACCTAAACATTCCAGTCCACCTGTAGCTTTCAATACCTCGAGGTCAAATTTTTATTTTTATTTTTTCCAGGGGCTGGGGGGTTGGGTTTCTACCATTTCAAAACCAAGATGGAAGCATGTTTGAATTAATGAAAATAATAGAATAAGATAAATCTTCTTCCAAAATCTCGGCATTGCTCTTTCAAGGGTAAATACTATTATGTATCTTGCTGGACTTGAAACGAAGGAACAAGAATGTTCTTCCAGAATTTGAGAATTGCTCTTTCAACGGTGAACAATATTCAACACGCTGGACTTGAAATTAAGGATCAAGCCAACAGAAAACAGATAGCCATCACCAGGACATACTGAGAAAAAAAAATTATAACTCAGCTGTACGGGATTGCTGATATTAAAATTGTAAATTTCAAAAATATTGTTTAACAAAATTGGGATTGAATAATCCATTTCTCATAGAAGTGCCATAATTGTGCATTTCCATATAACCTTTGGCACGCTTATAACAGCCTAGTGTATAAGGAAGCACAACCGCAGCAATAATGTACAGAACATATAAGATTGTTACATGAGCAATTCCTGTTTTATTAGTCGTCTTTGGGCAGCATGTCCCCTGACTCTAGGTTCCAAAACATGGCAGCAGAAGGCATATGTGAAAAAACTAGTAATTCAGCAAACACTGATTTGATTGGGAAAAGGACAAAATTAATCAGTCAGATCTCAAAGAAATGGTACAGTGAAGAAAAGATTTTCATATAGATTCCCAGAGGAAAAGGCTCAGTTGGCAATGAGTAATCATGTACATGCTATGAGAATGGATACCATCTTTTTAGCTGATTCCATCACAAATAATGCTCAAGCCTCTAATGAGCTCTGATTACCCTCAGTGATGGGCCAGTGTTCAAGGACAATATAACATGCCAGAAAGTCACTTGAAAGTTGACAGTGGCCAAACTGGGCTTTTCACACTAATGTTTGTGCAAGGAGTCTGACTCGAAAACAGTTAGCTCAATGCCTCATTTCAAGCTGGTCCTGGTACAGCACTCATCAAACAACGCAGCAGTGACTTTGTGGGAGAAAACACGCATTTCCCTATGCTGAATAATGTGGTGACAGCAAGAGGGTACGTTGTTGCAGATTAGAGACCCGATCAAAGATACGCATGATAAATAGTGACTGAAACGCAGGACCATGATTATCGAACAGTATAAGGCTCTGGAGAAGCAGAGCCAGACTTCACTATCTCTGATGATGCATTAAGTTTCCCTTCACTAGTTTTGCCTTTCAATGGATTCTTTAATTTGACAACATTTTCTGACCTGTCCAATTCAGAGGCCTCATTAGATATTGATGGTATGTTTTCACTGCCTTCTCTTGCTTCAATGATGTTGATTTCGTGACCATTTAAGTTTTCCCTTGAAACAACAAATTCTCCTGTTTCATTTTTCGGGCCTGTTTCATTTTTCGAGCCATCTGCCCCAGCATCACCGACTTTGAGAACTTCATCTTTTCCATCAATTGTTTCCAGAGCACAGTTTTCCTTGGGCACGCTTTGCTGGAAACAATCTATCGAATCCGTTGACGAAGAAACATCTTTTTCATTTTCTTGTAGTCTACGCTTCTTTAGAGAACCAGGATCACCATCACTGGAATCTTCTGTAACCAATTTTCGTTTGGGGCTTTCAGAGCCAATTGCTTCAGGTCCCAAAGAATTGTCCCTTGGAGTAGTAGCAGAAGACACTGAGCTTATAGATTGTACATCAGTAACTTCTTTAGTAACACTCTCTGGCACTGGAGAATCATCGTCTTCATCTTCATAATCAACCAAAGCAATGGGCCCATCCCTAAAGAGACACCGAGTCTCCCAACTATCAGAATTGAATACTCATATCAACCTAAGAAAATCGGAGGCATGGTAAAAACAAAATACCTCCGTGCTTGTTCGTAAATTAAAAATACACTGATCATAAAACCTAATGAAAGACCAATGTTATACCTGAAAGATGAAAAACAAGCACTTCCATTCACCACAGCAGCATGTCCCTGTTCATTGTGTACACGTCCTATACGAGCAGATGCAGTATCCTCTTCGTCATCACTGAATCAAATAGGAATATAGAATTAGCTAGAAAACATGCAGAAATATTTCAGAATACAATCAAAGATGAGGATGCTTCTAATAATAAATGCAGACATTACCCGGACAGATCATAAGCATATTTGACTAACAAAGGATACCTGTCCTCATTGAAGTAATCTTCCTCTTCTTTGTCAAGAGCTCGGTCATCTGACCTCTTTCTCTGATCAGCAATGTTATTCATCTGACCTGAATGATTTGGGCCCTTCCCTCCGGACACACTTCTTGTAGTCACTCCATCAAGAGTCTGATAACAAAAAGAATTTATTATTTAGCCTGCTCAGAAATGCAGTCTGAAAATGTACAGGATTAAAAGAAAAGATGTAATAGTTGCAAACCATTAAATATCTACAGAAAAGTCACCTGCTCATATTTCAGCTTTAGTGCTTGGAAAGTACCCACACAATCTAACTTTTCTAATTGATCAGAAAATTTATTGATCAAGTATTCAACCAGACATTTAATATTTTCCTGCAAAATTAAATATCGGGCATCAGATGTATCTATCAAACAGACCACAAAGCAGACTGCCCTCCAATCATTAAAACGGCTGACAAAATGACTATATACTTCAAAAAATATAAGAATTTGCATCTATTTTTAAAAATGGGACAAAAGAAATACCTTACGGATATATTCTATAAGCTCAAGAACTGCTGAATTAAGAAGATTATATCGATTTCCATTAGCAGTAAAAGCCTGAATTACTGGTTCAAAAAGGTTATGATTTACAATGTGGCGATTAAGATAAGCATCCTGCAATAAGAGAGGATATCTCATGGTGTTTGCAACGGCACTTCAAATATAATTATTTAAAACTTTCAAAAGAAGTGCCTAAAAATACAAAGAAAAGATGACAAGAAAAGCTTCCCAAAAGTACTCACATTTCGAGATAGTATTGTTCTCAGAAATCGAACAGCAGCAGCAACAAGATATTTTTCTTTTCTCCGAGTTAAGCTTAAAACCTTCTCTATAACATTATTCCGCAAAAAATAGTACCTTCCAAAAATCAAACAAATTTTCAATCTAGCTAGCTAGGTCAAATTCATTCATTCTATTTAAATTGCAACTTTAACCATAACATATTCTATCATGGAACAACAATTTCCAAATTTCTCAGAACTGAATTTCTCACAACCCAAAATAACTAGAAATTACTTTATCCTGTAGGAATGATGCAGAACACAGAAGCACAATAGCTCAGTGATGTTTGCCAGAATGTCAGGGCTTATGGAACTTGGTCTCCCATTCTCATGATCATTATTAGTGGCTTTTCCGCTTGTCTCTGTACTCTCCTTTGCAGGACATGATGATGTTATTACATCTACCAACTGATCCATGTGTTTTTCATAGAAAATTTCCACAATAGTGTCCCTCTGCAAGAAAACAAAGTTCACCATTATGTCTGAATTTGCATACCACGTAGAAATGAAAATGCTTCAGCTCAATTAACAATCAACTCAATCTTGCAGTAATTAAAGAGCATATTTCCTTATTTAACTGTTCTAGCAATACCTATCATCTTCCCAATAATGTTAACATGTATAAGTAAAGATTTTATAGCTTTGACAAACAATCTATTAGAGATGGAATATGTTAATATCCTAGTTACGCAGCTACAAATTATCAAGAGCAACATACTATTTCAAGTTCTAGTATTAGCATGTGTAGGATCCATAGTCTCCATCTAGTTGAGGAGTATGTTTGCCAATCAAAAAGTGCACCTTTCAAAAAATTATATAAAAATATTCAAGAACACTAGTTGTAAATTTTTAAAATTCAGTCATAGATGTATTATTGAATATTACACAGATAAATATTTGTCACCAGGTGCTTAACCAGGTTACTGAAAGTGGGGTGTTGTTATCACCCCCATAAGGGCTCGAGTTTCTCAACAACCAGCTTGTACTCGTGCCCTTACTTGTATGCCCCTATACTTGCAAAAGGTGGGCCAAAGTGCAAGTCCTCGACAACTCTGGCAGAATAGATAACCCCCACTCGCTGTTTCTTAGCCAAAGCATTATGTAACATGGCAGGAAGTGTTCAATCTAGACTAAAGCAGTTACCACTTGTTTACCGAAAGCTCCAATCAAACAAAACAAGGATAGATATTTATTATTTTATACTAAATGAATCCCATGTTCAGAAGAAAATTAAAACAAAAGAGACCACATCTGGAAGACAACATAATTAACATAGACACTTGTGTACAGAGACACCAGATCTTTCATCCTCACTAATAAGGTTTTCCATTTTATGATCTTTCTCAAAGCACAAGCTTTTGTCCAAGTGTTCAATCTAGACTAAAGCAGTTACCACTTGTTTACCGAAAGCTCCAATCAAACAAAACAAGGATAGATATTTATTATTTTATACTAAATGAATCCCATGTTCAGAAGAAAATTAAATCAAAAGAGACCACATCTGGAAGACAACATAATTAACGCACTTGTGTACAGAGACACCAGATCATTCATCCTCACTAATAAGGTTTTCCATTTTATGATTTTTTCTCAAACCACCATTTTTACTGTCCTTTTTTCCCTCCCTTGTCGCCTAGGGTGATGATCTTATTTTTCCTCCCTCACATTGTCGGTCCCACTCTTAATTTTCTTGTTAGATATGTCCATTAACACGTTGCAAATTAAATGGTAATATTAAAATTTAGGCATAGGCATTTATGAGATCTGATCAAAGCCCCCAACTGCAGAAGTTTAAAGACGAATGGACCATTTGGGACATTAAAGCCTGGTGAATAGGAGGCAACAAGATATGTAGCAAAACCCACTCTTCCTTGACACCCTGTTTGTGATAAATCAGAGAATAGACAGGATCAGTCACTCTGAACCATTGTGCACTGGCTGCAACTTCCGTCACAAGCACATCCTGTCAAACATGTTTTCTGGGAGTGCAGAGTACCCCAAAAAAAATGGACTATACGGCCTCTGCACATGTTATTCTTTTTATCAGGGAATTGTCTAACCGTTCTCTTTTGTGGACCTATTTTGGTCATATATTGACCTTCATTGGTCAAAATTTCACTAAATTTGGTTATATATATATATATATATATATATATATATCCAAAAAGTAGAACAGTTAGACAACTCCGTTTTATCAGACCTGATTGGGAAGGAGACAGGTGGTGATAAGGCACTCTGGCAGAGCAATTTGAAATACTTTAAAGTTGCCACAGGTCTCCTCATAGTATCCATTGTTAAACTTGCCAAAGCAGGTTAATTGGCGTACTCATAATCAATATACTGGACAGTGTAAAAAAGGAGCAAAATATCATTTTAAGCAGGAAACATTAATGACGATTATGGCAAATATTAACCAGGGATACTTCGCATATTCAGCAACTACTTGCCAATACACAAATTGTACACAAGTTCTACCTGTTTTGACAGGCACCCTGTTCCCATGGTTACCAGACTCAGCTTAGCAAAACTCGCCGAAGCAAAAGAGTCAAGAATTCAACTCAGCTTGGGAAAATCTCTACAAAAAGATCAACAAGTACAGTAGTGAAAATTAGCCAAAAGTGGCTCTGTTTTCGATTTTAGAAATTAGAACCATTCACAAAATATTGATACAACTATAGTTAATACATCAATGATGATCACGCACACAAAAAATAGAATCTTCAATACACATGTCATAATATTGATGTTTCAAAGTTGAAACCATAAATTGTAGTTTTCTTGAATCATTTGATATCATAAAAATCAAAACGCATTACATAGATACCAAGTTGTTGACACTACCAGTGTTGATAATGTCACCAAAATATTGCGATATATCGTAAATATCACGATATTTTCAGCAAAACGATATATCACTGACAAAATATCACGACATTTTCTGTTTTTAAAATATGGCAACATTTATGATATATCAGCAATATTTCGCCAAAATATCGCGCAACAACCCTATTTATCACCAGGAAAGCAGGGCAGCAGCTACATAACATCTTTTTGGCCTTTTACTTGTTCACTTTGCTTTGTCTGTCTTGGAGAAGCAAGGGGAAGAGCTTTATAGTGGAATTCAAGGAGGGATTGAGGATCAAACAACCATTATCATCATCAATCAAAAATAAATTGTGGATGAAAAATTCAAGATCAGTGAGACAAACTTCATTTCTTCCATCAACAGGTATGTTCTTAAAAACTCCTATGTTAATGAATTTTTTTTTAGATTTAGCCTTATGCTTGCTTGCTTTTTTGCTTATCAACACTTTGTTTTTTTATCATTTGCTATGATTTTCATGCCCATGAACCAATGCAAGAGTTTTCTCCATATTTGGACAGCAAGATTCATTTTTTTTAACTTTCTTATGCACCCTCTTATTGTCATTTTTCATTGCAAATAATATAGTAAAAAATTTATTTTTAAAAGTGAGGTGGCTGTTATTTTTTGTGTATAGGTGTTTAATGCCAATTTTTTGTTTTTTTGGTGCCCTAGGTTTGAACTTTGATGTTGTCCATTAATCCACTACAAATATGACAAATCCCTTGGACCCATTTTGGGAATATGGGGAACCTAATGGTGGGACAAATCGAGCATATCTATCTTGCAAATTGTGTGGGGACAAGATGACAAAAGGGGTTATGCGATTGAAACACCATCCAATGTTGTGAACAGCGACATCAGGATATAATCAGCAGAGGTCCGGAAAACCAAAAAATCGAGAAAATACAGGTAAAAAATCAGCAAACATCGCCAAAATCAAGAGACCATAAAAATATCTTTAAAAATCAGCAAACATCGTCTAGGCCAAAAAATCATGATTTGGAGATAAAATCAAGATGTTATCGAGATGTTCGCAACACTGATACCATCTGGCTAGATTCCCTAGACATGATGTTGGGCTTTATATGGTTTCTAGTGCGGAGCTTATACAAAATCTCATGAAGCAATTGCTGAAAAAGACACAAAGAAAGAAGAGGCAGAAAGAAACAAGGTTGAACGTGCAGGAATCTTTCAGGATATTTTCTTCCGAGTTTGAGGTCAATGATAGTGGGAGGGGCTCCACAGCGTCCCCTGTTGATGTTACTAGGAGTGGGAGGTCATCCTATTTTGTTCCATATATTGGACATGGAGCACAACCTTCCATAAAATCAGTTGTTAAAACAAAAAGGAGTAGCAAGAAGCAGATAGAGTTATGGGGAGGTGTCTTTTCTGGAGCGACTTACCTCTCAGCATCACCAAAAACAATTCATTTTGGAAGCAAATGTGTGATGTTATTGCTATTGTGGGCCTAGGGTACAAAAGTGCTACATATGAGGTGTTTCGGGCGCCAATACTTCAAGCAGAAAAGTAGGACATCAACTCTAGATTGGCAGAGTTGAAGCAGACATGGGAGATGTATGGATGCACAGTGATGTCTGATAGTTGGAAAGATAGGAAGGGTAGGACCATTTTAAATTTTTTGGTACATTGTCATAAAGGTACCATGTTTATTAAATTGGTGGATACATAAGCACATATAAAATATGCAGCATTTATATGTGAGTTGCTAGATGGGTTCATCCGAGAGATTGGTGTGCAGAATGTGGTGCAAGTTATAACAGATAATGCAGCTAATTATGTGGTTGTCGGCAGAATGCTTATGGAGAGGCATTACACATTGTTCTAGGCTCCATGTGCAGCACATTGTATCGAATTGTTGCTTGAGGATATAGGGAAACTCTCCATCATCAAGGAGGTGATTGACATGGTAAGAGCATCCCCAAATTTATATATAACCATGTGATTGTTCTTAGCCTCATGAGGAGATACACTAGAAAAAGTGAGTTGTGGCGCACTGCAATCACATGTTTCACCACCAGCTTTATTATTCTTCAATCTTTGCTTCGATGTCAATTTGACTTGAAGCAAATGTTTGTTTCTGATGAGTTGCGTGATTGTATATACAGCAGGAGACAAGACAGCAGAGCCATTGCAAAAATGGTGTACACTGACACATTTTGGCAAGGAGTAGAAGAAGTGTGCTCAGTTAGTGAACCAATAGTAAAGGTTTTGAGATTGGTAGATGGGGAGAAGCCTGCAATGGCTTATTTATATGAGGCCAAGGGTGGGGCCAAGGAGACCAATCATGCTTATTATGCAGACAAGGGTTTTGTTGGGCTTAATAAACAGATGATGTTATGGAGGCTTGTTTGTATGAGGCCATGGATAGGGCCAAGGACACCATTCGTGCTTATTATGCAAACAAGTATTTTATTGAGCTTAATAGACAACTAATGTTATGGAATGTGATTGATAGTCGGTGGACATGGATGCTTCATCGACCCATTCATGCACCAAAATTTTTCCTCAACCCCACATTTTCATACAAATGCAGCTTTGATTTTGATGACGAGGTGATGGACAGGCTCGATTCTTGTATTCATAGGATGGTACGAGATCCCGAGCTGCGTAGCAAAATCAATCGCGAGATACAAATCTATCGCGATTGTGTTGGCCTATTTGGCTTTGATGATGCTATTCAGGAAAGGACCCTCTTCATGCCACGTAAGTGATAAGTCATGACCCATTAGAATTTCCAATTTAGAATTTACTGATTTATAATTCTAGATTTTTTAGATTCAAATATGTTTTATTTGAAAGTTTAATTATATTATAAGTTTTTAACTTTTTTCTATCTTTATGTTGTTGTAGATATTTGGTGGTGAAGCTATGGTGCTAGGGCACCAAATTGGCAAAAATTGGCCAAAAGTATCCTAAGTCAAACCTGTAGCTCTTCAGGGTGTGAGTGCAATTGGAGTGTATTTGAGAAAATACACTCAAAAAGGCGCAACAGGTATAACTCTGAGCTTAAGCCTTTATGTTGAGGAATTACATTTATTGTAATTTTAATTTATGACACTCAAGTGTCAAGAGTCAAGACTCATTAGTTTTTTTTGAAACTCTTACAAGTTGAAGTTCTCACGCCTCAATTGATTTAATGTATGTGCATTATAATCTCCGACTTCGAGTGAAGCAAATAGAGAAACCAATGGATCTAGATGCCATTTCCTTAAAAGATATTGATTTATTGTCTCTGTGGACGGTGGAGTCTGAGGTGCCCATCTTGGAGGAGTCACCTACATGATTAGAGAAGGAACCATTAGTATAGGGGCAGCAAGTTGAGGAAGACTCGGGGGAGGAGCAACAAGAGGAAGAGGAGTTGGAGCAGACTATCGGAGCATCAGCACCATCTGCTACAGATATAGGAGAGCACAACTCCATACCCAGCGGTCATTATTTGACATTAGGTGCAAGGTCAGGGCCTTCTACTGTTAGGGGTTGTTGAAATTTGATGACTAAAAAGTTTCCTGCAATCCCAACCCAGTTTTAATTTCACCTTATCACT
Source organism: Pinus tabuliformis (assembly GCA_031772625.1). Lineage (NCBI taxonomy): Eukaryota > Viridiplantae > Streptophyta > Pinopsida > Pinales > Pinaceae > Pinus > Pinus tabuliformis. Next base: position 395,728,691 of record CM062817.1, read on the forward strand.
CTCATTCAGTTAAATGCCCTTTCCCATAAACATACATTCAACATATAGAATTCTGAAAATGAAATTTTCAAATTTAAAACACATGGGACTGTCAACACATGCTGAAAATAAATATGGACAAAAACAAGCCAACAACACACAAAAATACACAGATTTTTGGTCAACTTAGACCTAGGCAAAACCCCTTCAATCTTCTCCAGGGAAAACCTGTTAAAGAGCTCTTCAAATTTATTTATCTTTCAAGTTCAGGAAAAATACATTTGTAGACAAAACAAAACAACAAAATACAACTTATCTCTTCAGCCCAAAACTCATTGAAAATTGTGCCCACTTTACCTGGATTTCCATGCCCACTTGAAGCTGAAAATATGTATTGTACGGATGCAAATTGTATTGTATGAATTTCGTACTGTACGAATTCTCATACCGTTGTAAGGATTTTTTTTAAACTTCTTGAATGACATGCAGCTCACAACATTAAATGTTGTTCATGTTATACCTTATGTTGTCTTATATGCCTTGATTTGCGTGCCCAACTTTGCTTAGAAATCACTCTTCCAACCTGCTGCAACAAACTTCTCCTTCAGAACTTTTTTCTGATTCTCAGCCTCCTTTCTCGAATCTACTCATGAAGATGAATGCAACCTCCCTTTTGTTTTCCTAAATGACTTTTGGTCAACCTTGAGATCTATTGGCTCAGATTCATTTCGATCAAATGATGAGAATAAATGTGCATTTAGTTCTCACTTTCTATTTTTTAACTCACCCATTAAATAAAGTACCCACATTGTACTTTATGTCTAAAGTCACTTTTCACTTTATAGTTTAACATTGCCTTTACCACTTATAAAGTCACACTTACGAAAATAATTATTTTGGACACTTTTCCCTAGGTAGAGACTAACCCATGGGAAACCACTTATCCAAGGTGCATTAAAAATCAACACTCCCTCTTACTGAGGAAAGTGTTTCTCACCACACTCATCTTGTCCCTAAAATGGACATGCTTGCCTCTTGGCAAGGACTTCGTGAGAACGTCGACCACTTGCTCATCTGCCCCCTTCTGAACATAGTCTCTGATGAAATGATATTTGATGTCAATGTGTTTTAACTTTTGACCTGTCATGAAACACTGGATCCTCCGTGAGTTTAATGCAACTCTGATTATCACAGTGAATAATCATCAGTCTCAAATCTTGATCAAATAGGCCATACAACTTGTGAAGCCAAATGGCCTCACAGCTAGCCTGGCTAGCAGTCATATAATCAACCTCACAAGAGCTCAAAGCAAGTCACTTTTGCTTTCGACCAAACAACGACACAATTGTCGAACCCAATCCGAAACAACACCCTAAAGTGCTTTTCTTGTCAGAAGCACACCATGCCCAATCTGAATCTGTGTAACTTGCCAACCTCACTCCATCTCCCCGCCTATAGTCCAAACCATAATCAATAATCCCTTGCATGTAGCGAAGAATGTGCTTTGCAGCTACCCAATGCACCCTCCTGAGCTCAATCATGAACTGGCTAAGTGTGTTCACTGCAAAACATATATTTGGCCTTGTGTTGACCAGATACATCAAGGACCCAATAAGTTGTCTATACAATGTGGGATCCACCAAACTAGAATCTGAAGCATGAAGCTTCTTCCAATTGGTGATCATAAGTGTAGACATGGGTCTACAGTCTTCCATGTGAAATCTGCTCAACACATCCACAGCATACTGCCCCTGCCCCAAAAAGATATGCCCCTCCTCTTGCCACACCTCAAGCCCCAAAAAGTAATGCATCAGCCCAATGTCCTTCATCTCGAACTCCATAGCAAGATCCTCCTTGCAACTACTAATCAATCTCTCTGCCCCAGTGATGAACAAGTCATCAACATACAGCACAAGAATGAGCAGATCATCCCCTATAACAATGTAGTATATGTTCGGATCTGCATCACACTTCATGAAACCCATCTGTTGCATGTAAGTATCAATCCTCGAATACCAAGCTCTCGGAGATTGCTTATGTCCATAGAGTACTTGCCTCAACCGACATACATGGGTGTCCCACCCAAGTACCTCAAAGCCATGTGGTTGCTCAACATACACCTCCTCCTCTATAACTTCGTTTAGAAATGCGGTCTTTACATCCATCTGATGGATCTGCCAACCCATTTCTACAGCAATAGATATAAGGGTCCAGATAGAAGTGTACCGAGTTACTGGAGCAAACATTTCATCATAGTCAACTCCCTCTATCTGTGAGAACCCCTCTAGCCACAAACCTCGCCTTGAACTTCTCAATGCTGCCATCCGTAGCATGCAAGATCTTGTAGAGTCATCAACATACAACACAAGAATGAGTAGATCATCCCCTATAACAATGTAGTATATGTTCGGATCTGCATCACACTTCGTAAAACCCATCTGTTGCAAGTATCAATCCTCGAATACCAAGCTCTCGGAGATTGCTTATGTCCATAGAGTACTCGCCTCAACCGGCATACATGGGTCTCCCGCCCAAGTACCTCAAAGCCATATGGTTGCTCAACATACACCTCCTCTATAACTCCGTTTAGAAATGCGGTCTTTACATCCATCTGATGGATCTACCAACCTATTTCTACAACAATAGATATGGGGGACCGGATAGAAGTGTATCGAGCTACTGGAGCAAACGTCTCATCATAGTCAACTCCCTCTATCTGTGAGAACCCTCTGGCCACAAACCTCGCCTTGAACTTCTCAATGCTGCCATCCACAGCATGCTTGATCTTGTAGAGCCAGCTGGAAGTCACAACTAACTTGCCCTCAGGCCTAGGCACCACTTCCAAAACATTGTGCTTAATGATAGAGGCATGCTCCTCCACCATAGCCTCTCTCCATAGCTCCTGGCTAGCAACCTCCTCATAGCTAGTAGGCTCAAAGTAAACAATGTTGGTAGTCGTGGCTACATAACTGCAAAACCGCTCAGGTGACACACTCTCCCTGTTCACCCTCTTCGGAGGACCAACAGACTTCGCTTCCTTCCAGGTGTCTTGAAGCCACTTGGGCCTCCTCTTGCCTGAAGAAGCTTCCCCATAGGGAACCTCATCCTCTGCATCCCAGTCTGGTGAACATGAAGGTCTGCCAAATGACTCTGGTGCGTCTGTACCAGCACCTGTCCTCGAAGAACATGTATAGGCACTTGTGCCTGCGTCAATTGAAGTGCCATGTGAACTATGTACTAGTGAAGTACCTAAAGCAGTGCTCGGTGAACACGCCACTAGTGCCCCATATGTCACTGACACTGAAGCACCTCCTGTACCAGCCGATCCAAAACCCTGAGGTCTCGCTCCCTGTACCTGACCTCCCTACTTAGGAGACTCTCTCATCATACTCTCGTGATCTCCGATAGGTCCTCTCCTCCTCGAACTTCACATCCCTCCTAACCACCACTCTCCATTTAGAAGGAATGAAGATCCAATAAGCCTTCGAAGTCTCATTGTAACCCATAAAGATACCCTTCTTTGCCATGGGTTCCAAATTTGTCCTCTGCTCCTTGGAGATATAAGAATATGGGAGACATCCAAAGATACGAAAATGTCCCTCATGAGGCTTCTCTCTAGTGAAAGCCTCCTCCGGAGTCATATTCCCCAATACTCTATGAGGACTCATGTTCTGAAGATAAACAGTAGTATTGCATGCCTCAGTCGAAAAAAACAAAGGCAACCCCTGATCATGAATCATCGTTCTAGCAGCCCCAACAATAGCTTTGTTCTTCCTTTTAGACACCCCATTCTATTGGGGGTTGTAAGGAACCATGAACTCTCTCCTAATGCCCTCCTGTGCATATAAGTCAAAAAACCCACCATCGGTGTACTCACCACCATTGTCTGACCTCAAGACCTAAATCTTACTACCTATCTACTTTTCCACACTAGCTTTGAACTCTTTAAAGCCACTGAAGACCTTACCCTTGGTCTTCAGGAAATATATCCAAGTCCTCCTAGAGTAGTCATCGATAAATATAACATAATACTCATAACCACCCAAAGACACATGAGACATACGACCACTAACATCAGTATGAATCAAGTCACTGGGAATGGTAACTTGGTGTACTTGCCCAAAGCACACCCTCTGCAGACCTCATAATGCTCGACACTGAGATCGGGAACTGCAATAGTGATCTCCCACAGTACTCTCAAAGCTCCATGATGCATATGCGCCATCCTCTAGTGCCATATAACTCGCACAAGTCTCTACTTGTTGTGGTAATAGTGTGAGTGCTACCAGATGTGCTACTCACCAGTGCTCCTGCAGACTGAAAACTAAACCTGTATAGTTTCCCAGAGTGGACTCCACTCACTTTGGACGAAGTGATGGAAGCTCCCTGGGGATGCATCAATACTTTCCCTCATGAGAAAGTGACGTCAAACCCCTTCTCCTCCACAGCAAACACTGAAACCGAGTTCTTCTTCATCCCCAGAACATACAAAACATCCATGACCTTCAAAGGAGGCAAAGACTCCCTCTCAGAGGTCACAGTCCCCACACCAACAACTCTCACAGTGCGGTCATCTCCAAGTACAATCTTAATACCGAGTGCCTTCTCCGCAAGCTCTGAAAAAAACTCCCATGCACCAGTCATATGGCAGGAAGCCTCGTTGTCTATGTACCACAGATTGAATGATGTACTCCTACTAGATGTAGAAGTAATAAATGCAAATTCCTTGTCAAACTGTGAAGCAAGCTCCTCCACCTCTGTTGAAGCTACAATACCGTTCTTCCCTTTGTTCTGCCTCTCAGGATACAAAGCTGCATAGTGTCCCATCTTTTGACATGCCCAACAATTGACTTTGGACATATCCATATATTTCTTTTTCTTATTCTCCTTTCCCTTATCCCCATCTGATGAGGCCCTTTTCTTGGCCTTCCCTTTGTTCTTCCCCCCGGCTATCAAGGCTACATCCTCCTCATATGTTATTTTCACCCAACCACTGCCAGTTTTTTGTATCTCATGCTGCAGACAATCATCCTAGAATCTGTCACGACTCACAATAGGGAAGATTCTCCCTAGAGGTAACATCTCCAAGGACCTCCCGAGAATTAGGAAGTCCCGTTATAGCTATCCTGATTAACTTTGTAGGTACAACTGCCTCACCAATAGCAATCAAATCATCTCGTGCTTGTTTGACCCTGCCAAGATAATGAACTACACTTTCATCCTTTGTCATTCTGATGTTCTTCAATTGTTCTTTGAGTACCATCTTCCTGCTCTCATTGGTATTCTGACAGAGAGTGGTTAGAGTTGTTCACATCTGATATGCATATGTGTTTCCTCTCACCTGAGGAACCACATGATCCTTCAAACTGTCCATCAAAATCCTTTTTGCCTTTGCATTATTTTTTGTGAATTCAGCAAATTCATTTGCAGCGGTAGGAGATACAACCACTTGCCGCACTATGTCCCAAACTAATGCCTCCTTAAACATTGTCTGAATTCTGTCCTTCTAAACGGCATAGTTGGATATCTCATCCAGTTTGTCCTCTATCCCTAAGAACATGGCCATGATCGCTGTCCAAAATTTACAAAACCAAGAAAATGGAGAAATGAACTTTTCAACACACCTTGTTGTCCCAAAAGTTCAGTCTGTGTGAAATTTCACCTTGATGTCCCAAAATATCAATTTGTTGTCCAAAAATTCAATTTGATGTCCAAACCATTGTTTGTTGTCCCAAACTATTGTCTGTTGTTCAAACTGCAATTTTCAGCATGTAGGTCTGGTACCATGTTGAAATTTGATGGCTAAAAAGTTCCTGCAATCCCAACCTGGTTTTAATTTCACCTAGAAATGTAATTTTCAGTTTAAAACACATGGGACTGTCAACACATGCTGAAAATAAATATGGACATAAACAGACCAGCAACACACATAAAAAGACAGATTTTTGGTCAACTTAGACCCAGGCAAAACCCCTTCAATCTTCTTCAAGGAAAACTTGTTAGAGAGCTTTTCAAATTTATTTATCTTTCAAGTTCAAGAAAAATACATTTGCAGACAAAACAGAACAGCAAAATACAACTTATCTCTTCAGCCCAAAACTCATTGAAAACCATGCCCACTTTGCCTCGATTTCCATGCCTGCTTGAAGCTAAAAATATGTATTGTACAGATACAGACTGCACGTATTTCCATACTATTGTACAAATTTTTCAAAAAGAATCCCAAAAACTTCTCTCGAATAGCATGCATCTCACAACATTAAATGTTGTTCGTACTGTACTTTTTGATGTCTTCTATGCCTTGATTTTTGTGCCCATCTTTGCCCAAAAATCACTTCTTCAGTTCACTGCAACAAATTTCTCCTTCAGAACTTTTCTCCAGCGCTCAGCCTCCTTTTTCCAATCCGCTCGTGAAGAATGAACGCAGTCTCTCTTTTCTTTTCTCCCTTTTGTTTCCCTAAATGACTTTTGGGCAACCCTAAGATCTAATGGCTCAGATTAATGTAGATCAAGGGATGAAAGTAAATGTGCATTTAATTTTCACTTTCTATTTTTTAACTCACCATTAAATAAAGTACCCACATTGTACTTTATGTCTAAAGTCACTTTTACTTTATAAAGTCACACTTAGGAAAAGAATTATTTTGAACACTTTTCACCCATTAAATAAAGTACCCACATTGTACTTTATGTCTAAAGTCACTTTTCACTTTATAAATTAACATTTGACTTTACCACTTATAAAGTCACTTTTACTTTATAAAGTCACACTTCGAAAAAGAATTATTTTGGACACTTTTCCCTAGGTAGAGACTAACCCATGGGAAACCATTTGTCCAAGGTACCTTAAGGCAAACAGCCCATCACATTTTCCCGTAAAAGGGGGGAGGGGATTGATCTCAAATAGCTAACTACTAATTTTATTTGTTTTTCTACATATAAATCATGATGATGAGATACTTTTGTATATGGGATGTTATTTTGCATTGGTTATCCACATTAAATCCTTGATTAGACAATTATTAGGGATTGGCAGGATTTGGTATCGCCTTTGATGTATCATTTTTACTTTACATACACTACATCATAAATATCAGTGCTTTCTTCATATTTATGTGCCAATGTATTTATTTCATGTTGTTATTGCTTTATATGTTTAAATATCTGAAGAAGAAAAAAATGAATATATTATGCAGAATTTATGTTTGCTGATATTTTCCAATATTTTCTCAATACATTTGCTGATATTGCCGAAAATATGTTTTCGAGACCTTCATTGATATTTTGTCGATACTAATATTATCAAGATTCAACACTGGTTGACACTATAGGTGGAAATGCCAATGGAAAATACAAAATCAGGTAGATACTAGAACCATAGATGGAAAAATCTCATATAGCTCATAATTCAATACAAATTCATCTACACAAAAAGTTAAATGTGAATTATTAATTTAAAATTATTAAAGCTTACATTCACGATATAAATTTATAATTAATCAATTAAATTAAACTTAGAAAAATATAACAAATATTTTTATTTTGATATATTAATAATCTAATTTTAAGGTCATGGCCAAGTCAAACACCAAGTTGGTGTATGAGACCCCCTTGTTTGTGGGACCAGGAACCCAACTCTATACAGCAATTTGACATATAAAATCAATGGTGGTGAACACACTCTACCCATTAACAAAACATTGTATTTTAATATAATAATTAAACAATAATTTAATTTTAAGGTCATTGTATCAGACCCCCTTGTTTGTAGGACAAGGGACTCAACTCCACGCAGCAATTTGACTGTTAAGTCTATGGAGGTGTACATACTCTAAACCCTTGTAGATTTGAACCTATGACCTCTGAGGAAGAAAGACATGTTCTTAGCCTTTAAGCTTTCTACAAATCAACAATATGCTTCATCCATTAGTCCTCTAGTCGAAAATAATTAGGCCAATTCTTTCTTCCATCCTTCTCCATCATCCATAATCATGGGGGATTCTGCGGTTTTCTACAACTCAACAATATACTTCATCCAATAGTCCTCTAAACGAAAATAATTAGGCCAATTCCTTCCTTCACCATTGTCCATAGTAAACTAAAGACATAAGCCATCTCCAACCAGTAATTACCCCTCCTATTGAGATGAATAAACTTCCACAATAGTTTTTATGAATTTTAACCAGAATCCAAAATGACCAAGGATCTTTATAATTGGGCCTTGTACAATTCAACTACCTGTTGATATACAACACACACTATTACTAAGGCATTACATAACCTTTTATATATTCGCAGTTTGAATTTAAGACCCATCGAGTGTCAGCCTTGTTTGCCTTTAATTTTTGTGGACCCTCCAGTGTGTGAACTATAATTTGTATTAGCTGTGACCTACAAACTTTAGCCATGGAACCTGCACACATATATTGGCACTATAGCTTGCATAGGAACAAAAATTTCTGACAGAAATAACATAGGGACAGAATTAGGTTCGATTTCTATATTCTGGTCTCAGCCCTCCCGGATGTGACACTTACAGTCAGTGGAAACTTCCCCTCTGTTAATTTCTTTAATACGTGCAGAATTTGTAAAGGAGTTCGCCAAACTTTACCCCGAATTTTCAAATTTGTTTAAACTCAAATTTCAAGCTTCAAACACTTCAAACTCAGTGACTTACATTATCAATAGTCCTCCTCCACTTCAAAATCGTCAAAATCACCATCAACGCCACTGCTCTCTCCTACATCGCTCTCCACCTCAACTTCATTGAAATTGAAATCTCCACCAGCACCACTGCTCTCTCCTCCATCCTCTATCTTCAATCCAAGATCTGCACTCACTGGTGTAGCATTGTGGAGGATGACCATTCAAATGGATCACCATCACTAGAAGTGACTGGCTGTGCCCCTAGTTCATTAAGATCCAATCTGGCTAATGTCAGCTCAATACCACTGTCCAAATCGATATCATCAGGGCATAGGGCCCCCAAGGGGCATGTCCTGAAACTTAATTGATGGTCAGCATTGCAAGGCATCATTATAATAGAGAATGCATTAAAGGATGAAAAAAATACAAGAGATGTCAAAAAATGAAAACTTGAAAAGAAGAAGAATAGGCAGTCACGAAGGGCTCCAAGCCGCAGAAAGGAAAAGTCTGATCATAGATTGGAGAATGAAAAGGAGTGTAAGCCTGTCCATGATTAAACAAAGATTATATCTTAGCCAAAGCCACAATCTGCAGAATGTTTCCAGCAAGAATACACAAACTCTCTAATTAAAAGTGTATAGCTCCAACTTGTAATATTTCTGAACATTAACAGAAGATATCTTTGCTGGTTTTCCCATTTGAGTTTCCAGCATAATATACCTATGGTTGGTTAAATGATCTGTGATTGTATTGATCTGTTAATTATTTCTGTTGTGGTAATTTGTTCCAGCACCACAAACTTAATACCTGATGTCTCCCACAGCACCCTAAAATCCCTGTGATTGCTTGCTGCATTAGCAATTACTTGATTGTGGGTAAATGTTTTGCTGATTAAATGTAAAAACCACATTCCACATCTCAATTTCACCCTCATATGATTACCCACAACCAATTTAGTGTTTTGCTTGATCATTAGTTTTGATTTATTGCTTGTATAAGTCACAAGAATAAGTCAACTGGGCTTATCTCAGGGGATTGTAAGTAATGATTGTTACACTCCCCACCAAGGTTCAATTCCCACAAGTGACATGATGAGCCCATAAAGTATATTGTTGTAATGGTTTTGAGCCTTGTTATTGAACTGCCTTGATCCCTGAAGAATTTCTTACCTTTGCCTACATGCAAGAGGAAGGGTTGCTTTGTTACATGGGGGGAAAAGAGTTGCAAGAATAACTAAGATGGCATCGTAATTCCTCACTCTGTCACCGGTAAAATTAAAATAGTGTCATGACTCTTGTGTGGGCCATTAGCCACAGTGTTTCCGTTTGATTCATGCAAACCCATTGCAGCATATGCTCTTTACAGAGCGTGAAAAATAGCATCTACAGCACTGTTCACTCAATCACCAGCATTGTGTTGGATCTGGTCTGCTGCGTATCTCAATTCTCAACACAGCACAACCATATCTACCCAAGCACATGCACCCTAACCATCAACTAAAGCCATCCATATAAGAGTTTATGGATATCTATTCATTTAATGTTCATGGGTTGTGATAGCAATGGCCAGAGCAAAGAGCCATGATTTTTAGTAATTGCAGGTATGACAGTGAATGAGCAGATTTATAATAGGTTTAAGATAATAAAAGTTATTTCAATAATGTCCAAAAATGGCCACTAAAGTAGGTAAAAGGGACTGCTGGGTATAATGAAGTGAATACAAAGCCAGAGTGCTAAAGCGGCTCCTACAAAAGGTAAGATCCAGGGAGTAAAATACGATCTAATCTAAACCATGAGTAATCAAGCTCCATGCTCTGATGCAAGAGGCCAATCTCAGATAAAGATGTACAATACAGGTACAGGCAGATCCAGGATCTGGAATACAAGATGTCATGGTCCAGATAAAGTACATGTACAATGGAAACAGGTACAGGCGTAGATCCAGGATCCCAAGTAAATGTGATGTAAAACCCCGAACATCCAAGGACAAAGGAAGGAAGCTCAAGATGGAGCATTGCTTTGAGGAGGGGCTGGAGTGGGCCACTGGACTGCAAACTGTTCTGCTGGATATGAATTTTTTTATAAAATAGATCAAGTTCTCCAGATATGGTTGCACATTTAAATAGTAGAGTATACACTCAGCTCACAAACAGATTTGGATTCTGGAATGCTCGATGGAATTTGTATAAACAGAGTTCTGCTTACTTAATTGGCATTGTAAGCAAGCAAGCCTGGCTTGAAATCAGACCTGAACACAGAACTCTCATGTAATTGGCATACAGTGTTGAAGTGCACTGGCATCTGTAGCTGGCACTGATCCTATCCTTCCACAAGAAGCAAACCAAGCAGCGAAACCAGTTTTGCTCAAAGTCATTTCAGTCATGGCAATTTATTCAAATTGAAAAAGTGTGATCCTAGATCAAGAGTAATTGTAAATATTTTAATTCCGCAGAAGTATCCATGTTGATGAGACAACGGAACATAGGCCTACCGTTAATGAATCATGCCTGCTCTCAAAAGTGTTGAAGTTGGCTAGAGCTGCCCTCCACAATCAACCAATAGACCAAAAAAACATGATACAGTTGCTAGCTTAGATATTCAGTGTTGAAACATACAGAAACAATGACATCTCATACACTCAAAGATCCACAAAATGGGCCCTCAATGACACCAATAAATAGAATTGCTTTTAGATATTTCATTTAATGTTTCAGTGCTTCATATGAGCACTTCCGTAACATTTCTCACTGCATTCCAGACCCTGAATCCTGATGCCATGCATTTCCTAAAATCGAGCTATCGCATACAAGAAATCAGGAAAGGAATGGATAGCAATTGGGTGAAGCCCAAAAATACTTAAATCGACAGACCAATATCTGAAATTTGACCGATCTAGATAGATCTACCCTCAAACAGTTCAAAAACAGTCAGATCTTCCAAATGCTTCCAAATTGCAATTGAAGTCTTCCCTGTCTAACCGCTAGTAGCATTTCATCTGTCACGAACAATTTGATCAAAGTTACGACTTCTTTGTCTTGGCCATCAAACTTGTCCCAATCTTTACCCACAACAATGGGTTGTGTGTCATTGCCAAAAGTGACGTCTGACAAACACCTACACTCAAAAATAGCAAACATGTGATGCTTCCACATATTGCGGTCCTTCCCAAAGAACTTATAGTTGCCTTCTAGCATTATGTTGGATAATGAAGTGATAGATAAAAGTCAAGAAGGTGAAAAAAATCGATAGCTCTAAACAATTGTAGCAGCCACACACCAATGGGAAACATGCAGATTAGTGGGAAATCTGCCCCAAATCAGCCCAAAAATACTTAAATCTACAGACCAGTATCTGAAACTTGACCGATCTAGATAGATCTACCCTCAAACAGTTCAAAAACAGTCGGATCTTCTTATAACCAACATCAAAACAGGCAATTTCTCCTTGGATCTGGTTTCAATGAAACCCTTTTGGCTCTTTAAAGTACTACATTTGCAATCCCTCAATTTGTCTCTACTAGCAGCAGTCCCTAGGTCTTCATGCTCTCGCACACTGTTCAATCTAATAACATTTTTCTGATATTCCAAATCATCATATAATGCAAGAAAAAATCATACTTAAATCATACTTAGCGGATTAAATTGACTCTAATACTACCATATTACAGAAACCAAGCATATAAAGAAACCCATAAGACTTGAAAGAGTTGTTGTATTGAGTGAACAGTGAGAAAGCGAAAGCTTTCATATATAGGTTACAAAGGAGTGGAGATTATCCACTTTATAATTGGGGGATTACACTGAAATACACACTAAAGTAAATAAGACATAAAAAGCATAAAAATAAAATAAATCATAATTGACTTTATTAATGCCCAAGTCTAGTACCTAATTGGCCATTATTAAACTAATACTTACATTAATACATATTCTATCAACACAAGGCCAACCATGAAATAAAGAAACCAGCCTTGATCCATCTTAACTCCAGATTTGATCCCTCTCGACGCTTGGTAGATCTGGAGTTAAGATGGATCTAAGTTGGTACATCTCTCTATACTAAATTGTAAAACACAACCAATCTTACACAGAATTTAAACCAAACCCTTATTAAAAAAATAATTCCAATGTAATTAAAATTTACATCTTAACTCTAACCATAACTTTAATCTTACATCTTCATTCCAGCATAATTAAAGTTTACATTATATATGTTATGTTTTTAATTAAAATTTACATTGTATATGTTATGTTTTTATTTTTTACATTAAATCTATATTTACTTTTTCACATTTACATAATACAAATATAAAATCACCATATAAATTATCAAATAACGAATAACATCATGCTAAAATAAATAACATATCACCCTGACAAAAATAATACCTATCCACATATATTATTAGCATTTACTAAAATAATATTAGTATATATATGATACATCTTTCCATTCTGTAATTAATTGCATAAGTTGTACATAAATTGGAACAACTCTATAATTCTTGTCTTTATTGGAAATTCAGTAACTTTTCATGTACTTTAAATAGACTATTAGTTTCCTTTCTGACTTGGTACTTAATGTTGTAAATTTACAAGTTGAAAGTTTTTCAAAAATCACCGAAAATTCCAGAAGCAGTGAGATATAGAATATTGACCCTGGATGCTTTGTGAGTTCCACATTTGCACAAAAAATATATATATGATTAATTTGCAGAAGACTTTAAATAAAATGAAAGATAGTAGGAAAAATTATTTTGGAGTGAAGTGGAATTCCAGGCTTGAACAAAACGAAACAACTCAACTAAGGTAAAAAAAATGTAAGTTTCAAATATATTATTAATTTGCAGAAGACATTAAATAAAATGAAATGTAGTAGAAAAAATTTACCTGTGGTGAAGTGAAATTCCAGGCATGAACCAAACAAAACAACTCAACTAAGGTAACAAAACAAAAAAATGTAAGTTTCTGCAGAGTTGATAAATAGTGGATTTAAGTGTCCTCCTTCCTATTTGGCAGAGGAATGAGAATGATGATGATGATATCCAGATGTTTGTGGTTTTTTCTTTGCTCTTCTGAAGAAGAAACCAAGAAACAAATTAATTTGAAACTTTAGTTATATTTCACTTCTTTGATCCTCTGATTTTTCTTCACTTCTTCAACCCTATGATTTTTCTCATTAATTTTGATGATCGAAACAATGATTGTATTGATATTGATAGACAATATTTGTATCACATTATATATGTTATGCGTTTTAATTTTTTGAACGAGGCGACATATAAATGTTAAACGTTAAATGCTTATGTTAAATGATAAATTTTACAAATGTCCGTCTATACATCTCCCCCTATACAGGGCTGTAGAGCGCCTCTCAGCGCAATAAAGAAACAACCATATCCCAGACAGAGATGAGACAGAAGTTTGACAGGATAGAACATCCCTCTTAGCATACAAGGCAGAGATGCAACAAAAAGATGTTACAGCACATTCAGGACAATGATGATAAGTACATAAGCATGAGTTGCTAAGACCAAGCTATATATCGCTCCAGTAAGTGTTCTCATCACCAATGTCAACAACATATCAGAGAAGGAAGCGGAAACAGAAGCCATGTAGCAAAGCTCTGCATAAATTTTATAGATAACAATTGAATAAACTGACTCTATTTCTGCAATCATTGTGTGATGGTGGGTAAGAGTTAACATGGCACTGAGCATTTAAAAGATTTAGCTTAGATTTCTGCATCATCAAATTTCGGACTGTCCCAAAATTAAAAGCCAAGAAGGATTTACATATATTGTTTTCCGCAGGAAGGCTTCAATAATCAATAGCAACATGAATGTTTCTTTCCGGATAAGTATCATTGCAAAACCTGCTCCGTTCCTTTTGACCTTCTTTCCAATCTGATTTTTTTATACGAGAAACGTTTTTCTAAAAATTTTACCTAGCTGAAATTCAAATTTATCTACACCTAGTCATGCTTAGCATTTGGAGGACAGTATATGTATTATGTACACCTCCTAGACTAAGCAGTCAAATCACTGCACAGATGGGGACCATTATCCCACAAACAATGAGGTCTCATATATCAATTTGGTGTCTGGCTCTGCCGTATTTAGATGATGATGATGATGATGATTATTATTATTATTACTGTTGTAAACTTTACCCTCAATTTGTAATCATTAATCCCATCATGAATACAAAAAATTTATGCTCATTTCTGAATCCTACTCAAACAAAGAAAATAGTTTCATATAATTGCAACAGCATTTTACAGCAAAGTAATCTGTAAGAGTTCTTTCTCTTGTATTTCTCGCAAAATGCTAGTTATATATTTTAGAAAGGATCAAAAACATGATGCAACCATTTTGTAATCGTCATTGTTTTTAACTACAAATAAGCATGGGAAAAATCACAGACCTGAGACCCAGCCATTGTGTAAGGGTCGAGCAGCATGCGAATGATTTCAAGAAACTGGCAGTGCATATCTTCTCCATAGTCAGTTGACATTCCTTTTACCTGAAATGAAAAAATATCAGTACAATCATCAGTATATAGCAATAAAAAAACTCATTCAAAACTGGAAATCAGCTTCTAATGAGACTCTCATCAGAGCTGAGTAATATACAAGCACTAGAACCAAAACATGTTTACAAATTTCATGCAATTTAAAAGCAGTTGCAGTACAATCATCAGTATATAGCAATAAAAAAACTCATTCAAAACTGGAAATCAGCTTCTAATGAGACTCTCATCAGAGCTGAGTAATATACAAGCACTAGAACCAAAACATGTTTACAAATTTCATGCAATTTAAAAGCAGTTGATAGTACATACCAAAAGCCCAAGAAGGATATTTCCTTGCTGCTGTATCAGAAATGCACGCAAAAGAGAAGGATCTTGATTTAGGACCACAATTAATATATCGGTCCTGCAATTAATCAAATTATGCATATTGTCAATTATTTGAAAATAAAAAGTTCTCCAACCACAACTAAATATCCAAGAGGCAAGAAAATCCTATACCCAGTTAGACGAAGAAGTCTATCTTCACTCTGCAGAGCACTGGTAACAATTTCAAACAATCCATTATCGACCAGATCCCTGCAAGAAAGTAAATAACAGAATGAAAGTTCCATGAGAATACACAAGAATCAAGTTCCTTCATATTAAATAATAAAATTGAAGTATATGAGCATGACATTGCCAATAACATGCAACATACCTAAAAAGACGCATCTGGTTGGCAAGGAGGAGGCTTTTGCTTAGGCTACAAAATTCTTGAAGGAACAAAATCTGCAAAAGTATAATAAGTAGGATGTAAAAGATTGAGCTGATATATGAAAAAATATGTAAGCTGCATGAGACAATAAACATGACACAAGATAACAGTTTTTATATGGCCGGATGGTGCAAGGTTGAATTGTAACTGAGAAGGTCCACAGGAAGAAATTTGTAGGTGCTTAATTATATGCACATGCTAGACTGGCACACAACTTATGCATACGGGGGAAGATTGCCACATCTATTCACAACAAGTGGATTAGCATATTCCAAGAAAAAGAGCATATCACATCAATTCCAAATAAAGCAGATATCGGATTAAAAAAAATGCCCCAGTCTGTTTAAATTAAACATCCACAGAAGCATCTCCAAGATCATCCCAGCTTTCATATGTCAAAACATCAGATAAAAAAAAAAAAATGTTTCATAAAAATGAAAGCAGAGCCCTCAACCAATTCTGTCAAAAAATAGACAACACTAAAGGAGACAGGCAGTTATATCAAGAGAAGCTAAAAGGAAGCATCTGGAAGACAATAAGTTAAGAAAGACAGAAAGAAGATTATAATAATTTCATATGGAGCCAAAAAGAGCTGATGGGACTGTGAAAGCAAATACAAAAATTCCATTTGCATAGGTGAGGACAAAACCTTGGTACCCATCTAACTTCTAAAAAATTGGAACTAAGAACTAATTCATAAGAAATGTAATTCCATGTACAGGGAAAAAAGATTAATTAGAAACTTGCAGCTTAATCATGAGAACATCCAGTTAAACAATGTTGATTGGAGTAGAGAAGGGTTCTGCTTGCCTAAGTGCTAAGGCTAGCAGAGGGACCCAGAAGATAGCACTTTAGCAAAATATTAAATTATTTAACTATTTCCTAAAGTTCGACTTGGGAAAAATTTAAAGAAAGAAATCCTAAAACCCAACAAAAAAATCCCAAATCAACTTATGATTTATTCTCAACCCTTTATCGCAGTCTAATCTCAGCCATTCAGAGTGACTTTAGGGTTTGGGTCAACAAAATACGAGATAGAGCAAGTAAGTGGAAAGTCATTTGAGCACAAGCAGTCTGTCAGATCAGTGAGAGGAAGAGATCAGGGTTCAGCAGATCAGTGTTTCGGCATCCGGGAAGGAGAGATTGAGTGATGATCATATTTTCACATCTCAGACAGCTTTAGCGCAGACTCCATTTTGCGAATGTGCACAGGAAAGGAAAGCCTACGTGTCCTTACTATGGGTGCAGATAGCCAGATATGTGCAGCCATACGGCATTAGAGAGAGATCCATCTATCTCAGAGCTGATCAGTTGTTTGTCTGTGGAGAAAGGGACATTTTCCCTTGCTGTAATTTTCCAAAGAAAATCATTTTGCTGAAGATAATGAAAAGACAAACAGAGTTGCAGGTTTTCCCCGGAGTTGGGGTTTCCTGGGTATATCTTGTGTTCTATGTGTGAGATGTGTTTGTCTTCTGATTTATTTATTTTCCGCTGTGCATACTAATTTAGAAAACTCAATGTATTTGCACTATAAGTTTCCAGTGTAGCAGTTGTTTGTATTTCTGATTTTATACTTGGAAGATTGTGAATCAGTTACTGTGTTTTAAGGGAATCTAACAAACAAGTGCAACACAAAAAAGGTAATCAAAATTCTTGAGAACACAAAATCTCCCCTCAAGGACGGCATCCTAGATCCTACCAACATTGATTTTCACAGGGCATCCAAGAAGAATCCAGGAAGAGAGATGCTGAGTTTTCTGCAGGAATTCAAGCAGTGAAAACATCTACATCTACTGTACTATTCCAGTCAGACATGACTGCTGGCGTGGAAGTGGCCATAAAGCGAGGAATGCCTAGAACAGTAATACACCTAGAATGATAATACAATACGGCAACAACACTTGCGTATATTTAGGCAAAGGAAACTTTAGGATTTTGAGGAAGGAAGACTGATAAAAATACTGCATATGGCAATACACTTTATTTTGTTTCTGAAGCTTTGGCAGCCTGATTCTGTTTGATAGTATTATCAGGGCTATCCCAGATTCTGTATTTTTTAGTCAATGTTTTAAGTCATAATAATGACAAGAGAGTCTGAGACAAAAGGATAAAATCAGAGTATATAAATGCGAATATTTTTAAAGAAGATGAGAAATAATACGTAAAAGTCAAAACAAGCAACAAGGATGGCCCGTAACAAAACCAAATAAAATATGGCCTTCACAAAGTGCCTAAGCTGTCAAATATGGTCGTAAAGCAGGAGTATTGACTATTAACCAACATCAAAGAACAATGGAATCTCATTTTTATCAATCTATGGCTAGAGTCCAAAGAAGTGATCAGATATCAATGTGATTGTAATCATTCAAAGATTTACTAAACCTATCAGAAGAGATATATGCTTGCAAAAATTCATGAATTTGACTGCTCACTAAAACCTTAACATTTCCCTCACTCCAGTTTCAAAAACAGCTCTACTTAAAAAGAACTCTGGTTCCACTCACATTAAATTTTTCAACATAATGCAATTGGAACCAAAGTTCAGTTTTGCCAAAACCATTGCAATTTGTCAAATTGTAGTAAATTTCAAAATCCATGGGCAGTACAACTTACAAGGTTTTTCTTCACTTCATCTGGTGTATCTGGAGATTTCAACTTTGCAAATAATTCCTGAATGAAAGCACTATCATCCTTAAGACCAGATACCACCTACAGAATGTTTCCTGTTAGAACTTGGCATCATATCTACAAGCATTAACCCCTATAATAAAATCAGCATAAGGCAAAGGTATGCATGGTACCATGTTGTTATACTTACTGCTCCATTGTTGGTATGGGTGATAGAATTCAAAGTTGCCGATGTGGACTCATCCAAAACTCTCGGTAAAATAACATCCTGAAAGTTGTCAGTGCAAATGAGCATCAAAGCCAAAGAAACTTCAACAATTAAAACACAAATTAATAATTACACCTTGTTATTCACAATTTTTCCTAGAGTTGACAAATTAATTTTTCAGAATATCTTGACAGGTCATAGTAAGGACAGTAAAACAGTACCTTTATGTAGCTAATTTTATATGTTTGATGGATTTTTGATAATAAAGAAAGATCTCTGATTGGGATTGCCTACAAAATAAAATAAAAACAAAACACGATAGGTGTTAGCTAGTAGCTATCAAGGAAATGTTCATAGTAAGATGTAGACTTAAATCAATTTCTATCCAAGAATTATGGAAAATTCAATTAATGTACTTTACCTCCTTGAATAAAACCTGCTCCCTTAGAAAAGCGCGATGTTCCTGGTGAAAAGGAATATCTGGATCATCTGCATGATCAGATGCAGGTAACTTCTTTTACTGGGAATGAAACTAACTATTGATTTAAACCCTGAACTACAGATGCTTTGACAGTACAGTTCATTTTAATCATAACACAGGTTCGAGATGAGTGCAGTAAGTAAAAACAAAAAATGAGGCCTATTAGTGTTGTTTGTTGTACAATAAAGCCTATTGAAGCCTATTAGTGTTGTTTGTTGTACAATAAAGCCTAGCACTGATTATTTAGACTAAATATAAATTTAAACCCTGAACTAGAGATGCTTTGACAGTCCATTTCATTTTAATCATAACACAGATTCTGGATGAGTGCAGAAGTCAATAAGAAAGTAGTAACTGGTTTTATTGGGAGTGAAACTAAATATCAATTTAAACACTGAACTACAGATGCTTTGACAGTACAGTTCATTTTAATCATAACAAAGGTTCTGGAGAAGTGCAGAAGACAATCAGAAAGAAGAAAAACAAAACAATGACACCTATTTGTATTGTTCGTTGTACAATAAAGCATAGCACAGATTATTGAAGTGTATAAAATGTAGCGATGTAAGGTCTCCTGGCTTGTGCCTTAGCCAGTGAAGACCTTGAATTAGTCTTTCTCTAGCATGAATACGAGTTCATGAGATAGACTTCACTTACGATGAGTTGATTTCCAGTTTACTGGAATGGTCATCAAGTTTGCATGCATAATGTTGGAGCTTCAGTTTGTTGGAGTCTTCTTCAGCTAGACTACAAAATGAGGTGGCAGTGACAAGTTCAGTTAGGCCGAGTCCTCAGTTAACTCAGATCACAACTAGAGGAGATCAAGGAGCAATTTGAGCCAGTAAACTGAGAGCTAGTCCAAGTTTAACTGGGACTTGCTCCAGTTAACTAGCAAAGGAAACTTGTGACACTATTGTGAACTGGCATTCGACTAGGTCTTCTTGTGTGCATCAATTTCTATTTTTTGTGTGGAGTGTGCATAGATTGAGGAGCGAAAAGCACAAAGATTGTGGAGCAAGGATCAGGATTCGCAGAGCAGCTCAAGACTATCTTCAGCAGAGAACAATTGTGTGCAGGGCCGAGATCAAGGGCACGGCCGAGAGCAGTGATCAAGAGCAGGCCAAGAACAATTGTAGAGCTGAGAATAGTGAGGAAAATCCTAGCGCTTTCTCAGTGACAAATTACTGGCTACAGTAGCAGCATAAATTGTAATAGATCCAATTGCTCGAAGAACGATCAATAAAATACCACAACAAAGAAAGCAGGTTTTCCGCTTTTGGCCCTTGGGTTTCCTGGGTATACAAGCATGTCAATTTTGTGTACATGTGTTTTTATCTCAATTATTTTCCATTGCCTGTTAAATGTTAAGAAACTCTGTATCTTGGTGAAAGTTAAACTTGATTTCAATTTTCAGTTGCCTTGTTTTTCAGTTGATTCATCTAAGTAGTGGCAGAGTTTCAAGAAAATTAACATGAAGCGTATCTTAAGTTGAACAGAATTACATGAAATTGGCCACTTTTATCCACAAGTGGTGCAAGAAGAGGGAGCTTAAAACAATATTGAATTCTAATAAAAATAGATGTATAACCAGAAGGTATGGACTTGCATATGCAAAGAGTCGGAAACATCAGGGTAGGCAATAGATATTGGGGCAATTCAAGGCAACCCCCACAATAGAGGGCAATAGATCAACAGATTCACAAAATATGAAGTAGAATGGATGCAAGCAAAAGCAAAAATAGGAAGATCCTACGAGTGCTACATTGTCAGAAAGCTGTAACGTAAGTCACCCGGTTAGAGTTCGAGTACGTAATTGAGTTTGACAACTTTAAAGATCAGCCAACATTTGACAATGCAAAACTAGGAAATAAAATTCAGCATTAAGTTCAACAAATTATAAATTCCAAAAATTTCAAAATGTAAAAATGTGTAATAAAATTGAATGTGATAATTAAAAATATATGATAAAGAAGTGAATTTGCAAAGCAACATTGAAAACATATTTCGAAATGTGTGATGCTTCACATAACATTGAACATAATGTTAATTAATTTTACTAATTTGTTACAAAAATGCAGAAGATAGTCACAGTCTACAAATGGCAGAGGATGGTGCAGAATCACAGACGATTCAGGTAGTCGCACTGGTTAGTGGGTCACCATATTTGTTTGTTGTACTATAAATTGGCAACAGTTATCTTGCCTCCACTGCAACTCATGGAATCAATCAAACATGATGACCCATTCAATAATCAAATCCATCGACCAGCTATCTGTTTTTATCCACAGCCTGCATATTCCAGTGAACTTGGCAACCTTTTCTACAATCAGAGTCATCCACCAACCAAGTTGTCTAAACTCACCTTAGGCTATTTTGTTCAACCATTCTTCTCTCATGGGCATTTCCATCACTGCAGTGATTTCACTATACAACCTTCATTCAATGATCGTTGAGGATCTTGCACCTAGACATTTATTTTCTATGCAGTGTTGTGGATATATATCCTGATAAGGGAGGTGCTGCCACTGTCACCGCTAGCCAATATGTAGCATGGAGATATCTGTACGAGAGTCAAGATAGATAGCATTCTAGTGCTGACCAAAGGCATGCAAGATGAACGCAGACAGGACCACTGGCTTAGGGTGTTTGGTTTTACCCCCTAGGGGTTTTGTTTTCATTTTTTTATAGTTTTTTTAAAAACGAATTTCAACAAATATCAGGGGAATTTGTTCAAATTATAGGCAAGCTAGACAAAGCTCAACGAATTTGTTCTGCTTGAGAATTGACTATAAATTTGGTGAACATTATCAAACAAATTCAAATTGGCTTGAAGTTCGGTAAACTTTGAACTTTACACTTCAAGTTCACTGAACAGTGCCTTGGGCTGTAACCAGTTTCAGACAGACCTTAAGGCTTAAAGCATATTATTATTCTGATATTCTTTGAAGGTAGCATATAAATAACTTTATATTTATATGCAACTTATCTGCAGACTCCATATGTAGAATCTCTAACAGGCTTCCTTTTTAGAAATGAAGGCAGAATCTCTGGCATCACATGTTAAAGTTCAAAAGAACAAGAAAGAAAAACTTACACTCAAGCGCACCCACAATATCCATTATATACTCTTCGCTGAATAGCTTTTCGAAGATTTGTGTATTATTCAACAGAACTGCAAAATCAAAGCCAATAATGATTCTTAATAACACCTCAGATTCAGATCTTATAAATGAAACACAATCTAAGAAGATAATTCATTGTTTAAAGCCACATAAAGCACTTCTCTTACTGATTCCTTTGACAATTTTAAATATCAAATGAAGGCCATCATTGTTCTCCAAATCTTCACATATTTTGAACAAATCAAGAAGCTTCGGTATAAATGTTTGCTGCAAAACAAATGTTGTCACTTTGGTATAATTTCAACAGTGATATAAAATTGGCACACCAAATGCTAAAGAGAATATGCATAAACCAAAAACTGAAATATCATAAATCTGAACAAAACGTTGTTGGGCTCCTGGAAATCGCAAATTTAATCTGGCAAGCAAAACAATCTTGCCAATACAGCAAAATGAGTATTTTAATAACACCAATTCCTTTCCACTCCCTTCTGTTCCTTGCAGTTGACTCTAACATGAACAATCAAACCACACAGAATCAACATGACAAGTGATGGAAGAATAAGGACCACAACCCCATTGAGTCTTCATACAGACAAAATCTCCCTGAGATCACACAATATAAGGGACACAAAGATGAATTGATCCTCAGATAATCCTTCTAAATAGAGTAGATTCAATTGATCTTAACCTCTTGAGAGATATAGCCATCTAACTCAATATGAAACTAGTGAGAGCACACGACAGGCATAATGGAAACAAAGACCCTGACATAGTTTTGTTACAAATAACCTGGCCTAGTACTAAGGCTAGGAGCTACGGGAAGAACAGAAGCAACTACAACCAGTAGTAGCAGCCCTACCATAAATAGAGGGGTGCAAGGACCCACCTAAGAGGAGATGAAATGAAATGAAGAATAAGATCAATAGAAGGGAATGAAATGACACAAGTACAAGCATGCAAGTAGGTTATCCCAAAGGAGGAAAACCTATAAAGTGAAATAGACTAATAGTCTGAATTTATTGTCTATAAAGTGTTCCATGATCTCCCTAATACTTCTTTCAAGGGGATAAGACAAGTGGGAGCATCCAAAGAGAACCTGTAAGGGAAAAGACAATCAATAGAGATACCAACTAACTATATAACTGATAGAGAAGTGATGAACTACTAGTATTCATCCCATTGGTCATCAAACATACAAAATACGGTCACTACCTCACAATGTTGCCAATGGGTACATATAATTTATTGAACAGACATTCATGATACCAGAAAACAACTCAAGAAACAAGCTTATATGTCTAAAAAAACCATTGGATGATTGTTCATTAGCATGTGCTTTGCATCATTCTGTGAGGAAGTTGTCCTTTAATAAAAAGCCACAATCAAATATGGAAAAAAGATAGAAATTGCATTGCAGCCCAGTTGATCAAAATATCAAAATCAACATTCAAAAATACACAAATCAGTATCATTCAATGCATCAACAATCTCCATATAATCAATTTACTATGACATGAATCACACATGCACATAGCACATATAACCAAATACACCATAGTTGTCATGTTTGTGTCGGGCCTAGCCATTCAATTCACAATTTATTCAAGGCACATATATCCAATCTGTCCATCCTCACAATGGTAGGATAGACCCAATTTACCTGATGGATTCAGAAGCCGGAAACTTTCAACACCTAGATTACTAAAATCAAGTCTTCTTTGCATCCCTCATTAGCAGATAGATTTGAAGCTAGAATGTATAAATTCCCGGGTAAAATCTCTTAAGTTATCATTCAGTTTGAGTTGTATGCATCATCTGCAAATACTTGTGTCCAAAATCGCCCCAAATAGGAAGCATGTGTCTCTAATCACGGAAATATCTCTTTCATAATGGTGAATAACCTCCTAAATGGTATTCAGTAGTTTCATTAGATGCAATGCCTTGATACTTCATCTTATGACAAGCAAATAAGTACAGTATCCCACATATGTCACAGATAACGTGTGGCTCACCCCTAAAAATCAGAATGTAATTTTTTCCATTACCATTACTACTTTAATGTTCTATGTGGGTGCAATTTTTACATCATGATTTTACAGTAAACAAATGTTGTCTATCAAACTACCATGTTATTGTATCAATAAGTAAAATTCCATGATAATATATTGCATTGTCAGTGACCCTTGTTGTCCCCGTGCTGGAAAATCTACTGAAATTTTTCCTAATAAAGATTGCAAATGTCCCAACTGGAGCAAGCAGAACCAAAACCACAGCAGTGTTGCTTTAGTAAAGCTACTAAACAACCCTTGCAAGAAGCTAACAATTCTATGGGCAGTCCACCTTCTATGATATTTCTTTCCTTTGATATCATGGTGTTGTGTCTAATAGTGCTGATATTCTAACTAGGTTCCTATCTATCTAATGATGCATGTGACAGAATACCATTTCACTTAGTGACAACTAATTTGGTCCAGTAAGGAAAAAGGAAGCATGCAAAAGAAAATCAGTAAGCCCTTATGGGACATCCAGTGTCTCCATTAATTATGTTGTGATGATTTGTTTTCCTCGGTAAGCATTCATAGAAAAAAAACTTACATTTTGAACTATAAGCTCAGCCACCCGAATATGATCCATAATACAGCCCTCCATTACAGTCTGCATCAAATCATAACACTTTTAGCATCACATCAGATAAAATTATTCACCTTCAGACTTTAAACTAACATGCGAAACCAAAGCAATAGCATTAAAAGATTAGTCAATTTGCCTAAAACTTGCTACACTAACAAATAATAATAAAGTGATGCTTCTCAGCCCAAAACAGTCTGGTTAATCCTGCACCTTCAACTGTTTTTAAAAAATGCATATGGATTTTCTTATATGAGGAATGGGTGAACCTTCAACTGTTTTTAAAATTTCTCTAATCTGAGATAGTAATTACTATCCTTCTGAATTTAAAAAGACATTGTGCATTCTAATTTACATCCCACAGATATTCATATAGGAGACCACACCATAATAAAATATATCATGTTTTCTTATTCAGTGTGCCATTCCTTTCAAATTCATAATTTTACAATGAAGTATACAAAGACAAAATTTCGATATTTCATTTCTAGTTGCATTATTAAATAAATTTCAAAACAAGAGAGTCAGAGGCAACACAGTTGCACATTTAATCCTCCTATTGTGGGCTGCTTTAGTCACACAAACTTCAAAATGGAAGTGCCATGGCATCTCCTAAACCAGTGCTAAAAGAAGAAAGATTGTGAGACCTACGGGCACACTAGACTATTGCTAGAGACTAGCAGCTAAATGCTAAACGGCTGCTAGCAGCTAAATGTCTAGCTAAAGAAACAAAAGCTAAATCACTATAAGAAAGGGTGCTTGAACAATAGAAATGCTGGAAACCAATAGTCATCAAGCACTAGGATGTCAAGGATGCTGAAGCCGGCAGCCAAGGATGAGTGAGGACACCGATAGTTGCCAAGCACTGTGAAAGGGTCAATGTACTAGTGGATGAATATCCTCCAAAGAGTTGCCAGCAATGAGGGAGCCTTACCGTATGATCTGGGGGGGACAACGAGGAGGGAACCCAATCCTGCACAACCTCCTAACATCTGAGCCTGAAGGGAAGAATATCCTGATAGAAATATGACTACTCCATTCAACCTGAGTAATGGGAGGAGGGGAAGGTGGGGAACAAGCTCAACTTTGAAGACAGCCTAAAACTGGTCCCTATGCTGGTCTTGCGGTGTATGGAATGTGATCTAGATTCTAAAACAGAAGCTCCTCCTAGGCCTCAGTGAGGTTAGTCAATCCCCTTGGATGAGAGGTCGAGATGAGACACCAGGTATCACTGATCTGAGCACTAAGGCATCCTGGGTCTCTGGCTGTTGCTTGTTGCTCTGATCAGACAGGGGAAACAGAAAATGTAAGGTAATCCACCTAGACAGAATTGAAATTTCTAGGGGATTCTGAAGTAACCCATGTTTTCCGATTAGACAACACAACACTGACTATGACAAGAGAAGCAGCTTCAATATTGGCATGTCATCATAGTTTCAAGAAAAATAGATGCCCAATCCATTTCTGAGATACTTGCATAAGCTCATTTGTTTTTTCCGTCCTGCTCAGGCCCTTCAAAAATATTTACAGCTTGATGAACTTCATCAAGGTCTCCAAGGAAAAACAAAAAATACTTTTCCAAACTTAAATGGACATCTGCTGCCTGGGCAAGAATTGGGGGGCTTGGTTTGATTAATATTGCCAAGCAAGGTGCAGTGATTCTCGGGGCAATTCAAGAAAATGAAAATTGGAAATTATTTATAATATATAGCATCATCTCGATGTCCTGCTCAACTGACAGTTATTGATGCCATAATATTTCTAGCTTATATCATAGAAGAAGGTTCTACTCTTTTAAAAAGTATTTTCCTCAGATTGAGAAAGATGAGACATTAGGTATTTTGTAGGAAGAACCTTGTATTTTCCTCAGATTGAGAAAGATGAGACATTAGGTATTTTGTAGGAAGAACCTTTGTTTGAGGCCAAGAGACTCAATAAAAATGGTCTTTGCACTTTGTACATGACTTACTTGAATGAAATGAGCTCAATCAAAATCTCTAACCTGCAAATAAATTTATCAATCATAACATTTGTGCTCTCATTCCTGATGACATATTTCCCATGCAGGCAGGTAAGAATTATGAGACGAAGTGGAGAGATTTGGTTCGGAAATTTAATGCTGCAGATTTGGTGGATCCTCTAAAAGGACAGACAGATCGAACAAAATATGGGGATATGTGCCCCCCACTGCTTAATATCCCAGAACATAGTGACAAGCCCCCCTTCAACAGAAAGAGGTTTTCTTCCCCTGGTCCCTTGCATCAAGGATTACCTTCCAGATACAGGTTGTATAACATGGGGGAAGGTAACCCCACAGCTTCCCATTTGTCAAAAGAAGATAGCTCAGCATTTATTCTCCCTTACTCCCATGTAGCTGGTTGGGAGATCTGCTAAGATACACCAAAACCCTGGTATGCTATCTTTAACACTGGCTTGAAATTCCTGTTGATTTCTGGTAGCATCGGATGTGCTCTAAGCCTCAAAATTTGCAAGGAGGCTCGGACACATGTAGTCCATAATACCCAGAAATTGTTTTGGGAAATTCACCCGGAGACAGTTTTATTAGAATAATTAATTATTTTTAATGGAGGCCTAAGTCTAAACTTAGGGAATTAAAATAATTAAAGGGTATTAATCTAACTGTGGGTGAAACTTCTAGAAGAAGACGAGGATCAAGCTAAAATGATCTGAGTCGTTGATTAGAATCTAATCTGGGCCATTGGTTCTCAACAAAAGTATTATAAAAGGCTTGATGGACATTTGGAAAACACATCAAGTGGGAGATCAAAGACTGAATTTCTGAAGAGAGCAGCAGTTGCCGGAGAGAAGTTCGAAGTGATTTTCTGAAATGAGGGGCAGGGATAGTTCCGGTTGGAGATTTCTCCTGATCCGGAAATACTCAACAGAGGAGGCAGAGAGAGATCCGGGGGAGGCGGTGCAAAGGCTACGCTTGGCAGCATAGGCTGACGCGAAGGCAGTGCAGAGCCTTGAGGAGATGCGTATTTTTGATGGAGAAGTCGATTTCTTAAGTCGAAAGTCGGGGTGTGAGACCAAGAGGAGAAAATCGAAGTCTCAAAGGCAAATCGATCAGCAGAAGGGGTGACGCTGTCCCTAGAAGCTTTGACGTTGGGCCTACGCAATGACAGTGCAGAGACAGCAAGGGACAAGGCATATTGTGGTTGGATCAGACAGGATCACTAGTGATAGTGTGAGGTATCTCTCACTAATCTTCTGTCAATCATATTCTCTGTACTGGGTAGCCAGCAAGGCATCCAGAAATTGTATTCAGAAAACTACTGCTTAATAATACAAACCCTCAGTTGCTGCACCGGTTTCCCACGCTGATTTTTCCGGGGACATTTGTCCAAAAATAACTGTGGAGATGTGTATGATGTTTATTTCTCTCCTGTGTTGCATTTATTTTCCGTAATTTTTATTTGTGTAGCATGCAGTGTATGTAATTCGATATTTGTCATAGCACACAGAAAGTAAATTGGTTAATCAAATTAACAATTAGAAGAATTAACATCAGTTGTTGCAATACGAATCGGGTAACCGATTTTTCACATGGTATCAGAGCACAGATCGCAAACAGAAGAGCTCAGAAGCAAAAAGGAAGAGGAATTCGAAATTACTGCAGAGACAGGAGAATTTAAGTTCTCTTAGTGAGTCGACAAAGAAATTCGATCTCCAGATCAAACTTTCTAAAAACAGAAGGGAGCAGCGTATTTTTCCTTGCAGAGCAGATCTTCAACTGGGATGCAAATATTTTGCAGCTGTTGTTAGCAAAATAGCATCAGTGGGAGAGAGATAGACACTATTGAGGGAATTCTTCCTCAGAGGACTTCTAGCGAAAAAAATCTGTTTTCTCAAGTGTTGAGCAGCAACAGAAGAGGAGTTGATCTACTAACTCCAGCAGGGCATGCTTGGATAGCTTGGTACTACGCAGAGGAGAGAGGAGGTAGTTCGACAGTTCATTGGCAGAGATGGCAACTAATGGATTGTGAGATCAGGATCAGTTGGAGGGTGCATCCAACTATGTGATCTGGAAGGCAAAGATCTCATGCCTTCTGGATGAGCATGATCTCAAGACCTATGTCGACAGCGTAGTAGTTGTAATTGCGGATCCAGATCCGCTCAAGAAGTACAAGGTTGAGATGGTGAAGGTCATGAGGATGATCCTCGGCGAACTGAGGGATCATGTAGTGTGTCACATTGTCAGCAAGGATACTACCTGGCAAATGTGGGAAGCATTAGCCACCCCATACGAAGGATCTTTCGAGCAGTGGAAGATGTACTCGGAGCAGAAGATGGGATCCACGCAGGACGCAGAAGGGGGAACGCATTGATTCGTTCCTTACGAAGCTTCAAGAGATCCGAGACTCGTTGGCAGCTGTGGGGTCAACACCTCAGCCTACCGAGATGGTGAGGCTTGCCCTGAACTTAGTGTCAGAAGAATGGCAAGTGTTTCTCCGGAGTATCCTGGGCTAAGAGAGATTGCCAAATTAGGAAGGGATGTGGGCCGCTCTTCAGCAGGAAGAGATGAGGAGAGACTTAGTCAAGTGCAAACTTGATAGTAGCAACAGCAACAATGGGACGAAGCCAAAGGAAGAGGATGAGAATGCAGTCCTCGCATCTAAGGGCCAGCAGGAGCAGCGGAAGAAGAAGAAAGATGTTTCGGTGTGATGAACTTGGTCACTACGCTACACAGTGTCATCTCAAGAAGGACAAGGATGAGAAGCATGATCCGAAGACTGCATTTGCACAGATCAAGGAGGAGTTTTCCATGATTTCCGAGAGGCATGGTGTTAAAATTAGGTATGTTCTATGCTAGAGCAATTTATTTCAATTTTAGTTAACGCAATATATTTTCTTGATCAGCAATCACATCAGCATTTAAAGTAAACTGCAGATAGAACATAAATATAAATCGCAGAAAACAAGCCAAGACAAGAGGACACAAGATGTGGCGCTAGCCAGGGAAAACCCCACAATGTGGGGTAACCCTTAATCAATTCTTTTTTTATGTTCTTCATAATTCACCAAAGAAAGTGAGAGAGATAGTACATTTACAATAGAAGTCCATACTTGACTTTTGATATCGCATGAGATCAGTTGAAGACATATTACTTCAACTGATTCTCTAAGGTAACTCCTTAACCTATCTTAGTGTTGTATCTCGTCCATTTGCTGCACCTTACCATGTAGCACCATCATGCTGCATCATGATGTCTCATTCATCATCGTGTTGCCCTTTACTAACATGCCCATGATGCTGCATCTTTCATCATCATGATCTGAGACTGTTCATCCTTTGTTGTTCATTGTGATAGGGTTGCTACAGATATGCTACCTACAGTTGTTCATTGCTGCTACAGGTATGCCACCAATATATCACTGCTGTAAATTATTGTGATTATGGTAATATTAGGATCAATACTGTGATCCTTGTCCCTGTCCTTTGTAGCATGTCAAGTTAGCATTAAATCTGAGAGCCACTGAAACTTCTTCCATGGTTCTGTGGTACATCACGTTGAGGTTGCTACAGGTATGTCACAGTGAGACAACAGTAGATCACACGCTGACTTATCTACTTTGTCCATCCGAGGGCATCATCTTTATCACAGGGATGGATTCATTTTCTTTATGACTGCAGTTCCATGCCTGGGCTGCGGCTCCAACAACCTTGGTTGCGGCTCCGTTACCTTGACTGCTACTTCATGCTCTTGACCGTGACTCCATTACCATGACTGCAGTCTTTGTTACCCTTACTGTGGCTTTATCACCATGACTGTGGTGTGGCTTCATCTATTGACCCAATACATAGATTACGATGCGTCTGTATAGAGTCTAACAGTGTGTAAGGATCTCTGCCCTGTGTATAATTAGGGCATCACGTTGACTGTATAAATGTCACCATGAACAAGGTATAACCAGCGTATGAACGTAACCATGAACAGTGTATGACTATCTCTCCATGATCTGTGCACAAGTGTTTCTATGAACTGCGTATTAGTGTCTCAATGACCAGCGTATTAGGCCTCTCCTTAGCAACGAATTAGAGCATCACTTTTACTGTGTATAGATGTCTTCATGACTGCATTGGATTAGGGCATCATCTGTAGCTAGGACCGCATACTAGGCCAGCGTATTCTTTAGTGTCTCTCCTTTTCCAAAAACCCAATACGTGGAAAGGAGATCACATGAAGAGTGTGTCAAAATGACTTCAAGTCGTCCTCTATTTATACTAAAACATAGATGATGAATAGACATGTCTATTGGGCTTTTGAGCCTACATAAGACGTTGGCCGACTTGACAATATGTCTTATAACACAAATAAATTCATAACTCCATGAATGCTTGTCGGAATCAGATGATCTTTAGATCAATCCTACACCTCTTGATGAGAGGGATCCAACAAAAATATCAGCTGCTATAAATAAGATGACCCGCATGGAGTTTGGCCCTAGTTGCCAATTTTAACACATGGTGATATAGAACTATAGTTCGAAAGAACTGCAGATGGGCAGGATCCCTCAAGTGTCCACCTCTCGAATCAATACCTTGCTACAGGAGCCCAGATTAGAAGTAGCAAGATGAACTAGTGTCAATTGATGCAAAGGCGTGTAGCAGTGGCAATTGCAGTGGCTAGGAGCACCAAAAACTGAGCAACATAGAGCTAGAGTTGGCAACAGAGTAGTTGGCACAAAACAGAGTCAGCAGCAGCACAAAGGCTTCAGAGGCTCAGCGCAGAGACTAGCAGCAATCAGAACTCCAACAGATGCATCATGTTGAACACCTGTTCAGTAATTTTGGATGCTTTTTCGTTATTGATGCAATGGCAGCAGTAGTTGGAGAAGGTTGTAGTGTAAATGCAATATTGCAATGGCAGCGCCAGCAACAGCACAGATGCAGAATTTGAGAGGGAGTTGCAGTAAAGATGCAGGGTTGGCAGTGGCAGGGTCAGCAACAGTACAGATGCAACATTTGCTCAGTAGTTGGTGGGCAGCAATGTCAAACATGAGCGGAACAAAGGGGGATGTTGCAAAAAAGGGTGATGCTTCAACAAGTGGCATTACTAGAGCACATTCAGGCTAAGAGGGAGTGTTAATTTCTGGTAGCATCGGATGTGCTCTAAGCCTCAAAATTTGCAGGGAGGTTGGATGTATTCCACAATACCCAAAAATCGTTTTGGGAAATTCGACCCATAGACAGTTTTATTAAAATAATTAATTATTTTTAATGAACGCTTAAGTCTAAACTTAGGGAATTAAAATAATTAAAAGGTATTAATCTAACTATGGGTGAAACTTCTAGAAGAAGACCATGATCATGCCAAAATGATCTAAGCCATTGATTAGAATCTAATCTGGGTCGTTGGTTCTCAACAAAATTATTATAAAAGGAAACTCAATGGGCATTTGGAAAACACATCGAGTGGGAGATTAGAAATCGAATTTCAAAAGGGAGCAATGTAGCAGTTGTCAGAAAGAAGTTCGAAGTGATTTCTTGCAGTGAGGGGCAGGGATATTTCCAGTTGGAGATTTCCCCTGATCCGGGAATACTCAATAGAGGAGGCAAAGAGAGATCTGAGAGAAGCAACAGAGGCTACGTTGGGCAGCATAGGTTGACGCAGAGGCAACACAGAGCCTTGAGGAGATCCGTATTTTTGCTGGAGAAGTCAATTTCTGAAGTCAAAAGCTGGGGTGTGAGGCCGGGAGGACGGAATCGAAGTCTCAGAGGCAAATCGATCAGCAGAAGGTACGACGTTGTCCCTAGACGCTGTGACGCTAGGCCTACACAGTGACTGCGCAGAGGCAGCACAGAGGCAGCAAGGGACAAGCCATTTTGTGGTTGGATTAGCAGGGATCGCCAATGATAGTTGACGTATTTCTCACTAATCTTCTATCAGGCATATTATCTGTATTGGATAGCCAGCAAAGCATCTAGAGATTGTATTCAGAAAACTAATGCTTAGTAATACAAACCCTCAGCTATTGCACCGGTTTTCCCACACTATGTTTTTCCAGGGACATTTGTCCAAAAATCATTGTGTAGATGTGTGTGACGTTTATTTCTCTCCTGTGCTGTATTTATTTTCTGCAGATTTTATTTGTGTAGGCTGCAGTGTATTTAATTTGATATTTGTCGTAGCACACAGCAAGTAAATTGGTTAATCAAATTAACATGTAGAGGAATTAACATCAGTTGCTGCAGTAGGAATCGGGTAACCGATTTTTCACAATTCCTGTGGGTGGAGATTTTTTATCGCATTTGGAAGTGTCATAATACTGTGGTTTTCCATTGGATTTCCCCCAACTAAATTTCAAAAAAAAATATCAAAAATTTCTAATACACTATTGCTTTCTTCAGATATGTGCACAGGCAATCAAAGTTCAACTTGATCTGAATCATTTCATTGAACTTTTGGAGCACCATGGATCTACTAGCAAAGAACCTCCTCCACAGCATCAGAAGCCTAGGAGAAAAAGGATGACAACCCAGTCTGAAATGAGGGATGGTCCCAGACCAGGTATTCCAATACTCAAGCCCCCCCTTGCAATGCCCAAAAATTAGGTAATATCTGCTAGCAGACAATCTATGGTTGCAATGTCAAAACTGCAACAGAAGATTGTTGAAGTTCTTGGTAGCTTCGGAAAGTCTTTTCCATGAGCTCAGTGTCTTATAGCATGTACGAAATGGTTGATGGCCTTTTTAGGTGTTTGTTTGGTGGACTAAGTAATACTCAAGCCCCCCCCCCTTGCAATGCCCAAAAATTAGGTAATATCTGCTAGCAGACAATCTATGGTTGCAAGATCAAAACTGCAACAGAAGATTTTTGAAGTTCTTGGTAGCTTCGGAAAGTCTTTTCCATGAGCTCGGTGTCTTATAGCACGTATTGAAATGGTTGATGGCCTTTTTAGAGGTTTATTTGGTGGACTAAGTGATTTATGACTTCTTTCCTAATTCTAACTTAGAAAAAGTACAATAATTAAAGTCAATTAATTCTTTTGGACTATTACCAAGGATAAACAATAGAATTATTTAAGTGACTTAGATATAATCTCGACCAATCTCGGCCGTCAATCACTTGAGAGATTAGGGATATGAATTTGGCTTAATTAAATTATAAAATAAGTCTAACAGAGAGGTGAAGGCACACGAGTGGATGAAGCAATTTTCTCTACAGAGAGGAGTCAGCTAGCTGCTAGATTGAAAAGAATGGAGAAGTGCAGGGAAATTTCAGGAGTATTTCCAGGTAGCCGAGTTTAGGATATCGAAAGGCTGAGTAGCTAAAGCGTTTTATCCAGTGGGCCGATTTTTCTTATGTACGCAGGGGTCATATGAGGAAGAAGGGAGAGTGCCGATTTGCTGCTGGTGGAGACCAAGTTTCTCCAGGGCTGAATTCATTGGGCTGAATTCTCTAGTGGGGGCAAGTTACAGGTTCCAGCAGTGCATTTTTCCTGTGTATTTTTCTGTGGGCCTAGGCCCAGATTTTCCCAAGGATTTTAATAAAAGAAAATTGTTATGGGTGTATACTTACTCTTGTGATGTGATTGAAAACTCTGATTTTATTTTTCCACTGCAAATATTTTATTTCAAAAATTAAATACCAGTGATTTTATTTTTCCACTGCAAATATTTTATTTCAAAAATTAAATACCAGTGATTTTATTTTCACAGCAATTCAGAATTTTATTTAATAGTTCTGGTAATAAAAGTTGTTGAGGTATAAATAAATTTGGCCTGGTATTGGAAATTGAACAAAGATATACGAGGGGCCCACCTCTACAGATAACCCCGCTCTCTCTAACAAAGGGGTATTTTTAATGTTATATGTGGGTAAAAATTTTAATACCATTCTCTTTTAAAAGAATAACTCGTGCACCCAACAGAATGTCACATAATAATAATAAAGACACTACAGTCAATAAAATTGCCTTAATAGAAAGGCTTCACACCACAACTATAATCATTTATGGTAATACCTTCAAGATTATAGGAAGTGTCGATAGCTCCACCTGTGGAAGCTCTCTGAGTTCACTGTTACCTCCATGGGCTGCATCATCTACCACATCCAATAGAGGTAAATGAGAAATAAGCTTTATCAACAAAATAGACAAGAATATTTGAGAATTCAAACACACTTAAAACTAATGGCTAATATAAGTAATCATGCAACTGTCATCCAAGCAAATCATGAAGAACTATCATCTAAAATATATGGCAATCTTACATGATAGGTGGATACAGTGGCAGTATGAATGGTTTATGGTGCCCACATTGTCAATGTTTTTTCTTACCCAGTTTTTTATAAGTGTATAATAAAATTTTGAATAGGTTTTTATATATATTTCTGTTAGGTAAGGTCAGTTTATAGTATATTACATAGGAAATAGTAGGCTTCTTAGCTCTGATCTGAACTGAGAATTTTGAAACAAATCACACAAAGTGGCTGATCAGATGGGTTCAGAAAGCCATCAATTTTCTACATAACTGGAAATTGTAAATCAAAGTTTTTTTCCTGGACCAACAAAAGAAAACATGCATAACAACCAGCCATAACAATCAGCGATGCCAACTTTCAGCCCAATGGCAATTTGACTACCATGACTTTGTCAGGAACCTCCAGCATATCTGTTTCAGTGGAATAATCTCCAAGAAGGATGGAATGTTCCAATATTAAAATAACAAGGAGAAAATTAACAAACGTCTGCCACTAGCAAATTTTCACATAAAATTTGCAGTCACAAAAAATAAAACACTGGAGTAAGACAAATCATATAGGCACCAACGAAACAGCAAGAAGTGCATTCTAGATCACGCCAATATTCACAATGCAAACACTGCCTGTATTTCAATAAAAGCCAATTTTTCATCAACATGTTCTCCCCTCCAAAGGAGCTAATCTGACAATAATAGACAAGTACAAGATGTGATAATGCAATAATGAATGTTTGGCTATGCATCTCATCAACAAAATATTAATTACAAATTACATATGTATTTTACCCAAATACAATATTAATATAGAAAAAAATATAAACAATGGCTGTCCTTCGATTAAGAGTCAATCTATTCTACTAGTTGAATTTATGTAGCTGGCATACCTGCACATATACATTATTATATTAGTTATTTATCTTCTACTACTGTACATTTTTGTTCACATCATAAGGAATCTATATGTGCACAATATGTAGTATTGGAGCACTTTGGTCTATCCCCTGCAAGTTTCCAGTTTCATTTGAACATATTATTCCATTTCATAGGTTATCAATTTTCTGTTTTTTCCGTCACCTGTTCATCCTCTTATTTTCAACCTCAATCCTTGCCTACTAGTTTCCTACAGCACATATTTGACATTGGCACAATTCGGAATTGGACCCAAAATTGGCAGATAAAACCATTTAGAACATACACATAACCAGGTAAGAGAGCGCAACTCCCCAATGCCACTATGTGGGGGCTTGCTCCTCTTTCCTTTAATAAATCAAAAGAACAATTTCCGTTTCAATCTCAGCACGAGTCATTGAGAGATGATTAAAACAAAATGAGAACTAAGCATCCATATTTTCCCAATGAAACATTATCCTCAGGATGAGTTACTAAATAGAACATGAAGGAGGTAGAGAAACCTAAGAAATTAAACGAATTCTCTTGAAAACATGAAAGAATGACAAAAAAAATGTTTCCTTAATCAAACATTGTACATGTTGATGAACTCCATAAATGAGAGCAAAGTATGGTTAATAACATCTGTAAATGTGCTACAACCAAGTTGAAGGAATCACATGAAAATATAATTCTGCTGAAATCTCCAAAGAAATGTCTCCATACCCATAATTATCAAAAATGCTTTCAAAGGATATCAGCATCAAAACTCAACTGTCAGTTTAATGTTGAAAATAAATGAGAAGCCCAGCCTATTATTCACACCATTGATGAGCAAACAAGGACCTAAGGTTTTTTGGTCAACTGGGAAACATTTACCATGGAATTTTTAAAAAGGCCCAGTGAATGGAAGAAGTAGAACATGACTTTGCCAGGATCATTTGGTTGAAAGTTGCAATGATTAGTTATTAGTAAAATGTAAGGAAACAGATGGGGATGTCAGCTCCTCTTATTAGTCCAGTCCACCCTTTATATAAACAAATCAAGGTGTTAGCTCCTCTTAATCTATTCCATTCTTTATATGACATTAAGGCGCTGACTAAAGACTGTTTTGTCTTCAGCTTCCACACATAGTAAGGTTGGCTCGCTCTCTCTATTGTAGCTTCCACTTCATTATTAAGTGTTAATATTCTGGAGTTAAACCTACTTTTTCTTGTTCCTATGCCATTTGTTTTTACTGTTTTAGTGATAAAATGCTAGGCACTGTTTGCTATTATTCTTGTACTTCCAATCCCCATTGACCTATTTTGGTCAGCATTAGACATTGATGTAATTCCATACACAATTTAAACACATCTTATAGGCATATAAATTGTGAAGAAAACGTGACTTTGCCAAGATCATTTGGTTGACAGTTGCAACAATTAGTTATTAGTAAAATGTAAAGAAACAAATTGGGGGTGTCAGCTCCTCTTAGTCCAGACCACCCTTTATATAAACAAATCAAGTTGTTAGCTCCTCTTAGTCTATTCCATTCTTTATATGGCATTATCAAGGTCAGTGCTGTTGCCATAAAAACAGTTGACAGGAAACAGGCTTGCCCTCTGATTGAGGCGCTGACTAAAGACTGTTTTGTCTTCAGCTTCCACTCATGGTGAGGTTGGCTCACTCTCTCCATCGTAGCTTCCATTTCATTCTTAAGTGTTCATACTCTGGAGATAAATTTAATTTTACTTGTTACTGTAGCATTTGTTTTACTTCTTTAGTGAGAAAATGTTTTTCCAAGCCTCATTGACCTATTTTGGTCATTATTGGACATTAACATAATTTAAACACATCTTACAGGCATATAAATTTTGAAGAAAACACTCTTTACCATTTCCCTGTGATGTACCGGAATGCTCTAAGTCATCATTTATAGAGCGTACTCCAATTTCCAGACCTACAAAACAAACATATTTTTACAAACCTTTGTACAGACTAATAAGAATTGATACCTTCATACCATAGAAAAAACTCGAGGTTGCAAGTTGCAACAAAATACCCACCACCAATGGTAGGAAAATGAATAGATCTTTGGACACTGCATATTTGATCCCTGCAATAGTAGCACCATAAATATCAACCCAGCAAAAACATTATTGAGCTTGACACGTGTAATTACTAGGGAAATATCTCACAAAAATTATTTTTCTTGATGGTTATCATAATTGTAAAAAGCAACTAGAATGACAAGCAACAAAAAAACCAATTTCACAGATAAGAAAGTGATCCATACCATATGAAAGAACAACCCATAGCCTCTTGAAAGCTAAGAGCCAGCTCAGTGGCAATTTCAGGATCACGCCAAGCAATTATTGTATCTGAAATGGGCATATTGCAATTTTAATAAAATTTTATGCGCTAAATTAGCAGATATTAGTTAAGTCAAATCATATTAGGAGAATAAGCGAAGCAATACCTTCTTGTCTTCTATAGATGTCATCTGCAGAGATGCGATGAATAAGTAGAGTTTCATTATCTTCTTCATCTATTACTACTAGACCAACTGACTCTGATCTCTACAAGATAGGAAAAACAGTTAAAAAAGATATCAGCCAAGGTTGATTGAAAGAGCTACCTTAAGATTGCCAAGCCAAAAAAAAAAGACTTAAACTGCACAAAAATGAAATCTAGTAGCAGCAAACAAAGTTGCCTAAAGTTTATCATGAAATAGTTCAAGGAATGCCAATTTCGAATTCCTAAGTCAACATTGGATAAATGTATGCATTTAAATGCAATTTACCCGAGCATAGGTCCATTCAACAGCCAACCCTCACATCTCTCCTCTTGATTCTAATTACGAAGAAAACACTGCCCTAAGATATGTATAAGCACCATTAGGAAGGTTGCACAAACACACTGAGAATTTCCTGCATAAGTAATAACAATACCAGAGGAAACCAATATCCACCAGGAAGCAACCCACAAGATCTGCTCAATAAATCACCTAGACAACATGATAACAATACTCAATCAAGTGAGATGGTTAACTGTAAGGTTGAGAAATCGTTTAAAGTAAATATTTCTAATGCTATTGCACAGGAATACTGCAAAACAAATCTGTATCCACAGATTCAGGCAGAATTGGCCTTTCTCGAAAGTGTTGATTTGACCTCACTCATTCATGACACTGACGGTATTTAGCACAAAACTCGAGCTCCAACAATGTTTATCTATTCTATCCTTATGAAATAAGCAAGTTACAGTCAGCAAGCCACCAAAGTGCCTGTCTAGCCATCTGGTTTTCAGATTAGGCAATATATGCACTTTCCAACCAATGTTACAAACATCACCTCACCAAAAGAATCTGAGGGAGAAGAGTAACAGTTCGACTCAGACTCAGACATAAACTCAGCTAATAAAAGCTAAACAGAATTGAGTTTTTTGTTGTTTCTATAGAGGGGCCCACCATGTTTTTCATCAGGATTGCTAATCAGTACAGTTAAACTTCGAACAACCTGTTTGGTACTCATGGATCAGACTTTGACCAACGTGTACTCATGTGTCAAACTTGTCAGTGGGTCAACTCAGCTCATTTTACATGCCAGGATGAGAATGACTTGCAAGACAAAATCAGTGTTTTGTAACACCAGTATAATGGACCTAATTCACCTAATCAGGCTAAAGAGCACACCCAAGGAAAATGAATTTAATGTGCTCTTAAATTTACTCCAGGTCATA
This sequence comes from Pinus tabuliformis, assembly GCA_031772625.1. Lineage (NCBI taxonomy): Eukaryota > Viridiplantae > Streptophyta > Pinopsida > Pinales > Pinaceae > Pinus > Pinus tabuliformis. The sequence goes on from CM062817.1 coordinate 395,768,511, forward strand.
GACATGTTTATCTAGTAAAAACACAAGACCATTTTACCAAGGATGTTGAGCAACCTGACAATAATGTCAGAGACATCTTGGATGATCTTCAATGGGATCAACTCCTTGATTATTATCCTGTAATTATAGCACCAAAAATTCCAATGACTTTGAATCGCCAACAATCAAAAGCTCTTGGCGAATACTAAATAGTATCAAGAAAAAATAAAAGGTTATCCTCATCAGCCCATCTAGAACGTCAAATTTTATGGATTCCACTCAAGACTAGGCTCCTTGAATTATATGTTGATAAAGCTATGTTATGCGCAGTGCAACAGAGGATTCTTAGTGCAGAATGGTTGCTATCTTCCCCACCCATGTTCAAATCCCTGCTAGTGACATGATGAGTTATAATGCCTTGATAAATATTGTTGCAATGCCTTCATGCCTATAAACATTCTTGTATTAGCTTCGAACCTTGTGAACTTCAGTGAGTATACCTGTCGACTGGCCTGATACCAGCAACCTCACTCTAGCCGTTGGGCAGAGAGGGAGGCTGATTTCTTTCCTTGAAACCAACAATAAACCAGAAGAAAGAGAGAACAAAAAAAAAAGATATGTTCGTAAGTTAAATAAAATATTCGACTTCCATGTGTCCTCAAGATTCAATTACGAAAACTGGCCTACAAAGCTTATTAGTCTTGACTCTTAATAATTTCAAGATTTTGAATATTAATGCAAAATACAATACAGATTGCATTACAACTAATTGATATTGATTGTCACAGTACCAATAAGGCCCACATTATAGAGACTGTTTTATTTGTTAAATGATGCAGACTTGTACTTTATTTTGTTTTTCATTTAATACAAGTGACTGTTTATCATCTGTACTTATATTCTTATGTTATCATCTTAAGTGGTGGCACAACCAATTTGATTTTCTTCAAGTTCTTGATTTTTGCTTGCAAGGTGAAAAATAAAAAATTAACTAGCCTCTAAACACACCTGAAGACACTAGAAAACAAGAAGTTTCCTTCCAGTGAGGCTATTGCTCCAGAGATGTTTGATGGCATACACTCACGTCAATACGTATAGAAATGATTTCTGGATAACTATAAAATGCTACTACAGGATAGATAGGCGAGACCTGAGGACATTTCTTAATTTTGTAAGAGCCATCAGACTGGACAATTTATATTTTATTTTTTAAATATTTCTTCGAAAAAAAAAAAAAGCAGATTCTTTCCAAAAATATTCTTCATATTCTATTTTCTTCTCTTCCCTCATAGGCCTCCCTTCAAAAGGTTTAATATAAAAGTGAAGACTAAAAGTACTTTATTTCCCATACATCAATATAAGCTTCTTCCACAGTTGAGTTCAAAATGTGTTCATTAATCACCATTAAAACTAGTTATAAACCTAAGGTTACATGTGCGCTACATTTTTTAATTGCAAAACTGATGAGGGGACAACTTCATATCCCTTAATAAGCTTATGGTTCGAAAAGCTTATGAGTCAAGACTTTGTTGTCGTTTTTAGGGCATGTAGAGCCTAATATATTCATTCCTTTTCATCTGAGAGATGATTAAGGGTGATAGTAGTCAATAAATTGATTACCTAAAGTTGTGCTGCCCTCATATCACTTAATACATCATATCTTCTGTAGTGTTGTATGTGATTGAGTAACTAGATAGTTAAAATGAATGATTAAACAATATTTTGGTGTAACTGGCTTGGGAATAACAAAGTTGTTTGGCTAACCCACAAAGGGCCAGCTCAATTGGCAATGGCCATATTATGTAAAGTATGTGATACAAGGTGTTGAAGAATGTAAATAGTGTCGGTCTTCATAATTGTATTTGTCAAAAGAAAAATTTATTGTAAAAAAAATATTTTTGAAGCATGGTTTTCATGCTCTTTTATTTATTTTCTAGGTCAGAACCTCCTTTGAAGGCTTCTAGTTTTTGTCATGAGTCAAAAGAGTCTTTGTCACATTTATTAGACCCTTCTTGAGCATTTGTATCATGGAAAAAAAATAATTTTGAGTCAAAATTGTCATTTGTCACCTCCTCACCAAGTCGGCTTTGTCCTGGAGAAGTAGGCCCAAAAATAAAATTTAAATAGAGGGAGCTCAACTCAATTGAAATCACGCACTCAAAAGTTTGATCTACAAGAGAAAGAGGACGAAAAAGAGAGCGAAATGCAAAAGGAGAAGACCTAATTGAAGGAAGAAACAAAATCAAAGTCTTGGGCATCTATCTCTCAGACGTGTGAAGTCTTCTAGGGTTTTTGAACAAGTAGTTGGGGGCCGAAATTCGAAAGTAGCTACAGGTCCGAGATTCTGTAGCTGAGAGGTCGAAATTCTAGATTGAAGAAATCGTTGGGGCGCTGACACTTGGAGACTTTGGCAAAATACATCTTCTTGAAGGAAGGGCTGACTTGGTGCTTGTGTTCCTTGTTCTTGTGATCTTAAAACATTTAATATGGTAATTTTTTGAAGAAAAATAACATAATAAAAAAGTAAAAGAAGGCAACATAAATCATAAGTAATTATCAAGAAAAGAGTAACCAAACCCTAATATCTACATGCAATGATTTCTCAACATGGTATCAGAGCTAAGGTGAAAGGACTATTTGAAGATCACTTTGTTGATTGTCATTTGAAGGAAGAAAAAACAACCTTGGAAGAAAAGATCACTCTCTCAATGGCAAGCTATTTGAAGATGGGACTCCACCTCAATGAAAATTGCAGGAAGCTTGTTGGGAAGGATCATCTACAATCTATCGAGGAGAGTCAAGAGTGGAGGATTCTTGGTTGCACTTACAGTACGCTTGATTATGACAATGCATGGATTATTGATAGTGTAGCCTCAAGACATATGACAGGAGAAAATGGACAACTTCATACTCTATCAAAATGATCATCATCACATGCAGTGGAGTTTGGAGACAACAACAGTTATGCAATCAAGGGCCTTGGATCTACATCATTGAAGCTAGGAAGTGGAGCAAACCTACACCTCAACAACATCCTCTATGTCCCATGTTTGAAAAAATATTTATTTTCCATTTCTTGTTTAGAAGATAAAGGAGATAGAGTTGCTTTGTAGATGGTAAAGTTTTAGTTTGGGGAAAAGATTCTAGTTTTGAAAAGGCAAGGGTTATTGGGATTCGTGAAGGAAGATTATATAGAGTTATAACTCCATCGCATCAATCCCTTGTTCATATGGAAATTAGTCCCATCGAACTTTGTCATAGAAGATGTGGACATATTCACTTCAGGATAATACCCTCTCTAAGTCAAATGGTGAAGGGCATCCCCAACATCAAGGAGGACCATGAAGGAGTATGCAAGGGATGTGCCTTGGTAAAGAATACTAAGAAACCCTTTACAAGCAGTGATACAAGGTCTAAGGAGATATTAGACCTCATTCATTCCAATGTATGTGGGCCCATGTCTAATAAATCTCTTGGAGGCCACCAATACTATGTGACCTTCATTAATGATCACTCTAGAAAAACATGGCTATATCTTCTCAAGACAAAAGATGAAGTATTTGAGAAGTTCAAGGAGTTTAGATCCGAAGTTGAGACCTTGACAAAAGAAAGATAAAACTATGAGATCCAATAATGGAGGTGAATAGACTTCGAAAGAACTTATAGCATATTGCAAAGAAGCAAACATTAAGGAGGAGCTCATTGTTCCCTACAACCCTAAACAGAATGGAGTAGCAAAAAGGAAAAATAGAACCATTGAAGAATGCAAAAGGACTATGATATTTGATCGAGATCTACCAAAATTTCTATGGGGAGAAGCAGCCATGACAACAATGTACATACAAAATAGAAGTCCTCATAGAATCCTTGATGATATGACACCATAAAAAACATTCTCAGGGAAGAAGCCATCTGTAGATGATTTTTAAATCTTTGGATGTCCTGCAAACATTCATGTTCCAAAAGACAAGAGAAAGAAACTAGACTCTACAAGTATAAAAGGTGTCTTCGTTGGTTATAGCCTTTAATCAAAGGCTTATAGAATCTACATCAAAGAAGATAGACGAATTGAAGTTAGCAAAGATGTTATATTTGATGAAAATCATGCTCACAAGAAATCCAAGGATATACCAATCAAGTCTAATGAAGAAGATGTACCACTATTTGAAGAAGAAAAGCAACATGACAAGTCAACTACAAACCTCGAGGAAGAAGGACCAAGTGAACCTATTCAACCTACAATTATTCTCAAAATGAAGAAGAGGCCAAATTGATTAAAAGCTACACTTGAAGATGCCGAAGGACATGGAGCAGAAAAAGGAACTTTTAGAGAAAGCAAAAGTCCGAAAAGATATTCAAGGTATGCAGCATACATGACAAAGTTAATCAGAGCAAAACCAACTATCTTTGAAGAAGCCACTCATCAAGAAGAATGGAAGAAAGCAATGCAGGAAGAATATCAACCTATCATGAAGAATGGGGTTTGGGAAATTGTTCCTAGACCTAGTAACAAATTTGTTGTCACTTCAAAATGGATTTATAAGATCAAACATGTCGTTGATGGAAGCATAGACAAATACAAAGCAAGATTTGTTGCAAGGGGTTTCTCTCAAAAGGAAGGAATAGATTATGAAGAAACCTTTGCTCCCACTACCAGGTATACTACTATTAGATCTTTGGTTTCGCTAGCTACAACTATGGGATGGAATATACATCAAATGGATGTTAAAACAACCTTTCTAAATGGAACCATTGATGAGGAAGTATATATTGAACAATCAGAAGGCTTTGAGATAAATAGCAGGGAAACTCATGTTTGCATACTAAAGAAAGCTCTATATGGCTTGAAGCAAGCTCTTGGAGCTTAGTATGCAAGAATGGATGCCTATTTTTTAAAAATTGGCTCTATCAAAAGTTTTGTTAATGCAAATCTCTACATCAAGATAGTGAAGAATAAACCAATCATTATACTTGTATATGTGGATGATTTATTTATTATAGGTTTATGGCGCAAAATTCTAGAATGTAAGAAGTTGTTGGCAGACTTTGACATGAAAGATGTGGGACTCATGCACTACTATTTGGGCTTGGAAGTTTGGCAAAAACCCAGTGAGATATATTTTGGTCAAGGAAAGTACATAATCAAAATGTTACAAAAGTTCAATTTGATGGATTCCAAGCCTATGACTACTCCCATGATCACCAATGGAAAGAAGTTGAGAAGCTCAAACTCTAATCTCGTTGATCGTACAATCTATCGTAAGTTGGTGAGCTCTTTGATGTACTTGGTGAATACCAAACTTGAAATATACTTTGCTATAAACGTTCTTAATCAATTATAGTTGGAGCCTCGTCATGACCATTGGATAGCTGCCAAGCATATTTTGAGATATCTATGTGGGACAATTCATCACTGCCTGAATTATGATGGGAAGGAGATTAAATTGATAGGTTTTTCCGATTCCGATTGGGGTGGTAGTGAGACTGATGGAAGAAGCACTATCAGTGGTTGTTTCAATTTGGGATCCGCAATGATTTCATGGACAAGTAGAAAACAAGATCTTGTGCTTTAAGTAATGTTGAAGTTGAATATGTTGTTGCATTTGAAGTAGGAAAAGAAGCAATTTGGTTAAGAAAACTCTTGTCAGTTTTGCTTGGAAGGCCACTAGATCCTACAGTGATAAATTGTGATAATCAAAGCAGCGTCAAGATGTTTGAAGACATCGTGTTTCATGCCAAGACGAAGCATATCAATAACAAGCACCACTACATTAAAAGTTTGGTGCACGATGGGGTCATGAAGCTATAATATATTCCGACAGATGAACAGGGCGCTAACGTGTTGACAAAATCTCTTCCAAATAATTAGTTTGAATATTTCAAAGGCATGCTTGGATTGGTTGATATTACAGATTTAGTAGATAGGAGAGATGAAGCATCTTGGGGCGACAATATGCTTGGGAGGACATTTGGTCGGCCTTTGATGATGTCATCCCTAAGTAGGGAGGGTGGCATTGGTCTTGGAGCTCCAACCTTGGATACGCACCTAGATCTATAGATTGGTGTTAGAGCTAAATCCTGATGGTACCTAGAGTGGCTAAAACTTAAAACACACCTTAGTCACACCCGGTTAGATGCCCTAGTCATGTATGTAATCTGTAGCATTGCGTGTGATATGACTCTTCATAGAGCATATCATTTTGATATCTTCCATGTACCTCTGTATATATGTAATTATAAATACGTCCCTAATTAAGAGGGGGTGTTGAAGAGTGTAACTAATGTCGGTCTTCATAATTGTGTTTGTCAAAAAAAAAATTGCAAAAGAAAATTATTTTTGAGGCATGGGTTTCATGCTCTTTTATTAATTTTCTAGGTCATAGCCTCCATTGAAAGCTTCTAGGTTTTGTCATGAGTCAAAAAACTCTGTTGCATTTATTAGACCCTTCTTGGGCATTTGTATCATGTAAAGAAATTTACTTTTCAGTCAAAAGTGTCATTTGTCACCTCCTCACCAAGTCGGCCCTGAACTTGAACTGGGAGGCCGAAATTCTGGATTGAAGCAATAGTTGACTTGGTGCTTGGAGGAGGTCCTTGTCTAGGTCAAAAGGGTCTTGGATTGTCTCATCTTGATTTGAATCTACTAGTGGAAGAGTTCAACTGGGTTTTCCCCTAGATAGGGGTTTTGCCCTAGCTAAGCGCCTATATCTTGTGCTCCTTGTTATTGTGATCTTCATAAATTAATTTGGTAATTGCTTGATGAAAGATAACATAATAAAGAAGTAAAAGAAGCCAACATAAATCACAAGTAATTATCAAAAAAAGAGGAATCAAACCCTAATATCTACATGCAGTGATTTCTCAACAAGGTTCAAATCCTCGTTTAGCTCGTCAGCCATGTGTTAGGGTACATGTGGTTTCACCTAGAAGTTATAGTGGTAGTGGTCAGAATCATCCCCGTGTCACACAAGTATGAACCAAACCCAGTTGTCAATTCCTCTAGTCACATAAAAGAATTGAATAGAGACAAATAAAAAAAAAACACTAAGTTGTTTGGATATAATCTGGCTAGTGATTACTAGCAGGTGTGAATCAATTCTTTTAGTTCTATTTTTCGGTGACCATGAGGTTTGGTGACCCCAACCCCCGAAAAAGATCAATCTGAAGACTTCTTTCAATGACATCATATCCCCTTTAGTCTTAAATTTGACTCCAGTCCCAAATTATCTGAATTGCATAAGTACAGATTTAAGAGGGACATTCTACCACAGATAAAAATACAGATTAATCAGATTTCCCTCCAAACATCAAGGCAAAGTGAATGTGCTACCCCTTTCTTATCCATAAGAGAAGCTTTAGTTCACAATCTCTCATTTTGTCACTGTTGCATATCAGAGGGAGAGTCTGTGGTTCACGTAAATTCATTCACCATGCCCTTGTGCAAATTTACATTTGGATCGTGGATATTTAATGTTATTTGATGTAGCAATTCAAGAAATGTGGGAATATGGTCCAACTGGGCCCTTTGCAATGGTGAAATTCAAGTTAGTTTATGGTTTTCTGTTTGCTAGTTTGTCGTCCACCTATTTTGCTGATCTGGCAACTCACAAAGTTGGAGAATTTTAATGGTCAAACTAGAAGTCAATTCTGGTCCAGAGTAGAAGAAGCTGCCAGATTGTCATGGTACACATAACGAGGCCCGGTGCTCAGCTGGAAAAGGCTCTGATTAATCCTTAAATGCCCAAGGATGGTTTACCATTTTCATGGAATAGTGTGGTTGGAAATCCAACATCAACACCTCTAAGACAAGATCCCGTAGTTGAGTCTCCAACAAACATGTCCTTGACTCTATGCAACATCTAGAACTCTTTCAGGGAAAGAAAGGAGCTTCAGGCCCAGAGGCAGATCTGTTTTGAACCAAAGGTCCTGTGTTCTGTGAGCCATCTTCTGAACTTGAAAGTAAACAGGTGCTTCAGTACAACTCCTAGGTAGATTGTACAAGACCTTTATGGAGAAGATTCTTATCTATCTAGAAACTCTGGCCAAAGATGTCTGGAACAACCAGCTTCCGATCTATACTTAGGAAGAGCCACCAGCACCACTGTGACAGAACTCCCCAAGGGGGAACTGACACATCAGTGATAGTGATTTCTATTTTGAAGGTACCATGTTTCTCCATGAACTGTACTGGTCTTAAAGACAACCAATTCTTTTGTTAGTCAATATGGTAGTTTGGGCGCATTACTTAGGTAGGTTATTTGTGAACACTATGTATCTTTTCTTAATTTTGAACTGTGCTAACAGCATAATGCACCTAGCCTCCAGACTGTACTGAAACTCACAACTGAGAGTTCACACTGTGAATGAAACTCTCAATTCAAAGCATAACCAGAAATTTATCAAAAGACGTATTTTCTTTTCAAAAAGTGTAAATTATTAATAATAGCACGTTATTAGTACACTTGCTAATGTTTTGTTAAACATTAGTAATGTAATACATCGTATCAATAATATATATCATCAATACACTAATAACGTCTGAATGTAATAATAATGCATTATTGATAAATTTATATTATTATTAAATTTTTAGTGCTCAATAATATATCATCAATATAACCTAATTCGACATTAATATATTGGAGCCAAGCATACATGTACAGCAGTTCCACACAGATACCTCTTCTTCTTTGCCATACAGATTTCAATTTGTTCTCAAATGTACAGATTCTTTTCATTCACGTAAGATAATTCCTTAAGTTGGAAGGGCCAAAAAAAGGTGAAATGACATGGCCATACAGATCTATATGTGCCAACAAAGATCAGAATGTATTTTATACGAACCTGTACAGATTTTGAATGAACAAGTTCTTTATTGAACCCATTGCATTTGTTATGCCCCAACAACAGAAAATGCACAGGGGGCAGGAGGAGGGGATTATGTTTTCGTGGCATTTGAGATTTCCATACCAAAAACATTTTCAGTACAGAAACTTGCAAAATTAGGTCGTTTCAATGACACTGCTGTCAGACCATCCCCCAGAGAGAATGTTGCTCCAAACAAACAAAATGAGTAACTAATCAAGTTTTGGATTTAACAGGATTATAATCAATCAGCTTTAGGCTCTAGTTTCATTAGCATTAGTAAGGGTAGTTTACTTTGTTATGTTACTCATGTAATGCCAAGAGTAGCCTGTTTGGGGGATGTTAGTACAAGAAAGGGCATCCTAGATTGTGACTGCCATAAGCTGCCTTTATTTTAAGTAACTGTGGTAGTCTATTATGGTTATCAATAGCAGGTTTTTAATTCAATGTGCAAGCAATTTAAGGTAACAGCTTGATTGAGATTTGTGATTGAGTTCATTACTTAACCAAGCAAAATTGTTTCTATAAGTTGAAGTGTAAAGAATTTGCTGTTAACTGAAGTGTCGTCTGATTTAAGCATTTATGTGGAAATGAAAATCTTTGATGTTTCAGAGAAAGAGGAGAAAAATGCAATGTAGAAACTCCTACAATGTAGATTTTCTTTTGAAACCATGAATGAGGCTCGTATCAAGTAGACACTTCTGTAGTCAATGCATGTCAAAACCTATAGAATACAAGAAAACTACCTCATAGAGCACATCGCAAAGATTATCCAATATAGAAAACTGGACCTGAAACAACAACAATCAACGTAGACAACTTTCTAGTCAATTTAAATCGGATGAATGCCTTTGCACACACAAACTTGCAATACCTTTTTTTCTGTTATATCATTATATGGTTTCATCAAAAACGAATGAAAAACAATGTACGACCCTTCAAACACAGAATTTGTTACTGTCAATCTAACGAAAGCTATATTTAATTGTTCATACCCGCATCCTAGAATATCACTAGAATAAGGGACCTCCTGTATACCTTGGTAGGAATATGAATATATTGACTTTCAAATAATTTATACTAGTTATAATTTATTTAGTATATAATATTAAGTAAATTAACCTTCAATAACTAGGTGAACCAGTTGATCACTATGTATAAATACTCGTACAATCCTTCTCAAAATCACCTCCAATTTCCAAACCACCTATTTTACAAAATTATAAAGGTCAGGTTACTCGAATTGGAAAATCTAGCATGGAATTCTGAAACGAATTTGTGACGATGACTTCGGTTGACCTTTCAGGTCCATAATCAGTAGCACTATCTATAATACTCTTTCTGAACTCAAATCTTGTTAAAGTAAGATCCCACATTTTGATTGCATGGATGTATATTACAAGAAATTGATAGCTGACATTTGGCTTATTGTAGATATATATTAGATCTTGAAAACATTTCATCAATATGTTTTTGGTATTGCATTCCAAAAGCATAAGTTCACAATCCACTTTACAACATTGAGCTAAGTCAGAGCATGTATCACAGGCACATGAGATATGGAAGACAGAGAATGCATAACAGACACAAAAGATATGGTAGATATGATTGTGGTCTAGAAATATATTATACTATACCACCCAGACTTTATGAAGGGAAAATATATGGGAGAATGTAAGAATATTTAGGATAATAGGCTTCATATATAATAATAATATATTAAAAAATTAGCCCCTGAGGGACCAAAAAGAGAGACACAGACAGAAAGCAAGGGGGCACCTGGGCATACCTTAACCAAAAATAAAACTGATTTAAATTCTTTTAAATAGATTCAATCAAGGCTACAAAGAATAATGAAAAAGCAAAAGCAAAGAGAACAGATCTTCCAATTGACATTGAAGTAAAAATCAATCGGTATAAGGGGATGTTGTCAGATAAGATAAGATAATTTTATTGATGTCCGACGAATGACCACAAAAATAGGTCAATGGGGGTGAAGAAGACAACCTGTATGAATACAATGGGGAGTGCAAGTGTATCTCCTAGAGAATGATGAAAATAACACAAACAAATTAACCAAAAAAAAAGAACTGCAGTAGTACAGCCTCAAAACACATGTACATAACCATGACAAAGGTTCAGTGAAACAAATACTAAGTGAGTTCGTCCAAGACTGGAAAAGTGGACAGCTCAAGAGCCGGTCAAGAGAGAGTGAATGAGAAAGAGATTTAATGATTAAGCCTATGAGTTCAAGGTCTCCCGAGTCTGATGGCCAAGGGTGAGGGATGCAAACTGGACAGTGGATCGCTGTCAGAGTTCTCTGGAAGACTGGAACCATCACAGGGTTCAGCTGTATGATTATGGATGGGATGGGGGCTGGGTACTCCTATCATCCGAGGTCAAAAGAAAAAAACTCCAAATAAATCTCTGGCTGCTCCTTTAAAAACCGGGAGAAAATGTGATGATTGGGAGGCACCTTGCTCTTGATCCATCTGGAGCCGATCCCTTTAATATTCTAAGGATGTGTGGACTGATGTACAGTTCAGGACTAAACTGTGGTCTATCTGATAAACTATTCTTCCAATAGCAATTTTGTTTCTAAGATTTCTATACAAACACCTCATTTTTCTTGGTAAAATAGCCTTCCAGGAACTTTTTCCCTTAAATAACCAAAGCAAACCATCCGCCAGACAGGTATACCCAAGTACACTCGCACAGCCAGGTCTTGTATATGGCTAGACATCTGATGATATTGTAAAAAAAAAATCATAAAAATACGAGTGTAAAACATATAAATTATAATATAAATACATCTTATTGCGTGCTTGAATGCACAATGGGTGATGGCAATGTCAATCCCCAAATATATATGAATATACACACCACACACACTCTTACGATAGAATATGTTAATGCCAGCTCTACTCCACATAACATATGGACACACCTTAACCCACTTAGGGCCACATGCATGTTTACACACACACCTCGTAGTCTATCCCACATGGAACACACAAATTACTGTTATTAACACTCTAAAATCAACCTTGAAATTTTGGGTGAGAAAACACTGGACATTAATCCAAATCATACACATACACAAGTGCAAGAATGCAAAGAACAAGTTACAAATCCACCAAGGAACACACAGCAAGGAAGCACAATGCCAATGCACCCACAATCTCCTTAACCCACTTCGGTCCATACAAGTGTCGCACAAGTACACATACACCTTGTAACATAGTCCATAAGACTGTTAGGACTGAATCTACAAACACAGATATGAAGATATATAATGTATTGGCAACCAGTATAGGTGTGGACCGTAGGTCACTACAACAGTCCAATCTCTGAATTTCTGAAAAATAAACCTGCTACCATGTGCATCCTGCGAGAGGTCAGTATCACCAGATGAAGCATTTATACAACACCAAAACATCAGGAAAATACATAGTGCTTCACAAGTAATTCAGGCATTACAAATTTTGAATCTAGAAATTTTGGGAAATTTGATATTTCTCCTGCTAGAGAGCTGTTTAACTATACCATTCGTTTGCAGAATACAAAGTACGAGGGAACCTCTCTGAGTCTCTGGAGCTTCATATGAGGATGGGTGCATTTCATATATCAAGTTGAGCAAACCCACAAAGTTTATTGGTCAGTATATTCTCTTATAGATCAACAAGTTCAGTGTGTTGACTCGTTGGACAACTCAATGTTCATTGATGGCTTTTACATTTCAAACATCAAATACACACTTCCAATAAGTTTGCTGTCATTAATCTCAGCATGTTTCTTAATATTGTCAGACAGTTTGTGCTTTTGCCAATGGTTGGTGCATTAAATATCTAGCATAACAACTTCATATTTCATTTCTGGATCTGTTTAAATAAAATTCAGCATCTATCTGTATGCGAAATATGAATCTTAAATTTATTTCCTTGATGTTACACTTTAAGATTCAATAACAAAATTTCCTCCACTGAGCACTAGTGTTCTTGTATAAAACCACTCACATACAAAAATAGCAAATTGCTAGATTCACAGGTTTGAATTTGCTGGTAGCTATACAAACTCCCTATTCAATCTGTTAGTGTTCCTTGACTATAGATGACTCTCAACAAATTCAGGATTGACAGGAGTCAAATCAATCTCTGAAAAGTTATTTCGTTTATCAAATATTAGCCTCCTGCTTCCAAATCCCCATTTTTGAATCTAGAATGAAATTTTCGACATGTGATAAATGGAGAAAATTTAAAATAAAGTCATCCTAACCAAAAAATTCTCGTCACAAATCAAATGATCCCATGCAACAGTAGGTAGGAGCACACCTCCACGTAGTCAACAGTTACATGACCAGTGCCTCTGTCATCCCACTTCCCTTCATCATTCAAGCGATAAACTTTGACACGCTACAAATTAAGAAAAATGTGTCAGAATCCACAGATATAGATCTTATTCATAATACAAATAATTCCAACACAGAAATGTTACAATTTCACAATAGTTGAACAAATTCATGTGAAAATAATCACAAACAAAACTTTCCTGTTTTCAGTTTTAGAGGTATATTAAAAGTCCATGAGCACTCATCAAACCACTTCTAGGACCAAAAAAAATAGACTTGCAAAACTATAATGTTTTGGAAACAGACGATGGAATTATTACATAAATTATAATGATGCTGAACACGTCATTACTAACATGTAAGTCAATAGGTTAGAATGACGATAACTGAGTTAGAAAAAAATAACAGGAAAATAAGCAATAAGTGTGGTATGTTCCTTTCATCCAAATGAGCTTTTAAGTAACTTACAAAGATAATGTCACATAAACAATAATGAGAGACAAGGCGTTGGGCATGTGCAATCATCAATAAATCAGCATCTTCCATCGCCATTGCTTGCCCTTAAATGGTTGATCACTTGAACTTTAAATTGAATGTTATAATAAATAAGATGACGTGTACCACCATTTCAAGTTACCCAGCAATGGTGGAGGTGGAAACCATGAGATAATCCAGCAACTGCAGCATTTTTGCCACTTTAAATTTGTAATGCGCACACCCAGCTCGCCTATTGCAATCAACCAATATAAAAAAGAAAGACCAGTTCCTCTAAGAAGTTTTTATAAAGAGTAACAGTTACTTGAGACTCTGGTAATTTGTCCTTTTGAGATATTAACAAAACCAACCCCAGAATATATTTATCAGTGAAAACGCATATAATGGGCACCAGTTTTTTGTCAACTTGTAACAAAAGTGCACAGCTACCATCAATTCCATGACCTTAAAATTTCCCAAACTTTAAAGACAAGCAAACATCTCCATAATGGGCAACATCACATAAAAGAATGGAAAATGACAGTCATTAATTATTTTATTGGCCTTTATTGTAAAGTCTGAAACATGAACTGACAAATTGCCATCTGAAGGACCATCTCCCAACTGGATTCACAAGGGAGATAAGTCCAGGAGAAATCACATGGCAGCATTCCTCGTCTATGCATATCCTGTTGGTTCTGCATCAAAAACTCACATAGAGAAACTAACTATAAGACCTAAACAGGCCATACAAAGTGCTTCTTGTGAGATATCATACCATTCAATCTATGCGTTAGCCAACACTATGTTTCAAAAGTACAGAAATAGCAACCAAAGTTTAAAAAGCAAAGGAAGAAGTTCCACTAAAAGATCAACCTTCAACACCAAAACCACTAAAATTCTAGATTCTTGAACCTTTAGCACCAAAACCACATCTTTTCCACCTAGTGAAAATGTCAACTAAAGGGATCCTTAGTTCCCCAAATTACGAAGTCCTTCAAATGGTCCATCCAAAAGCATATTCAGGGAAGTGCATCCCTTTTTAAATAAGAATAGCCTTTTTTATTTATGTATAAAACTCTCTCCAAGGGGTGGTCCATACAATCCAGCTCGCAGAATGCAAATTGCAATTGGTATGATTTTTGAAACCAGAACTAACAGACATAAACCCAAGGCTGTGAGAAATATTGACTATTTTATGCATTTGACTCTAAGAAACAGAACTAGCAACGTATCCTTCTGGCCTATACATAGAATCAGGGTAGACAGGCATCAAAATTAACTATGGGGCAGACACAGATTGCTTTGAGATTTGCCATCTAACAGTGAGGTGAGGTTCCTACTGAGTCACCATAGCTCATCTTTAATGACGGTTGGTTACTAACAACTCTGTACATCATCCACCTCAATGTGCAAGCCATCAAGGGATTTCCATTTAATTCTTCATTAATGACTGATGTACACAGTTGAAGAGCCCAATTGGTAAGACGAGGCATCAAAATTAACTATGGGGCAGACACATATTGCCTTGAGATTGGTCAACTAACAGTCAGACGAGGTTCCTACTGAGTCACCACAGCTCCTCTTCAATGATGGTTGGTTACTGACGACTCTGTACATCATCCACCTTGATCTGCAAGCCATCAAGGGATTTCCATTTAATTCTTCATCATTCTGTCATTAATGAGTGATGTACACAGTGTAACAGTCTTTCATTAGGCACATGGCAGCAGAAGGGCCTTTCTAGGGCTAGGCGTTGACTTAGAGCCATGTTACTCCGTGAGACTATTGGACCGTGCTTGAGTGTTCAATGGATTTCAAGGATTGTTGCCTGCTGCAAAACGACCACCCTCAGCTGCTTTACATTTGCTCTGAGGTTGGCCTTGACATCCATATTGATGGCCAGGTTCGATTGTGGAATAAAGTGGAGATTACTGAGTCAGGGAGCCCAACACAGTAGGTAGCACGGTTGCAGAAATAGATGAAGATAAGGAAAGAGAAAATGCGCAAAGGATGGCAAGGGTCAACGATACCCGAGGTTAAGAAAGGGTGCTATAAGTGAATGGAGGGATTTGGCCAAACAGGGAACATCTAACTTCCCATTATACAAAACAATACTCAAATTCTAACAAAAGGGAAAATCTATAGAAGTCCTCAAAAAGTGAAATATGAATTATTGCCAACGATGAATCAACCCAGTCCCAATACCATTTTTTCACCTGCATAAGCAAGCTGTGAATCAAATGGAAAAACAAAATGAACATGAAGGAGATTAATGCAGCTTGACAGGTTACATGGTGAAGAGCACTTAAACATTATCACATTACTAACATAAGAAATGCACAGTTGTCAACTTACTTCAAAGTAACAATCAACTGAACACAACTAGTAGTCAAATAAAGTTCCATGGAGAAAGAATTAAGTCTTGTTCAACGGTGAACTGATGAAACACATAGTTAACATTTTGTACACAACATTCAACACAGCAGAGACTCAAATATGGTAGACGAACAGTCAACCAAACAATTGCAGTAGACACAAAAAAAGGTAAAACAAGCAATTTTAAGAATATTAGAAAGTATATTAATTTCACCATTTTAAACTCTCATAAGACCCACATGTTTACAACAATATTCAAATGCTTGGCATTCTCAAAACTATATGGCATGAATGGTGGGAAAACACCTGCTGCGTTTAATCATGGTTTGTGTCCAATCTTATGAACAGAACAGTTGAATGACTCGGTCTTTTCCTAGAGAAAAGCTAGGTGCCAGGAAGTAAACTCAGGTTTTTGCCACCATGAAGAAAACTAAGCCTAACACCTTATTTACACTATAACAACCTAATTTGTTTACTTATTCCACAGTAGCAATCCACCAGAAAACTTCAACATGGGCTGTCAAACATGATTTCTAGTAAGCCAAATCGGTTAGCTTAAATGGTTATCGCCAACGTCACTGGCCATTTGTTCCATGCCAGAAGATGCCCAGCTCGAATCCCCTTTGCATTAATCAAACTAATCTACATTGACAAGTTTACAAGAGATGCCATCCAAGAATGTGGGGAAGCATCCCTCAGGTTTCCCCTGGCAAAAATATATGATTTCTAATTTCAAGCTGAAATTATGAAAGATAGTCCGCTGAAAGGAGGTCAATATAAGGTAGGTACGGTGGTTATACTATAAAATTTAAAAACCATAATTGAAAAAGACATCTACAATTATCTGCTACAAATCCTAGTCAATGGAAATACAGAAAATAGCATTATATAGAAATCAAGTTCAGCTGTCGTTACTTGTGCAAATGCACGGATAAAGATATTAACTGGTTGAGTCAGGGGCAATGTCTGCTACAGTTATGTGGCAAAAGCAGCAAACCAAAGCTTCAGAAGTTGTGAACATAAATAGCTTATTACTAGCACTACGGCGCAAGTCCTAATTCATGGCAATAGTGAAGATGATAATACCATTTAGAAATCAAGATCACCTGCGGTTGACTGTAGCAAAAACAAGGTATAACACAGTTGACAGGTTTAACTTAGGGGCTAAGTATTGAGGTGAAAGCAGCAAACCATAGTCTCATGAGTTCTGGACAGAAGTAACTTATTACTAGTTCTAGGGCACATTAAGTTGATAATTCAAGATTTGAAGAAATACGTAACCCAAAATTAAGCTTTACTACTTACGACGCATACATAATGGATGCCAAGCAGTCAGATTGAAGATACTTGCTACAAGCACTTAATTTTTATTATTCGTGGTTATTAAAAGTCCAGCGTCCATATTTGTGGGGAATTGCTAGAGCAAATAAAGAACGAGGTGTTTCCAGTATTAAGTTCATGACAAGAAAACCTAGCCCGAAAACCTAGAATAAGATTTTCAAATTCGATGTTAAAATTAACAATGCCAAAAACCAGCAGACACACCTGCAAAGGATCCGACACGACGCTGTTCCGACCTTGCGTTCCCATAGTCCAATCAAAAAGCTCCCGGAACAAGTAACGTATTATGATACACTGACCTCCCGAAAATTATGCAAACGCCTGCTGTCTTCTGTTAAATAAGGTAAGGGCGAAACCCTCGCGACCTTGGAGAAACGCGAATGGAGGTCACGGCTCGAAGCAAGCAACCCTTGAACCAAAAAAGGTCCTTTGTGGTGAACGAAATTGAGCGCTTCGGTTCTCGATCACGGACAAAACCACTCCCTTGAAACCGAATTTGAGATGGCAATCGCAGGAAGGAACTGGAAAACGATATTTCGGGGACTGGAATGGCTCCGGTACTAATAAGAAGGTCCCGAAACCCTGGATGGCTCCCGAAGAGAGGCCTTCGGAAAGAAAGAAAAACAAATAAATGAATGAATAAAGAATACCAAGGAAATGGGCGGAAAGCGGGCAAGAGAGACAAAGCGCAGTAAATGTATGTATGTGTATTCTTTCTTTTTCGACCCTTTGATTTTTACGGGCGGTATAGCTTTTAGTCAGGCAAATTTATTGACTCAACGAAACTTGAAAATCTCTTTTGGGACTTTGATGATTAATTATACACGTGGCAAATGGAGAGGCGGTGTGGGAGATAAGAATAGGTGGTGGTGTGAGGAATAGAGCTTTCATTGGTTTCTAATGGGGTCCACTAGATGCACAACAGAATAGGACATCCTAATTTCCATAGGGTTCCCTTATTTTGGGAGGTCATGTCCTTGTGCTAAAACATTGCACTGCCCATGGCACTAGTGGAGTTAACATTGTGTTGCTCTTGCAAATGGGAGTTAACATTGTGGGTTGCTTTTGCAAAGTGGGAATAGTACAAGTGTTTGGAACTCAAAGATATTTAATCATTTTTTTGGAATATGTTATTATTAGGAGAATGTTAATAAGTGAATTTTTTTTATTTTTTCTTTTTTTCTTATAATTCTATTAATAATTGAAAGTTATAATTCTATTTTATTAATAAAAAATTAACTATAAAAAATTGATTTAATAGTTTTTGGTTTGCGTTAAAGATGATCTACACTAGTGAAATTTTGGAAAAAAAAATGATATAGTTAGGCAAAATTATATATCGACATAAAATATAAATAAATTAATGAGAAAGGTTGAGTTTGTTACTCATTAATGAGTCATATCTCATACGATTGACAATGAGAAAAATTTGTTAACCATATTTGATAGCCAAAATGTCTCGTGATGACAATTTGGCCATTAAATTCCATCCCTGAGTGGGAATATTATGGTGATCCTGAAAAAAATAGCATTGAAAATTTGCAAGCCCTTCAAAACCTAAAAAAAAAGACACAAAATGATAGGCAATTATTGGTGGTATTAGAGATAATAATCAATTTATGAATTTCCAATCATTAAGAAGGATATATCTACGTATGATCTTGCATAAAATAGTCATAATGACCTTACACACTCTCTAAATCACGTTCTTGTGAAGATTCAAAAATCATTCAAAAAATAAGATTTCACCAACAATAGCCCTTCAATATTTCTTTGTGTCCTAAAAAGAGAGCAAGGCCAAGTTATGCAAGTGTTGGTTCTCAAAAGGAAGATGATACAAGGCCAAAATCTATAAACATTGATTAAAAGCATCTTGAGGTTGTCGTGGACATGGATCTAAAAAGTATAAATAATTTGTAACAAGGACCTAAGTAATAGGTGTGGCAATGGAGATTGATCGATCTATGGCAGTTGTGGTTCTTGATAGTGCAATGTTACATAATGTGTCCTTAGAGTTTTGATTCCATGAATGTTGTCGATTTTACTATTTGTTTCTCTGTAAGTGAATATGTCATGTTGCACTTTTTTATCTTTCTTATTGTTAGGTCCCTATAATACTAGTGTATTCCCTTATTATTATTGTCATTGTACCCCTTATTGTTATTGTTGTGCCCATGTTGTCCTCATATTCTTATTATTGTGGCGTATTCCCTTATTATTATTGTCATTGTACTCCTTATTGTTATTGTTGTGCCCATGTTGTCCCCATATTGTTATTATTGTGCCCCATAGAAGCCCACTATTGTTATTGTTGTGCCCTTACATTATTATTGTTATGTCAGCTCTGATAATATTGTGACCCCTTAGACTCCTATATATGGAAAGGAGGTCTTGTCATTTGTATCATCCAAGAATTGTTCATTTGTGTAATGTAAAGGAGTTTGCCCCCCCGAAAAGGTTACGTTTTAAGTCATTCGTCTATCTCTTTCTTCTATTTTGTGAGCTGGTTGCATAACAATTGGTATCAAAGCTTTAGATTCTAGGGTTTCGCTGCTTCAAACAAGTCATCGTGGAATTTTCACTATAACTTTTTTCTACAAAGCTTCAGAAGCTTAAATTAAAACCCATTTGAGATGAAATCGTGATGAACCACATGATCAAATTTCAAATCTTGTCTCGCTATATTTTCAAAGATATGAATTGAGGAAGTTAGGGTTTTTGCAAGCTCCTGAATTGGATCTCAAACAGGTCACCTTGGGAAAATCGTCATAACTTTCTCTCTGAGCATCTTATTCAAATTTCGTAAAAGGTGACAGAAATCAGACGGACTGTAGTTTTTTGGGTATCATTTTCAGAACCTAAGGTTGAAATAGTGACACGTGGCACGTCGTACAAGTTCGCTCTACTGAACTAGTCTATAATTAGGTCATCGTGGGAGATTGGGCATAACTCTTTCTTCGGGAATCCAATTGTGATCAGACTTGCGAGGTTGGAAAGAAGACTCAGAGGGATATCACAAGCCGAAATTTCAGAACTTGGAGATCCAAAATTACAGAGTTACAGGCATTTCAAGATCGAGCTCATGAAAATATAAAAAAAAAAAATAAATAAATAAATAAATAATAATAATAATAATAATAATAATAATAATAAAAAATAAAAAATAAAATAAAATAAAAAATAAAAAATTATGTGTACTTTTTAAAAATTTGCATAAGCCTTGTTTGATAAAGTAGTTTGAAGTGATTCAAAGGGCATTATGAAGCATAATTATCATTCATTGATGACCCGAAGAAAGAAAATGGAAACACCTAGTAAGCAACCTGAAATCTCTACTATGACACATGAAGAAGAGGAAGAAATGCAACATGATATATCAAAATTACAAGACCAAGTGCAACAAATTTCGCTCTCACAAAAAGTAATTGAAGCTAAGATGGATGGTTTAAAGAATGGAATGGAAGCTAAGATGGATGGCATGGAAGCTAAGATGGATGGTATAGAAGCAAAACTTAAAGGCAACATGGAAGATTTGAAGATAGATTTGACAAAGTTGCTACAAGAAATGCTTATTAATGGCGAAAGGGTAGTAAAGGAAACTCGTGATGAGAACAAAAGAAATGTTAGTCATGATTTCATAGACTCTAATGTTGGATTGAAGACCCACCATGTTCTAAAGATTGATATGAGGAATTTTGATGGCAAGGATCTCGTAACATGGATACTACAGATGGAGCAATATTTCAATCTCCATAATGTGCAAAGCACACAAAAGGTACGCATTGCAACTTTATATTTGGAACCCAATCAGTTTGTATGGTATTGGTGGATTTGCTCTCGTAAACAAATTGTCACTTAGGAAATTTTTATGGAAGAAATGATAGCACATTATGAAGATACAAAAGGCAACATTTTTTTTAGCCAATTGATAAATCTCAAACAAAAGGGGTCAATGGTGGAGCACATTGAGGACTTCCAAAAATTGAATATAAGAGTAAAAGATATTCCAGGGGAGCATAGGATTGATGTGTTCATAGGGACTTTAAAGGATAACATCCAACATGAGGTTTGCCTTTGGGAACCTAATTCATTGGAGAATGCATTCTGGTTGGCAATATAAATTGAAAGCAAAATTATGGCAACAAGGAAGCCTACCACTCACAACTATAAATATGGAAGTGTTGTTACCCCTAGCCTTCCACAACCTACAAGGTTGACATGCAACAACAACTGGAAGAAAAAAGAGCAAAAGGGCTTTGTTACAGTTGTGATAACAAATACACTAAAGGTCATAAGTGTGCTAAGAAGAAATTATTTTACATAGATTGTGAAGAGGGAGAAGAAAACAAACAAGAAACGTCAAAAAAAGAGGATACACGTCAGGAACAAACCCTAGAGAAAGAAGAAATGAATCCGACCATATCTTGTAATGCATTGGTCGGAATTGCCACTCCTCAAACTATCAAGAAGAAAAAGATAATAGTGTTCATTAATTCGGGCAATACCCATAATTTTATTCATTGTAAGATAGCCACGGAATTGAATTGCTTCCTATATCCAACACTAGAGTGTCAAGTGATGGTTGCAAATGGAGGAACCATAAATTGCTCTGGAAAGTGCCATAATATCAAGTTATCCATGGGAGAATATGTGTTGAATAGTTTAATGTGTTCCATTCTAATAGGTGGTGTTGATGTTGTATTGGGAATCCAATGGCTACAATCTTTGAGTACGACAAATTTAAATTTTCAAGAACTTTTCTTGAAACTTGTTTCGGAAGGAAAGGAAGTTGAATTAAGGGGTATCATAGGGAAACCGGGAAAGATAATCAGCTCTAACAGTGTGACAAAGCTTCTAAAGAAAGAAAAACAAGGTGTAATTGCACAATTATGTTCACTAGAGGTTCCCACATTGGAATCATCTATTTATCCGGATCTTCAAAAAGCCTTGGACAATCATTCTAGGGTATTTGAGACTCCCAAAGGCCTCCCACCTATTCGTGATCATGATCATGTTATTCATTTGATTTCAGGAAGTGTTCCTCCAAACAGCAGGCCTTACAGATATCCCTATGCCCAAAAAGTGAAATTGAACGTATGGTTGTAGAAATGCCAGAGGCTGGTATAATTCAACCTCGTCAAAGTTCTTTCTCTGGTAGTATTGGTGCACAAGAAGGATGGATCATGGCGCATGTGTCCAGATTATAGGGAGCTCAACAAGCTCACTATTAATGATAAATTCCCCATTCATGTCATTAATGAATTATTGGATGAATTGCATGGAGCAATTTACTTCACCAAGTTAGACCTTCGTTCATGATATCATCAAATCAAAATGAAGACTGAAGACATTCCAAAAACAACATTTAGAACTCATGAGAGTCATTATGAATTTTTGGTCATGCCTTTTGGCCTTACCAATGTTCCTTCTATATTTCAAGGTTTGATGAATTCCATTTTCAAACCCTTCCTTAGAAAATTTGTGTTAGTATTTTTTGATGATATACTAATCTACAACAAGTCTTGGAAGGATCATGTTCAACATGTTGACAGAGTGGTCAAACTATTGGAGGAGAAACAATTATATGCAAAAACCTCCAAATGTTTATTTGGAGTACAAGAGGTGGAATATTTGGGTCATATTGTATCTCATGAAGGTGTTAAGGTAGACCCTAGCAAAATTAAAGCCATTAAGGAATGGAAAATCCCCACATCCATAAAGTACTTGCGAGGATTTCTCGAGTTGATAGGTATTATTGCAAGTTTGTTATGAATTATGGGAGAATAGCGGCACCTCTAACAACATTACTGAAGAAAGATGCATTTTTTTGAACTCCAGAAGCAATGAAAACCTTTGAACGTATTAAAGAGGCAATGTGCCAAGCACCAATCTTAGTTACGCCAAACTTCACAAAAACCTTTATTGTGGAATGTGATGCCTCAAGAAATGGAATTGGTGTTGTTTTAATGCAAGAAGAAAGACCTATTGCTTTCGAAAGTCGTCTAATAAAAGGAAAATATTTACACAAAGCTATTTATGAGAAGGGAATGTTGGCAATACTGCATGCACTTAAGAAATGGTGACCTTACCTAATGGGAAGACATTTCAAGGTAAAAACAAATCATGATAGTCTTAAATACTTTTTAGAACAAAAATTATCTTCACAAGAGCAATAAAAATGGGTCACAAAGATGTTGGGTTATGACTTTGAAATCATCTACAAAAAAGGGAAGAAAAATGTTGTTACAAATGCACTCTCAAGAAAGGACGAGGATGTGGGAGCATTGCTTTGTGCCATTTTTATTATCCAACCAGATTGGATAAACGAAGTAAGGGATGAATGAAAGAATGACGAATAAGTGTGGGCACTCATTCAAAAGTTGCAGTTTGATCCCAATACATCTAATATATTTAGTTGGAAAAATGATTCGTTATGGTACAAAGATCACTTATACATCTATAAAAATTCCCAACTCGAACAAAACATTCTTAGGGAATTGCACACATCTCCCTTAGGAGGGAATTCAGGGTTTTTAAAAACTTACAACAAGGTTAAGAAGGAATTTTTTGGGATGGCCTTAAATCTGATATTCAAAAGTTTGTGGCGCAATGTTTGGTTTGCCAACAAAATAAAGTTGAGACAATTAATACATGAGGTCTATTACAACCATTATCCATTCCAAGTCAATGTTGGGAGGAGGTTTCAATGGATTTTATCACAGGTTTACCCAAGTCTGAAGGAAAGAGTATCATCATGGTGGTAGTTGATAGATTTTTGATAGACTTACCAAGTATGCACACTTTTGTGCATTATCTCATCCATTTAAAGCGAGTATAATTACTATTGCATTTGTGAAAACAATTCAAAAGCTACATGGAAACCTAAAGATTATTGTAAGTGACAGAGATCTTATCTTCATTGGAAATTTTTGGACAGAATTATTTTCTTATCTGGGTACTCAATTAGCTCATAGCTCATCTTATCATCCTCAATCTGATGGGCAAACTGAGATACTGAACAAATGTTTGGAAGGATATCTATATTTTTTTGTTTCTGATAAACAAACACAATGGGTCAAATGGTTGCTTCTCATTGAATGGTGGTATAACAATTCCTTCCATACTACAAAAAAATGACCCCATTTATGGCGCTTTATGGATATCATCCACCGTCCATCACATCATATTTAAGAGAAAATCTTAAGGTTCAAGCAGTGGAAGATCACATCGAACATCAACAAAAAGTTCTCCAACTCTTAAAGGATAACCTCACTTTGGAGTAGAATAGAATGAAACAACAGGCAAATCAACATCGCAACGAAAGAAATTTTGATGTAGGTGACTGGGTATTTCTACAGCTACAACAATAGAAACAAAAGTCCCTCAAGCAAGCTAAGAAGGATAATCAATTATCACCAAAGTATTATGGTATGTACAAGGTGTTGCAAAAGATTGGTACTATGGCATAAAAATTGGAACTTCCTGCATCTTCCCGAGTGCATCCAGTTTTCCATGTTTCATGCTTACTGAAGGTTATAGGTGACAAGCTCCCAGTTCAAACAATATTGTCAGAGCTTGACGAGGAAGGAAAAATCATATTGGAACCCGAAGCAGTCACAAAAACAAGAACTCGACAGCTATGAAATCGATCAATTTCAGAGTATCTCATCAAGTGGAAGAACTTACCCATTGAAGATTCTACATGGGAGGATGAGAATTTTATACAGAAGCATCTAGAACTACTCAAGCGTTGAGGACAACGCTTTTTTGAAGGAGAGGGGCATGTTAGGTCCCTATAATACTAGTGTATTCTCTTATTATTATTGTCCTTGTACCTCTTATTGTTATTGTTGTGCCCATGTTGTCCCCATATTGTTATTATTGTGCCCCGTAGAAGCTCATTATTGTTATTGTTGTGCCCTTACATTATTATTGTTATGTCATCTCTGATTATATTGTGACCCCTTAGACTCCTATATATAGAAAGGAGGTCTTGTCATTTGTATCATCCAATAATTGTTCATTTGTGTAATGTAAAGGAGGTTGCCCCCTCGAAGAGGCTATGTTTTAAGTCATTGATCTATCTCTTTCTTCTATTGTGTGAGCTAATTGCATAACACTTATAGACTTCTCGATAAGAAGAATAATGATATGGTTCCATTTTTTATGATTGTTATCCATTATTTTTCAAATTATTTATCAATTTTCCTCTATGGCATAATAACACATGCCAATGTTTGTGCATGGCCTTCCATTATATTTGTTTTAGAGGAAAATTTTCTTGCTATTGTGCTCATAGATGCTCAAAAGAGGGAATGGAAAAATCCCATTAGTATACTTTAATGTATCATAATAAGAGTGAAAGACTAGCATATACGAGTTTAAATACACACATGTTGGTGATGAAGACTCAAAATCTGTGAATGTTGTATAAAGCATTTTTACAATGTCAAGACTTGGAATTTGAAAATTAGAAAGAATTTGTGATAAATGATTTAGGGAATATTTGCATTATGATTTCATTCAATTGGAATCAAGGATTACTACACATAATTGCCATGAAACAAGTTAAGTTGAATTAATAGTGAAATAATACAATAATTGGTTAGAATAGTTGTTTGAAAAAATAAATAAAAATTGAGCATGTTGAATGTAATTCAACAAAAGAGTTTATTATGCAAGAGTCAATGTGTGTGTACAAGTATGAGAAAAGAGTAGTAGTGCAATGACAACAATTTAACACAATATGGGTTGTTACACATCACCCTATTAATTCTAAATGTAATTGAGAATATTGATTTCTTGGAACCAACACAAAACCCTTGGTAATTTCTATCCTTTGAATGGTCGACATCAATCATTCCTTCATTCATATAAATGTGTATGCAAAACAACTTTTAGAGGATATGATGTGTTAATTGGTTTGTTGGTTGACCAATCCACTAATATAGTGATAGCAATAATGAATAAGTGAGTTAAAGTGTTATGAATTCACTAGGTGAATATCAGAATTATAAATTGACGGTGGTTATTGGATATATTAAAAAAAACATATGGGCACGAAGAAGTTATTTAAACCCGCGCAAATGGAAAGTCAAGCACGCATTATTCTGTAGCATAAGTCAAGTTAGCGAAGCATAAATCTATCGAGCAAAAGGAGTCCTCAAGTGCACTAAAACACATATGCTGACATGGTGTGACTTTGGGATTTTAGCACATTATAGTGATGTGGAGCAAATTGTTGGATTAATTACATCATCAAGGTTTACTATCCAAGTTGATTAAGGGGATGCAACATGATTGCCATTGAGCACAAAAGCCAAAGATCTATGAACAATTATAACAATTATACAATTGTTGCAGTTATTGATTTTTTACAGTGTCATATTATGTAATTGTTCCTTCAATTTTGATTCCATGAATGTCATTAATTCTATCATCTTTTCCCCTCAAAGTGACAATGTGGTTTTGCATTTTCTTATTTTTATTGTAAATTTCCATACCAATAAGGATGGCGACATGGCTTTACTTATGATGATTCTTTTTCATTGTCTCTAGAATTTTCATCAATCTTCTTTTTAGCATGCATTCTATTATTTATGTTTAGTCTTTCATTGCATTGGTTTGTGAATTATTACTACTAGAATTGGCCTTTAGCGCTTTAAGTTGGAGCTCAATTTCTTCAAATGTTTTTGAATGACTTTAGAGCTTGAAGTGTTATGTCATCCTATGGTTTCTTTTATCATTTTCCAATCATTGTTTTAATTTTTAGTTGAATCCGTTAGTATTTAAGGTTTTTATTCCCTCCTCAATTTTCTAGTGCATCTCTTTGTCTATAATCCATGATTCCATGTCATGGGGACATATCTATGTATTCGACTTAACATCAATAACCAAAATTCTGATTGCGATCATGTCACCTTTTTTTTCCATGGTGTAAAAGTTCAATGAAAATGACTCTCACTAGATTTCAATTCCCCTTCTCTTATTTTGAGCAACCAAAAAAGGGTCAATTCATAGAACTTTTACACCATTGAAAAAGAAAAAAGAAAAAAGAAAAAAAAGAATATGACATGATCACAATCAAAGTGTTGGTTATTGATGTTAGTAATACATAAGTATGCCCCCATTATAAATATTAAACAATTTGTTTTGATTATTGATCTTTGGCAATGTCATATTGCATAATTGTTCCTTAAGTTTCGATTCCACAAATGTCATTAATTCCATCATCTTCTCCCCTCAAAGTGACAATGTGGTTTTGCACTTTCTTGTCTTTATTATAGACTTCCATGCCAATAAGGATGGTGACATGACTTTACTTTTCATGATTATTTTTCATTGTCTTTATAATTTTAATTAATCTTCTTTTTGGCATAAAACATTTTGGCATTTGTGCTTGGGTTTGGGCTTCCATTGTATTAACATGTGAATTATTACTATTGAACTTGGCCTTTAGCACCTTAAGATGGAGCTCAACTTCCTCAAATGTTTTAGAATGACTTTAGGGCTTCAAGTGTGAAGCTATCCTATGATTTCCTTTATCAAATTTAAATAATTGCTTGACTTTCTTAGCTAGTTCCATCATTATTTAGGGCTTCTATTTCCTTTTCAAGTTTCATGTGCATCTTTATGTCTATAATCCGTGATTTCGTGTCATGGGGACATATTTATGTGTTCTTAACATTAATAACCAAAACTTTGTTTATGATCATGTCACTTTTTTTCCATGGTGTAAAAGTTCTATGAATTGGCCTTATTTTGGTCTTTAAAAAAAGGAGAAGGGATATTAGCATTTTCAACTAGAATCTATCAAGAGGCGTTTTAGATTAATGGAATTGTAGATATTTGTAACACACCAAACCTCATTTAATAGCTTAAGGTGATGGGGTATCTACAAATTTCACATTCTTACCATATATCTCAAGCTAATTTCAAGCCCATAGTAATATGTTTTTTGTTGAGAGCTTTCCAACAACTGCAATTTTCTCCATTTATGAGCTCTAGGCTCCAAGAGATGATCCTAAGAAGACTTCCTCTCTCCTTATCACATGATGTTTGTACCTTGGACACATGCCACATGATGTGAAATCCTTGATGCACATGTCACTTTGATATTTACATTTACCTTTGGCACACCTAATTAGGCAATCAAACTATTATTATGGTACAAGATTTCTCATCCCATTCAAACCAATCCCCAATTTTTTTCAATTAAAATATAAATATAATTTACTGTATTTGTAATTTAAAATCATCATGTTAAAGTATTAGAAATGTGTTGCACCAAAGCCTTAATGAGAGCCCCTTTTTCAAACTTTTGCTACTCGAAGACTTTTCTCTCTCCTTGTATTGGGCTAGCAAGCTTTCTCATCCCACTCCATTAATCCCTCCTCTAACAACATTAACTAAATATTAATTTAAATTTACAGTATGACAAAATCTTATTTTGTCAATCAATATTTTGGAAAAAACTTTGAATCTTGTATGAAATAGAAGATACAACATACATGGTTTTCTCCAAAAGATTGATCTACAAGACATGAATCCCAAAGGTGAAAATATGCATGCTTAAAATGATGGAGTCTTTTTATCATAATATTATTTATAATCAATGTCATTGCATTGAGAGGCGCTCTCCAACCCAGTATGATAGAGATGTTGTAACATAATGTAAACATTTTATCGTGCTCAAAATAAAATAAAAATAACCCTATAAAAATGACCCATGGTATTCATGTGGAATGTAGCCTATTTAAAGGGGGGAATTAAATTAGCCTAGATCCATCTTAACTCTGGATCTATCAAGCGCTGATAGGGATCAAATCTCTTGACATGCAAACCTCTTTTAGAGTGAAAAGAGAATTGATCCCTCTTGGTGCTTGGTACATCCAGAGTTAAGATGGATCTAGGTTGGTTATTATTAAATTACCACACTCATTATTAAATTTTTTATTTTATTTTTGTAACAATTATAATAGTGCTTTATTTACCCTATTCAAACATAAATATAATATAATTTATTTACATTATAAAATCATTGTATTGTTATCTTTTTACCATGGTGAATCAATAACTCTTTGGATAAATTTATGTTGGACATAGATTGTCATTGATGTTAATATGACAATATTCAAGAGGAGGAGACAGAGCCATCAGAAGAGCAGACGGAGCCAAGAGGAGCAAATGGAGCCAAGAGGAGCAGACCAAGCCAGAGGAGCCACATTGGAGCAAAGAGGAGCTATAGGAGGAGCCACACACACACACACACACATATATATATATATATATATATATATATATATATATATATATATATATGCCAAAGAAGAGGAGCTATCGGAGCATATCGGAGCAAGAGGAGCCATCGGAGGAGCAAATGAAGCAAACAGAGTAATATATGCATGCATCAACATTATCGGGAGCTGTTCGGGCGATCAAAACCCATATATGCCTTCATTAATACTATCGGGAGTTGTTCGGGCAATGAAAACCCACATATGCATGTATTAACATTATCGGGAGTGTTTGAGTGCCCAAAATCTACATATATGCATTTACAATAATCAAAGGCCTTTTTCCTTTTTGGCAGAAACAACACAAGTTAAATGTTTTTCGGCACATATGGACCCGATGACATATATATGTATATGTATATGTATATGTATATGTATATATATATATATATATATACATACATACATACATACATACATACATACATACATACATACATACATATATATATATATATATATATATATATATATATATATATATGTATACATATATATATATATATATAGATATATATATGTATATATATATCTATATATGTATATATATGTATACATATATATATACATATATATATATTTCGCCATATCGGCGCATCGGGGTTTCGGCTAAGTGACCCGATGGCATATCGCAATGGACCCGATGGCATTTCATATTTGGTTTATAATATATCGCATCCGCAGCATAAAGGGTCGCCCACCCCAAATCCTCTGATTGCGATAACTCCGCGGACCCGATGGTGGCATTAAAATTGGTTTATAATAATATCGCATCCGCTGTATGTCGTAATATATATAGGGTCGTCCACCCCAATCCTCTGATTGCGATAAGTGGTGGCGGACCCGATGGAAGCTTTAAAGGGAATATATATTAACATCGCATCCGCGGTAATCGCCCATCCTATAAAGGCTTCCCATATCTAATCGCTGATAGCGATGAAAGGAGCGGACCCGACATATATATATAAAGCATGGTTAATGGCCATATCGCATCCGATCCATCGGATCAGCCATCGGCAATAGGCTATGATATATATGTGCCGATAGCGATA
The DNA here is from genome assembly GCA_031772625.1 of Pinus tabuliformis. Classification (NCBI taxonomy): domain Eukaryota; kingdom Viridiplantae; phylum Streptophyta; class Pinopsida; order Pinales; family Pinaceae; genus Pinus; species Pinus tabuliformis. The sequence goes on from CM062817.1 coordinate 395,799,245, forward strand.
AGGGAGCGGACCCGACAGGCATATACAACATGATTCAATGTAATATCGCGTCCATAGGAGGATCGGCCCATCGGCCATTGGTGACTGCCGCTTGCGATTACAAGGCGGACCCGATACATTATAGTTGCGGGTGAATTAAATTTGAAGTCCGCCTTTAAGTGTTTTTCACATGTTTTTCATATATTTCCTATGTAACTCAAAAATGGCTTGCGTGGGGTGTTTTAAGCCGAAAGGCTTACGATCACTGTTTCGATGGTTCAGAAGGTTGAACGACAGTTGAATGGGGTGATTCATGGCGAAATCTATTGCGAGTGGTTGTTTGTTAATCTATGTTGACTTGTATATACCTGCAATCAATGGCAAAGCAGCGCTGTTACAGTCTTATGAATATGGTCCTCTGCGTTGACTCAGTGCTTGCCATTGATACAACGCGTCCTGCGAATATTGGAACACTTGTATAGATAGAAGAAGCAAAGGAATGGGAAGCTGAAGTGTCAAGCGAACATAGAAGATCAAGCGAGTCAGAGGAAACGATAGCGACTGAGGAGGAAGCCAAAGAGCCAACATGTAAGAGGAAACGAATGGATAGAGGCATGGAAAGTATAAAAACAGAAAACACAGAGGACTATGTTGTTGTTGTTGTTGTGGTGAAAAAAAAATGAGAGAAGAGGCAACAGAACCAGCGGAGGGTGCAGAGGCAACTGAACCAGCGGAGGGTACAGAGGCAACAGAAGCAGCAGAGACTGTAGAGGCAGCAGAAGCAGCAGAGGCAGAAGCAACAGAACCAGTTTATACCAAGGTTGGGTTGGAGCCCAAGAGGTTGGAGCCTCAGAACTGAACAGGATTGAAGTCCTTGGGAGTTGGTGCTCCTAAAATCCAAGATTGGTGTCTTGGCAAAACAGAGTTGGTGCTCTAGAGGTTGGAGCCTCACTGAAGTCCAAGTTGGAGCTTGGCAACCATTCATAGTCAGATATACTTATATTGTATTTATTTCATTGCACTGTATTGAGTCTTAATAAAAGCATTTATTCCAACTGTCGATTTTTGTGTTCTGTGTATACATATACATATCTATATATGCTTTTGATAATCACTAGAACAAAAAATAATAAATACTGATTCACCCCCCCTCTCAGTATTTCCAACAATTGGTATCAGAGCCAGCTTCTTCATTCTAGCCTAACAGCTTGAAGAAGGATCCGCAACCATGATGAGAAATCACGAAGCATTAGGAAAACCTCCTCTATTCGATGGCACTAACTTTGGTTTCTGGAAGAAAAGAATGACTTACTACTTAATGTCCCTTAGACCTGAAGTTTGGCATTTTTGTCAAACTGAATACCAAACGACTTCCACTCTTCCAACAGACCAAGACGACAGGAAAGCCTACATCGCAAATGCAAAGGCCATGAACTCCATCACTAGTGGAATCACTGATTCCGAGTTTACAAAAATCATGCACTGTACCTCTGCCAAAGTAATGTGGGAGAAGCTAGTTGGCTTGTACGATGGAGACTCAAAAGTCAAAAAGGCAAAGCTTCAAACTCACAGAAGACAATTTGAAAGTTTGAAGATGGAAGATGAAGAAGATATTGTAGCATACCTCCTTCGAGTAGCTGAAGTAGTAAATTCCTTGAAAGGATTGGACGAAAAAGTGGAAGAAAGTACCATTGTTCAAAAGGTATTAAGGTCTCTTCCTGACAGATTTGACTCCAAAATAAGTGCTATAGAAGAAGCAAAGGATTTAGATACCCTCAAAATGGATGAACTTCATGGAATTCTCACTGCCTATGAAATGAGGAAAGGTGGCCCTAGCTCCAAAGATGCAGCATTCAAGGCCTCAAAGTCAAAGAAAGGGAAAGAAAGGAATGACTGTAGTGATGAGTCAGATGTGGAATCCGAATTGGCTCAATATGTACGAAAGCTGAAGAGAGGATCTAAGCTTAAAGGCAAGTATCCTCTTATCTGTTTCAAATGTGGTAAAATAGGTCATTATGCAGCAAAATTTCCTCATAAACATGACAGTGATGATGAAGGAAATTCTAAAAGAATGGCACATGAAAAGAAAGGGTTCAATAAGAAAAAGTTTTTCTCCAAGCAAGATGAGTCTGATGAGGATGAGTTTATGGTCATCAAAGAAAAATCAGATGAGGAAAGTGACCATGATGAAAGCCAAGAAGCATTATTCATGGCACTCACAGATGATGATGATGACTCGGGGCTAAAAGGAAATGTAGATGAACTGTTAATAAGCGCCATTGAAGAAAACGAGAAACTACGGAACAAAATCATTTCTCTCAAAGTGGAAAATGAGGAAATAAGAAGGAGAGAAGATCTCTTGGAAGCAAAACTTAAAGAAAAAGAAGAGACTTGTGAAGAACGTGAGGCCGAAATAGTATCTTTGAGAAAGGAGTTGGAGCAAATTAAAAAGGGTTGCAAAAGCTCTCAAATACTTGAGACTATTCTGAAAAATCAAAAACCTCAACATGATAAGTCTGGAATAGGTTTCAAGGGAGAATCCTCAAGCACTAAGAAAAGTGCGAAAAGCTATGCCGATGCACTTTCCTGCAATCCAAAATATGAAAAAGTATGTTATCAAAAGTGCATCCCAGATTCCAAGAATGAAGAAAGAATTACTCCAAAGAAGAATGTGGAGTCGAATCATGGACACTACAGCAAATACAAACCTGTACTCCACCAAGGGCCCATCAAAAATCCAAAGGACGAGGGAGGAGTAATTCTCAGGAAGGAAATCGACTTAAACCGTGGTTGCTTCAAAACCATCTTTCTTGGACACTGTTTTCACTGTAAAAACTTTGGTCACCAAGCTAGACACTGTATGGCTCGCAGAAGTGAAAAGACAACACAAAAGGACCGAGTAATCAACTCATATGCCCCCAAAAGACAGGGACAAATCAAAACCTTCAATTCATTTGATCCCTTGACTAAATTTGATCTGACTTGCTCTTTTTGCTACAATAATGGACACTATGAACAAGACTGCCCACTCAAAGGAAGAAAGACGAGTAGCAAGAACTCTGACATGGACAAATGCGGCCTGGCTCTATTTGCGCAAAATAATGGAAACCAGTGGTTTGTGGATAGTGGGTGCTCCAGACACATGACAGGAGACAGAAGGAAATTTATCTCACTGAGCAAAAAGGAAGGGAATGTGTCCTTTGGAAGTGGAACTGGCAAAATTGCAGGAAGAGGAACAATTACTCTGATCAATGGAAAAGGAAAAGCTCAAGATGCTCTGCTGGTTGACGGACTCAAACACAACCTTCTGAGTGTCAGCCAAATCTGTGATCAAGGACATAAGGTTGTTTTCAGCACCAAAGACTGTGAAATAAGGAACTCTACCTCAGGGAAACTTGTGGCAAAAGGGGTGAGAACACCAGACAACATTTACATTCTGAACAAGATTCAGGAAAATAAATGCTACTTGAGTCAGACAGATGAGAGTTGGTTGTGGCACAAGCGACTTGGACATACAAGCTTCAAAAATCTGATCAATATCAGCAAGATCAAAGTTGTACAAGACATCCCAAGGCTGTTCAAACCAAATCAAGCAGTGTGTGGTCCATGTCAACATGGAAAGCAGACTAGAACCAGCCACAAGACAAAGGAACACTATACATCGAAGCCCTTGGAGATCATCCATGCTGATGTGTGTGGGCCAACTAGAAATCAAGCACTCCAAGGAGAAAGGTACTTTGTGTTATTTGTTGATGATTATACTAGAATGATGTGGATATATTTCATAAAGTATAAATTTGAAACTTTTGAGTGCTTTAAGAATCTAAAAGCCCTTGTAGAAAATGAAAAAGGTTAAAAAATTAAGTGCCTCAAAACAGACAGAGGAGGAGAATTCACATCAAATGAGTTTAGTGAGTTCTGTAATATTCATGGAATTAAAAGGGAATTCTCGGCTGCTAGAACACCTCAGCAAAATGGGGTAGTTGAAAGATGAAACCGAACAGTTCAAGAGATGGAAAGAACCATGCTATTAGCAGCAGACCTACAGCCTAAATTCTGGAGAGAAGCAGTAGGGACAGCTGTTTATACACTGAATCAGACTCAATTAAGACCAAATTGTGACAAAACTCCTTATGAGCTATGGAAAGGAAGACCTGCTTCGGTGAAGTACTTCAAGATATTTGGAAGCAAGTGCTTCATAAAAATAAATGATGGCTCACCTGGAAAGTTTGATTCTCGGGTTGATGAAGGGATATTTCTTGGATACTCTCCACAGAGCAAGGCTTACAAGTGCTACAATTATCGACTGAAGAAAATAGTGGAAAGCATTGATGTAAAGGTTGATGAAGATCTTCCAGAAAAGGAAATTGAAGAACATGAAGATGACTTTCTCCTTGAAGAAGAAGAACCTAAAGAAGAAAAGATAGATGATGAAGAAGAAGAAGAGAAAAGAGAACCACCTCATACCCCTTCAAAGATGAAGTATATTGAAAGATATCATCCAGAAGAGCAGATCATTGGCGATAAAGATGAAGGTGTGCAGACCCGAAGAAGGATATCAATTACACCCAAGAGAAAAGTCATTGCCCTCCTATCTATGATAGAACCAGGAACATTTGCAGAAGCAAGTAAGGATCCTCACTGGGTAAAAGCAATGGAAGAAGAAATGTCCCAGATTGAGAAGAACAAGACATGGGAGCTGGTACCTCGTCCAAAGGACAAAAACATAATAGGAACCAAATGGGTATTCAAAAATAAAATGAATGAGGAAGGATAGGTTATTAGAAACAAGGCAAGACTTGTCTACAAAGGCTATTCACAAATTGAAGGAGTTGACTTTGAAGAGACATTCACACCCGTGGCCCGTATGGAAGCTATCAGGATGTTCTTGGCATTTGCTTGCTCAAAAGGATTCAAAATCTATCAAATGGACGTGAAATCAACATTTCTAAATGGGGAACTCAAGGAGGAAGTCTACATGGAGCAGCCAGAAGGTTTTGATCTGACAGCAGGAAAGGACCTAGTCTGTAAGTTGAAAAAGGCTTTGTATGGATTGAAACAAGCTCCTAGAGCTTGGTATGCAAGACTGGATATCTATCTCCAACAAAAAGGCTTCAAAAAGGGAGTGGCTGGAAGCAATCTATACATAAAGACAGATCAAGGTAAGTTACTAGTTGCTCTTGTTTATGTCGATGATCTGATTTTTGCTAGTAATAATGATGAAATGAGCCATGAATTTTCTCAAAGCATGGCAAAAGAGTTTGAGATGTCAATGATAGGAGATCTGTCCCACTTCCTTGGACTTCAAGTATCTCAAACCATAGCAAGATTGTGTATATCTCAAGCCAAATATCTAAAAGACATGCTCAAAAAATATGGAATGGAGGACTGTGCACCCGTGAGTACACCTATGACCACAAACTGCAAATTGAGCAAAGATGATGACTCCCCTCTAGTAGATGCAACTCATTACAGGTCAATGATTGGAGCCCTTCTATACTTAACAGCTACACGACCAGACATAATGCAAGCAGTAGGAATGGTGGGAAGATTTCAATCTGCTCCCAAACAATCTCATTTATTAGCTGTAAAAAGAATTCTCAGATATTTGAAGGGAACTTCTGATTTTGGTCTTTGGTACCCAAAGGACTCAACACTGACGATAACTGCATACACCGATGCTGATTGGGCTGGAAGTATAGATGATCAGAAAAGTACTAGTGGAAATGCATTCTTCCTAGGAGACTGTCTAGTATTCTGGCTCAGCAAAAAACAGTCATCCATATCATTATCCACAGCCGAAGCCGAGTATATTGTTGCAAAAGACTGTTGTTCTTAGATACTATGGATGAAGGAAGCTCTAAAAGATCTCGACATATGTACATATCAACCGATTACCGTCTATTGTGACAACACAAGCGCTATCAGTCTCAGCAAAAATCCAGTGACGCACTCAAGAACCAAACACATACCAATCAAGTATCATTTCCTTCGTGAGCAAGTAGCTGAACAAAACATCGTCCTGGAATATATCAGTACTAAGGAGCAGATAGTTGATATTTTCACAAAACCTCTTCCTCGAGAAGCATTCGAACACCTGCGTCAAAAGATAGGGGTTATTTCTTTATCATCACTCAAGTTCATTCATAAAGATGCAGCAGGACAGGGGAAGCAGTTTGACAAGGGGAGTTCGTATGCATTCCTTTGCCATTGATGTCAAAGGGGAAGAGAGCAGAAGAATATTGCCATCAATAACAAAGGGGGAGATTGTTAGACACAGATTGTCATTGATGTCAATATGGCAATATTCAAGAGGAGGAGACAGAGCCATCAGAAGAGCAGACGGAGCCAAGAGGAGCAGACCCAGTCAGAGGAGCCACATTGGAGCAAAGAGGAGCTATAGGAGGAGCCACATATATAAATGCCATATATATGCCAAAGAAGAGGAACTATCGGAGCATATCGGAGTAAGAGGAGCCATCGGAGGAGCAAATGAAGCAAACAAAGCAATATATGCATGCATCAACATTATCGGGAGCTGTTCGGGCGATCAAAACCCATATATGCCTTCATTAATACTATCGGGAGTTGTTCGGGCAATGAAAACCCACATATGCATGTATTAACGTTATCGGGAGTGTTTGAGCGCCCAAAATCTACATATATGCATTTACAATAATCAAAGGCCTTTTTCCTTTTTGGCGGAAACAACACAAGTTAAATGTGTTTCGGCACATATGGACCCGATGGCATATATATATATATATATATATATATATATATATATATATATATATATATATATATATATAGATAGATATATATATTATTATATATTACGCCATATCGGCGCATCGGGGTTTCGGCTAAGTGACCCGATGGCATTTCATATTTGGTTTATAATATATCGCATCCGCAGCATAAAGGGTCGCCCACCCCAAATCCTCTGATTGCGATAACTCCGCGGACCCGATGGTGGCATTAAAACTGGTTTATAATAATATCGCATCCGCTGTATGTCGCAATGTATATAGGGTCGTCCACCCCAATCCTCCGATTGCGATAAGTGGTGGCGGACCCGATGGAAGCTTTAAAGGGAATATATATTAACATCGCATCCGCGGTAATCGCCCATCCTATAAAGGCTTCCCATATCTAATTGCCGATAGCGATGAAAGGAGCGGACCCGACATATATATATAAAGCATGGTTAATGGCCATATCACATCCGATCCATCGGATCGGCCATCGGCAATAGGCTATGATATATATGTGCCGATAGCGATAAGGGAGCGGACCCGACAGGCATATACAACATGATTCAATGTAATATCGCGTCCATAGGAGGATCGGCCCATCGGCCATCGGCCATTGGCGACTGCCGATTGCGATTACAAGGCGGACCCGATACATTATAGTTGCGGGTGAATTAAATTTGAAGTCCGCCTTTAAGTGTTTTTCGCCTGTTTTTCATATATTTCCTATGTAACTCAAAAATGGCTTGCGCGGGGTGTTTTAAGCCGAAAGGCTTACGATCACTGTTTCGATGGTTCAGAAGGTTGAACGACAGTTGAATGGGGTGATTCATGGCGAAATCTATTGCGATTGGGACGTGGCTGTCTGTTAAGCTATGTTGACTTGTATATACCTGCAATCAATGGCAAAGCAGCACTGTTACAGTCTTATGAATATGGTCCTCTGCGTTGACTCAGTGCTTGCCATTGATACAACGCGTCCTGCGAATATTGGAACACTTGTATAGACAGAAGAAGCAAAGGAATGGGAAGCCGAAGTGTCAAGCGAACATAGAAGATCAAGCGAGTCAGAGGAAACGATAGCGACTGAGGAGGAAGCCAAAGAGCCAGCATGTAAGAGGAAACGAATGGACAGAGGCATGGAATGTATAAAAACAGAAAACACAGAGGACTGTGTTGTTGTTGTTGTTGTGGTGAAAAAAAACCAGAGAAGAGGCAACAGAACCAGCGGAGGGTGCAGAGGCAACTGAACCAGCGGAGGGTACAGAGGCAACAGAAGCAGCAGAGACTATAGAGGCAGCAGAACCAGTTTATACCAAGGTTGGGTTGGAGCTTCAGAACTGAACAGGATTGAAGTCCTTGGGAGTTGGTGCTCCTAAAATCCAAGATTGGTGTCTTGGAAAAACAGAGTTGGTGCTCTGGAGGTTGGAGCCTCACTGAAGTCCAAGTTGGAGCTTGGCAACCATTCATAGTCAGATATACTTATACTGTATTTATTTCATTGCACTGTATTGAGTCTTAATAAAAGCATTTATTCCAGCTGTCGATTTTTGTGTTCTGTGTATACATATACATATCTATATATGCTTTTGACAATCACTAGAACAAAAAATAATAAATACTGATTCACCCCCCCTCTCAGTATTTCCAACAATTTAGGCGAGGCCCAAGATCAAACCTAACGGTTGCCACTATAACACCAAGAGTATATCCAACAACTGACAGCTTGTAAGCCATATATACTAGGAATTTATGACTTAGCAAGAGTCGAGATTCCACGAGGGTGGGGAAGTATATCCAACAATATGACTTAACAAGATCGGAGACTCCACGAGGGTGGGGGTGCCTACTCCTTAAGCCTTATCGCAATAGGGCCAAGATGTTACCCCGTGGGGGTGCCTACTCCTTAAGCCTTATCACAATAGGGCCAAGATGTTACCCCGTGGTATTTGAAACCAAGTGGAGGGGATAATATCCCATTATGCCAACCACCCAGTAGGCTCGCGAGGAGACTTAAAATCATTGTGTTATAATAATAGTAATGTATTGCATGGAGGGCTATATGAGCTCTTTGATCGAACTCTCTACTTAGAATACTCTTTTCTCTCCTTTGATGTCTAGAGTCCCCACATGCTTGCCACATGTCACACTAGTGGGCCTTCAAATCGACTATTTCCTTGGATTTTTTGATTGCCTACCTGAGTCCTTTAACAACATTAATTAAATATGAACTTAAATCTATAATGCAATACAATAGAGTATTTTTATCAAAACATTATTTATTTATTTATATTGTTTTATCAATCCCTCGTTCTCATATTAATTAGTGTCATTATTTTTAAATTATATTACCTATTGTTAATTTTTATGACAATTATGGCAATTCTTTATTTATCAAATCCTTTTTACTCCCATTCAAACCAAATTTCAAAAGCATTTCAATCAAAATATAATTATAATTTATTATGTTTATATTTTAAAAGTCTTAGTCTGATTACTATGAGCTTTGGAGGTTTTTAGGACATTTTTTTTGTCAAATTTGCTCAAAACTTGGCAAGAATTTGTTGGGATCATTTATTTCATCTGTGAAGTCTACACAATATGAGTGTCCCAAATATTTTTCATTATGATGAATTCATTGCGTTGAGAGGCGCTCTTAGCTCAATATGGAAGAGATGTAAGGTTATATTATGTTAAACATTTTGACTCGATCAAATTACAAAAAAATTTTTTGGAAGAAAAACCTATAATTTTATTCAACCTGGAAATCAAGGAACAAAATCACATTATGCAGACGCTTGAAAGCATTTCTCGTATCAGCCTTGCAACTGACACACTAAATAAAAAAACAACAAAAAATACATAAAGTTTACAGCATTATGTGTGTTAGAAATCACATTATTTTCCCTTTTTTTCCTTTCTTTTTCTCCACCTTCCGTCATACTCCTTGGTTTGGAGCCATTGTTACTATTGATAATTATTTGTTGTTTTGGAAGAATCTCTCTATTTGAGTTCGAATTCTCAAATACATGAGATCTCTTAATGCCACCTGAGTACTTTTCCATTAGCATTTCCTCTTTTTGTTGTTCTCATACTGTGATTTCTACTGATTTTGAGACCTTCTAAGTTGTGACCATTGATCTGGAATTATTCCCACCTTCAATATGCGTTTTATTATAAAAAATAGGTTGTGGTTCAGAAGTTGGATGATTTTCTTCATCCTCTTCTTTTTCATCTTTTGAACTGTCAAGGAACTTCCAACCCCTTGGCCTAATGTAACACCCCACCCCACATTTACCCACTTTTACAAGCTCTCCAATGTAAACATGAGCTAAGAGTTACTGTGACATTACTCGACATCCAAGTTCCAGTTATGGAAGTGGGGTCTAATAACCAGAAACTTATTGATACCTCTTAAGGGCACATGATCACCCAAATGTCAGACAACATCCACTAGTGATCTAACCCTTATTTGGAACTTCTTTTTACTTGACCTCACTGCCCAACCGCTTGCATGCCAAGTTGTGGATGCGGCCATAAGGCTCCATCCGCACACATGGCTTCCTTCGTGCAGTTGCAATTGTAATTTTCTAGTTCAGAGGGTGCAACTAGAAACCCTAATCCAGATTTTTAGGACTAGTTCTAGACCATTTGCCCAAAGCTACCTAGAATTCTCCAGAATCACCTTAATCACCTACAAGAGTCATTACTCATTGTTCTTGACTCAATTCCTAATCAAACTTACCAAATACATGAAAATGATTTAGACAAACACTTTGTGGTCAAGGTACCTATAGGTCATAAATGCATAGTTTCGTCATAGAATCACCAAGAAGGTTTGTTGCCCTCTCTTACTAGCTGCAGTAACATACATTAGCCTATGCATTCATATCAAGTAGCAAATAACTCATTAAACCATGTAATGGATTCATCTCAACAACACATCCTAAAATAGGAAATATACCATGCATATAACCAACACTTAACCAAAATATAAACATGACAAACCAATCATGAAATCATACATAAAATTAAAGCTTGTGCTTATTATCCTCAATAAGAATCAATACATAATAACATATGTAAATGGCAACCAAGTTAGCGGCTTCCACGTACCAACCAACCATAGATTAGACAAAACCAAATCTTTCTTTTAACTAATTACCCCTTTGTCATATTCCAAGCATGAATGTGGGATCTCATGGGATAATCCAAAGCAAAACCAACCAGGCAATCCAGAGGTTAAACCACCTCAAACCTCAACCACGGTGATTTCACCTAAATCGATCCAAAAATCACCAAACCAAGACAAGCTTGGGTGCCTCTGAATTTCCTCACCATACCCAAAGGAATTTTCCTATCTCCATCCACCTGTCAAGGGCTTCCAGGAGAAAACCATCTCCACCCCCAACCCTTGGGATTTTCCTAAGACAATCTCTCCCAAATCTGAAATCTTCTGGAAACCCAAAGCTCAACCAAGATTGAATCCCATCACACGATGGTTATCCAGGAAATCGAAAGGCAAGGTTGAAACCACTATCAATATAGATAAATCCCATGCCAATGACCACAAAATAACATGTAAACCAAATGCATGCACCATGCATTAAAATCCCAACAAGGAAATCACACATGCATCCAGTTACTTACAGAATATTCCTGTTGTAGCTGCTCCTTTGATCTTCTCCTTATGCTCCCTTGCTCTCCTTTGTTTTCTTGTGTCCAACATGTGTCTGAGTTCTTGTTCTCTCTTTTCTTAGAGCTCTATTTTTGAAGTGATCAAAAGCTAAATTGACAAATGTTGTCAATTTTTTCTCAGGTGCCTTTTAATCATTGATGTCTAGTGCCTCTTCCTTTCCTTTGCATTTTTCTTTCATTTTCCTTCACTTTCTCTCTATTTTCCCTTCAATGCATATTCTTATTCCTTCATCTTCCTTTTCTACTATTTTCCTTTATTCCTTGAATTAATTTCCATTTAATGCCTTTTACCTTTGCCAAATGTCAATGGCAATTTCCATAACCATTAATTAACCGCAAATGACCCCCAATGTGATGTTTTTCCCTCCATCCAACTTGGAATACCTGTCTCATGACCTTGGTATTATGTTTGCCTTTTTAATGTCCTTCCAATTACATGGAAATTCAACCTGAGGTTGTTACACCTAGGGACTTGCCTCCTCTCTTTTTTTGGTGCCTTCTTCGCTTATGGACAAGAATTCTGTAGAAGACCGGTTTGGAAGCAAGTTTGACATTAGAATGTTGTATTCTCATAGTATAACTCCTATGTCCACTAAAAATTCTCATACTTTAACAAGATGCGGTCAGGGGGACCTTTACTTAGGTCGATCTCTACGCATATCCTAGCAAAAGTAAAGATACATTTTGAAGTTTTGTCTAGATCTACTATTTTGAATTTTTCCAAAATGTTGCCAATATGCCAAAAATGTATTGGAAGCTTTGGGAGCCTTACCCACATCAACATCATCGTTACCACCATGTTTATTGGATCAAACCCTAGAAACCATGGGGTAACAAGAATCCTGACCCTGCCCCAAATCCATGGTCCGTCTTTTAGAACATTTTCCATATCTTGCTTGTTCTAGAATTGTACTATGAAAAACTCCTTAGAACACAAAAATATATCACACTTTGTTGTCCATGAGGAGTGTACCCACTCATACAAATATTTTGTTTTTGTCCAAAAACCATTAAACTAACATATTACTTGTTATCAACCTATTTTTCTCCCTAGGGTTAGTGCCTCTGATACATCATGATGATTGACCTTTTACCTAGGCCTCAAACCTTCTTTTTCAAGTCATGACACCCAGTGGTATGGATGATGACCTTGTGAGAGCAACTAGAGCCTTCCAGTCACTCGCATCCTGGCCTTATGGGAGTGACTGCAGTATTTTCCTCTTTGCTATGTGCATGCAACTGGGGAATCTTTGTAGAGTCTCATGATTCCTAGGAGATCAATTCGACTCATCACCTATTCGAGCTGGTAAGGGCTTATCATTGAGAAGCGCCCATAACTTCTTGTTGTCTCAAGCATCTACATTCATCCTATTTATACTGGACCACTTGAGAGGGTCAAGCTAGCTAGAGCTAGATTCTTGGGTATACAGAGTTTATTCTTCAACATCAGATTCTTGCAAGAAAGATAGAGCTTGTGAGGGTCATGTTATCAGAGTTCATATTTTGCCTATTATAGTGGGGAGACTCTGTCGGATTTTGGAGAGGTGACGTGAGTGAAGATATATTTGTACTTTGATCTTAGATTAATATAAATTTATGTTCCTTTCCTATATCTACGTGTTTCCAGCAACAATTTTTACTATTTCTATGATGTTTTGAGCTAATGATCTTTTGAGGAAGACCGCTTGTCGTCGTTGAATGTTTGTGATTGTGTGCATGTATTAAGATCGAGTGTGGACAGAGTAGATTGTTCGAGTAGAGCACTAGAATTTTGTAACGAACTCAAAACCCTTCACTGATCTGTGAGGAGGCCAGCTGCATGCTTTTTTCTTATAACACCTAGAATTGTTTGCATGCTACATGTGTGAGCATTGGGTTGGGATCAATTTATCTATCCATTAGCTATCTTCCTCTTGTTGTCTAGTGATCCTTTCAGACAAAGGATCGTGGAGCAATAGATCCTTGCATAATTCATTGCAACATTATAGTTGAGGATTGTATATATTCCTTAAATCTTTTTACCTCAAGGTTTTTAATGTCCATTTATGGAACCTTTTCCATTTGCTCTATAATGTATGGACCTGGTATATTTTGAATTTTTTCTACTTGTGAGCCAACTTTCACTTTGAGCGCATCTTTGAATGATGTGGTTCCATTTTGATTTGGGTTTCTGGATCCTCCCTACATCCTCAAATTTAAAAATATTGTGTAATATTTGGTAACACCATAACCTACCAATCAACTATTGTTTTAGAATACCTTTCTGACACATTTCAAGACTTGTGTTGACATTGGTATACCCAGACTCTTATGGATCAACTACTTCATATTACTAACTAGATCTAAGCCCTGGATGTAGAGGACACACGACTTGCCATTAAGGCTCTTAATAAAATTTTGAACCAAATTGTCTTTTTCATAATACCTCACCAAATCTAGAGGAGACCAATCCAAATCTAGTGAAGAGCGATGCAAATCTGGTATAGATCGGTCCAAATCATGTAAATCAAATTTCCCTTTATCCCAGGTCCCTTCCATTGCTGCATAAGCCAATAAATAATTCCACCATATGCAATCTACGAATGGAAGACCAAAATTGCATAGATTTGTATATGAAAAACCCAGACAACATGATTCTACACATAAAAAGTCAGATCGATACAGGGCATCTCAAAAGAAGATGAAAAACTCTGGATCTGGCCAAGAGACAGGCAGATATAGGTTTAGGGAAGCTAGGTATAAAGAATGGTAGATCATATCTACAACTACATTAGGCAAAAAAACCTTGATAGAGTCTTTGCAAAAGAGAATTCAGTAGTGAGGAAGCATAAGGCCATTCAAGCATGACTAGTAAGAGTCCCTTCCTCTAAGGGGAGATCAAAACAACAAACATGATAGCGAGGAAAACTTTTGAGCCGCAAGGGGGTATCCATTCCTCGTGCAACAAACTTACAAAAACTTTGAAGTCCTCTTCATACTTGCTTTGGATACACCAATCTCCCGAAACACAATCACCCTTTACATCAAGATCGAGTTGAAGGTCGATGGTAGCTATAAGACTGAGAACACAGGAAGAAACCCTATCCATTTTGTCTCCTCTCCAACGATGTGTTATGGTGTACAAAATAAATTACATAAAAATATTAAAATAATAATAATAATAATAATAATAGTATCAATAATACTAAGGGAGGAGTGGTCTCTGAATTGAGCGACACGATGGCTAGGGTTTACGTTTGTAACAAAAAAGATTAAGTCATACCCTTTAGGCTCTAGCTCAGTCACGATATTAATGGTGTACACAATGATGGTGATCCATGTCCCTGTCAAGGGAATGGACCAAATTTGATTAAAAAGGAAAGTTTATTTCGTTAAATTTTTTGTTTGTAAGTTTAACCTAGCCGCCGCAACAAAATTTCATGGATTGAAGGGCGATGGCTCTATTGAGCTCACCAATATGGCAATGTTCATGTCAAAAAAGCCCTCTCCTATCGTATATTTGTTTTCCACTTGCCCAAATCTGGAGAATCTCATCCATGTATGCATTGGTTTGGGCGATCTACAAATTTCTATGCAAATCTGTGCCACCATGGAAGTTTCAATGTGGATTTGCGCAGTCATTGTCTGCACTTCGCAAATATAATGGTAGAACAATATGTAAAGGCAACAAAGATTATCACTTCTTGTTGGCATGTTTATTCTGCTAATGTGGAAATGAACATGGATTAGGATGTGCGACATCTCTATGATCTAAAGCCATGGGGTCTAGGCACACTCATTTTTTCCAAATCTGGTAACACTTTAGTTTGCTTTGCCTGATCTGAGTTTTGGTCAATAGTCACCAAATCTTCCTTGTATTCATTCATTCTACATCCTTATACAAACACTGGATTTGATCGATCTCAGTTAGATTTGATGAGGATAAAAGAGAAGGTAGAAAAAATTAAACGAGAAGACCTTTGTCCACTGGAAATGGCGAGGGGATCTAGTGTAAACGCTAAGGCAGGTTATCCAAAATGATATGAGGATTCCAACAATGCTCCAAATGTTGGAATATGATGGCAAAGTGCTCCAGGACTCGTTTCGACTAGAAGATTATGGAGTGGGAAAGGGCTCAACCATAATTTTAAATTTGTGGTTGCAAGGAGGCTCATCAATTGTCAAATCTCCTAATGTAAATCCAAAGAATCCCAATGGATCTATGTTATTTAAATATGCACTCAAAGGGAAGACAACTACTCAAGTTTATCAACCTCAAAGCTTGTCCATGAGAAATTGGACAAGATTCCAACTATGGAGGTAAAAATTCAGAGGTAAAATCTAATTTTGATGATCTTCAAAATAAAACACTAATATGTAGATTTAATGGTTTTTGGCCGATACCCGAGGATTTATATGAATGGGTGTATTCATTTTGGATGACAAAGTGTAATATATATCTATGCTCAAAAGGGTTCTTCATAGTTCACTTTGAGAACCGACAAGATAAGGAAAAAATCCTAACTAATGGCCCATGGTTTTAGGGTAGAGCAGGGATTTTTGTTACCCCATGGTTTCCAGCCTTTGATGCAACAAAAATGGTGGTAACAATGATATTGGTATGGGTTATGTTCCCAAACCTTCCCCTCCCTTCTTGGCTCCACTAGGTGTTGGAGGATATTGGAAATATATTGAGCAATATAAGAAACAAACTTGGACAGAACATCAAAAGGTATTTTTACCTTTGCTGGGATTTGTGTGGAGGTCGACTTTAGTAAAGGTCTCCATGATCGTCTCTTTATAAAACATGAAAACTTCTAATGGACACAAGTGTTAGACTATGATAATACAACATTTGATGTTGAACTTACTTCGAAACAGGACACTTGCAAAACTCTTGTCCCCGAGAAAAAAAAGGTGCCAAGAAAAAGAGACAAGCCTCAAAGAAAAAGGGATGGCAGTTTCCAAATAGCATGGAAGACGAAGAAGATAAATTCAAGGAAAATCAGCCTAATCCCGAAGAACAAACTCAATCCGGTAGCCAACAAAATGGTGGTGAAGGGGATAGGTCAGAACCAATGGAAGAAAACTATAAGGGTACTGAATCAACAAAGATTATAAATCCAAAACAAAAGGGAGGAGATTTATCTTTGGCAAAAGAACCTGGAGGAACAAAAAGGTGTCACGTATTTGAGGGCTCAAACTCAAATAAGGTTTCTCCCCAATAGATAGATAGAAAGGAGATGGAAATAGTTGTAACTACGTCAACTAAAAGAGTTTGGCAGAAGGTGGAAAGGAAAAAAGGAAAAAGGGGGGAGTTAAGTGATTTTTATCACACTTAATCCTATCAAAGCATTGTAATTTTTTATTTTCTTTTAAGTTTTTCTTATTTTAAACATCAATTGATCGGATGACATATATCGAATGCCTTCGAGTTTATGTAGAATGTAATTTTGTCCCTATTCCCACATTGAATAAAATCATGATTTTTCCTCGAAAAAAAAAAAAAAAAAAAAAACAACAACAACAACAACAAAACAAAACATAAAAAACAAAAAAAACAAAAAAAAACAAAACAAAAAAACAAAAAACAAAAAACAAAAACAAAACAAAAACAAAAACAAAAACAAAAACAAAACAAAACAAAAAAAAAAACAAAAACAAAACAAAAACAAAAACAAAACAAAAAATACCCAATTTAATAATTTTAATTATTAATTACTAATAATTAATCCCACCTATATCCATCTTAACTTCTAATCTATCAAGCCCCGAGAGGGATCAAATCTCTTGAGGTGCAAACATTTCCTCAAGTTTTGCACTCAAAAAAGAGGTTTGCACCTTGAGAGATTTGATCTCTCTTGGTGCTTGATAGATTCAGAGTTTAGATGGATCTAGGTTGGTTTATACCTTCAAAAACATATTGTAAACAACAACAAAAACACATTTTTATCAAAAAATAAAATAATTATATTATAGTATTAGAAATGCATTGCACTAGAGAGCTTTATCCAAGTCTTTCTAAATCAAAGACTTTTCTCTCCTCCATCATCTCATGTCTTGGCATGCTTTCCACGTGTTCACATGTTGAGCTAGTCGAGCCTTCTTGTTGGAGGGTCCTTTGAAAACATTAATTAAATATTAACTTATGATCTATAGTATAACATAGTACTTTTTTTCCCATGGAAAAATCATAATTTTCATTGATATTTGAAAATTACATGCTGAAGATGCTAGTAGCATAGGAAGTAATAGTGGTCATAAGCCACAATCTGTATTGTTATGTCCCAAAAATGAGTCAATCCCATGTAAAGGAGACTTAGATAAATACATATGATAAATTCAGTAATATATAGACATAATAATGTACTATAATTCAAATAATTACGCTCTTTCATGGACGGATACGATGGAGGCGTTCTCAAGCTTTAGGGTTTCAGAAATTGTTCTTGGCGCCGCCGCGGTCCCAGAGGATCCACTCTGTTATGGCTCGGTTAGATGCCCGGCGACTGTTTTCTTTGAGCATACAGCCTTTTTCGGGTCCTGGAAGGAACCTGTCAATAGAAAAGTTTTTCACGAATTGACCCAAAACAAGCTGAGGGTGCAGAGGTCTTCCTACACAGCAGTACCAGAAGTCTCATGGCCGGAGCGTTATGCCCAAAACCAAAGGGCCTGCACTTTGTCTCGTTTCAAAGCGCCACCATTCGAGAACTTAAGGCATAAACATGGCAAATCAGCATGCGGTCATGGAGAAATGAAGTTTATGCAAGATTTCAAGCACTATCGAGGCACCCCATGGACGCAATCTGCCATCCTAGGGTGGATTTTAAATGGAAACGCGCCAGATCAGACATGGGGTGAAAGAAGGGTTGTGGGGACGCGGTGGACGGCGACTCAAATGCTCTGTGCTGCGCAGATACGGGCCCAAAACCCACCGAAGCTGTCTCACAACAGAGGGTCCGGAGTATTTTCTATGCATTTGAGCGAAAGCTCCAACAGATCAGGGCCAGATCTGAAAATAAAAAGATCGTACCTTGACAGATCTGGGGCGGATATACCAGATCTGAGCCCCAATCAATACAGATCTTGGCCAGAACAAACCTGGTGGAACGAAGCCACCAATGCTAGATCGGGAAGAGACTACGCAGACGCAAGCAAGCAGAAGGAAAAAGGAACTAAAATGGAGCCAGATCTGGACTTCCGCCAACAGTCAAAACAGGTAACAAATTATTTTCAGATCCTGATTAATCCTCCTCAAGGAAAATCTAGATTAGTATGGGTTCATGCAGGAGATACCTCTATGCAGCTAAAAAAACAAATCTGGGCAGAAATGGGGTACCCTGTCCCGATCCAGCATCTGGTCAGTGGAACAAGGTCCCTCCAGGACTGTAGATCTCTAGAAAGCTATGAGATTGGGCCAGGCTCAATCATATCTCTAAATCTCAGATTGAGAGGTGGGGCCCTGCCTCAGGGACAGCCAAGTTCCTCAGGGGGAGATAGGGGGAAAAAAGCTGCAGCCCAGCCCCAACCAAAATCCTATAAGAACATTTTACAGGGCAGCAGAAGTTCTGGGCCACCTCCAGCTCAAGGAGGGCACCTGCCCAGGCCATACATAGTAGATCAGTCAGAGCAAATCCCAGCCTTAAACATAGACTCCTCAGGGCTAGATGACTTCGTCAAATCCTATGAAATGAAAGCTTTAATCTGCCGTTTCAACAGCTTTTGGCCCAAACCCATGGATCTGTTCCACTGGATATTCACCAGCTGGACCATGAAGTGCGACATTCATTTATGTGCAAAAGGTTTTTTTATAGTGAGATTTACATCAAAGGAAGTCAGAGATACAATTATCAGTACCGGACCATGGTTTTGGGGTACAGCAGGGCTATTTGTGACCCCATGGTTCCCAGATTTTGATCCAAATAAAATGACGGTAACCAATGCCAGTTTGGGTTAGACTACACAATCTTCCTTTGCATTTCTGGGATGAACGGGTGCTGGAAGGCATTGGAAACAGCATAGGGAAGTACATCAAAACTGACATGGACAGGATAGATGAAAGGATCTACACCTACGCACGAATCTGTGTGGAAGTAGACTTAAGTAAAGGGCTGCCGGAAAGTATAAGGTTGATTTACAAACAACAGAATTGGTTGCAGGTACTAGACTATGAAAACACCGCCTTCAGATGTAGGATCTGTAGGCAGACAGGTCACTTACAAAGCACGTGTCCAGAAGCCAAGAATAAAAGGAAGCAGAAAGGGAAGCAGAGGAAAGGCTGGAACTTTTCTCCCCCAGATTCAGAGGATGAGGACTCAGAAGCAGCAGAGGAAGAACTTCCAGAAGAGAAAACTGAGGTGTCCCAAGAAATGGAGAAACAGGAAGGAACCCCATCAGACAAGAAAGAAAACTCATCAGACAACAAAGCAGAGGAGACTAGCTTGCAACCTAGTTCGGGAGGCACAAAACGGCACCACCTCTCAGATACTTCAGATTCAGACAAAGAACCTGGTCCACAGAATACAGATACACAGTTAGTCTTGGCTTCGATCGAGCCCTCTCAAGGAGTTTGGCGTAAGGTCGAAAAGAAAAAGGGGCGGAAAACTTGATGTGTGAGTTCTACTCACTGCCGGATTTCAGTTTTGCCTCGCTCTCTCTCTCCTCTCTCTCTTTCTTATTCTTTGTGCACGTTAGTTTTTAACGCTGTAGTGGAGTGCGAAAGCACTCGGGCCCTTGCGACAGCATTCGGTTTGCTTCATTGCATTCTTTGTGGAATGTTTATTCATTCCTCTTTGTAGCTTTTTTATCTCTGATTAATAGAAAAGCGCGGTATTTTTCCTCGGAAAAAAAAAAAATTCAAATAATTACATCAAAATTGTATCCCAAAAAAAGACATGAAATCAGGGCCAGTGGACCCTGTCTAGTTGCTCATCCATATATGGCTGGTGGTAGTAACTGTAGATCTCTTGGTCATGTTGTTCTCTAATCAACCAGACCCCCTTGGCTGGAGCGTGGCTTCTTTGGATAGCAAGTCGGAAATTTTATTGCGCTCCCTGTATATATGATGACAAGAAATATAGTCAAATTGTGATCTCAGCCTCAATGCATCATCCAAAATATGTCGAAGTGTGTGTGTGTGTGTGTGTGACAAGCAGATTGTTGATTAAACCATTTTATGATGATCTGTGAGTCACCAAAAATCTGTAAATGACGACATCCTTTAACAAGTGCAAATAATAATAAGTGGTGAAGGGAAATGAGTTCTACAAAGTTATTTGTCCCTCCCCCTAGTCCCATCTGGATCTTATAGTAATGGGTATTAGTGATATGTAGTAGAATGCCTCCACTACAACCCTATTGCTGCACTGAGCCATCAAAATATGCCCATGGAGTGGCATGATCAATGATTTCAGCAGAGATGATGTGGGCAGGTGGTTCATGGGTATCCTCCAGGATGCATTGAAAAGTTGTAATGAGGTGAGTAGTGGCTAGTGCCCAACGAGGAACTGTGTCTGTAAATATAATTTTGTTCCTTTGTAGCCAGATGCACCAACATATCAATACATGTAGATTACGTATTCTATGAGAGTGTGCATTAGTCCACCATTGATGCCATGCCTCCCTGATATTTGTCCCTTGCCAACAAGTTTGTATATTTAGTTGTGATGTAACTTCAATCCATATAGAGGTAGAAATAGGGCAATATAGGAATAGATGATCTATTGTTTCCATTTCCTGTTTGCATAATACACACCAAGATGGGCCATGAAAGGTGTGTTTTTGTAAGTTATCCCTAGTAGGGATCTTATTCCGGAGAATGCACCACATGAGTAGTTTGGCCCGGGGTGATGCCTTCAGTTTCCAGAGAGCAATCCACCACCAGTCAGATGCAAATGGTTTGTGATCTGTGTAGATATGTAGGTATCCATGTTTAGGGGAGTATTTCCCATTTGGAGAGAAAGACCAATTAAGCTCATCCTCCCCATCAGTTACCCTTACGTGTGATTCCATCAGTGAATTAATGTAAGAAAGCCAATTAGCCTACCAGTTGGGGGGGATGCCCAGTGTATCAAATGTTTTCCAGGTTTCTCTGAAGATATTAGTATTATCCTGATCTGCAATATGTGCCAAGGTAGTGAAGCCTGCGGTCGAGAGGTGTTGAATCAACTCCTGGGGAAGTTGATATGCGTTCCCACAACCAATCCATGGGTCCAAACCAATACGTACCTGATTTCCATTGCCAATCTTCCATGTCAGTCCATCCCTGATATATTCCAGTGTGTTTAGGACCGCCCTCCATACCATTGATATATTTTCTCTATCCTAGGATGGGAGTCTGATCCAGTCAAGAAGATGAAGTGGGAATATATACTTCTGAGAGACAACCTCAACCCAAAGATTTCTCGAGGTGAGTACATTCCATCCCAATTTTGCAGCCAGGGCACTAGCAAATATTTCTAGTTTTTTCAGACCCCATCCCCCCCATTTTTTGGGAAGTGCAATCTTTTCCCAGCTAGCCCAAGCAAATATGTGCCCTTCATGTTTGCCCCTCCAGATGAATCTACAACACAATTGTTGGATTCTGTTGATAATACCCTTCGGTATCCAAGCAAGTGACATCCAGTATACCGGAGTAGCTTCCAAGACCGATTTGATAAGAATAAGTCGACCCGCCCTGGAGAGCCATCTATGGTGCCAAATATTTAGTCTCCTTTCAATTTTGGCCACCAGCCAAACCCAGTCTACTATCCGGTAATTTGTAGGTTTTAACCAAAAACCCAAGTATTTTAGGCCATCATCAAAATGCAGAGAGGTGAATGGGAATTGTTGTAGTGCGGAGTGTATCTCATTGGGTGTGCATCCAATAGCAAATATGGTAGACTTAAGTTGGTTGCACTCCATACCAGTGGCAAAACAAAAGGATCGAAAAGCAGCAACGAATGCAGTGGTATCCCCCAATGTTCCATTCAGAAAGATGAGAATATCATCAACAAAAAGCAAGTGGGTGAGTATACAATTGTTTATAATCTTGATGCCAGACTGTCTACCCTGTCTTCTGTCTGCAGTAATGAGGCAGCTCAGTCCTTCCATGATCAATAAGAAAAGAAGAGGTGAGAGTGGGCATCCTTGTCTAAGGCCTCTCTCCGCATGGAAGAATGATGATGTTGAACCATTGATCAGGACACTGTATGAAACATTAGATATACAACACATGATCCATTGAATGAATGATAGAGGAAAGCCAAGATGAGTCAATAACATCTGAATATAGAGCCAGCTGGTGCGGTCAAAGGCTTTAGCCAGATCAATATTGAGAACCATACCTTTAAGTTTCTTAGTTTTGATGGAGTGTAGGGCCTCCTGAGTTGTGCCCACAACTTCATGAATGTGATGATGATCAAGAAATGCAAATTTCTCCGGGGATATGTGCTCAGATAATATGGGCTTGAGGTGATTAGCAATAATCTTGGCTATGATCTTATAGATACAATTGCAAAGAGATATAGGCCTGAAGTCATTGAAAGATTGAGGGTCATCAATCTTGGGAATAAGAGCAATGAAGGTTGAGTTGAAAGCATCATACATCCTCCCCCTCGTCTGACAATCTTCAATGATCTGTAGGAGCTCGTTCCCAAGGATGTCAAAGAAAGCAAGGTAAAATTCTATCGACCAGCCATTAGGTCCAGGGCTCTTATCCTTCTTGAACCACTTTAGGGTGTCTTCCAATTCCCCCATGGTAACAGGAAAAAGTAGACCCTCTCCTGCTTCTTGATCCACAAATCTGGGAAAGTGGTCGGCCACCTTGATGATCTTAGCAAGATTTACCTCTGGTGGAGCTCTGAACAGTCGACCGAAATGGGAAGTACTAAGAGTAGCCAATTGGTGGAAGTTCTTTGCATGTGAACCATCGTCATCCTCCAGATGCCATATAGTGTTGATAACCCGACGCCCATTTGCAAATCAGTGATAAAACTTTGTGTTTTCATCCCCCGCCTGTAACCATATGGCATGACTTCGAAGGCGCCATGTTTCCTCTCGATCCTTCAAGATTCTATTATGGTCCATTTCTAGTTTGATGAGTCTTTATTTTTCCTCAGAGGAGACAAAACCATGACCTTCCCTGTCCCCCAGATATTCAAGCTCCAATTCCGTGTCTCTCAGAGTCTTCTCATCTTTGATCCTTTTTTCCCTTGCCCATTCAATAGATTTATGTTTAAGGGTAAGCAATTTATTGGAAAATTTTTTTGATCCGGATTTAAACATGAACGTAACAAATTACAGAGATAACCATAAACATAGAGATGCAGCGGAAATAATACTTCATTTCATTAATGTAAAATACTGAAATATGCTTACAAACAGAAATGGAAATAAACCAGCTAGGGCGATGGTAGCTTATCTCTGAGAAGAGATGTGGCAGCTACATGCCTCTAAACTGCCTTACAATGAGGCTCAAGGGCCTTTTTATTATTGAACAATAAGAGCAAACCCTAAACAACTAAAACCCTAACTCGAGGAGATGTAACACCAAGAGTTTATGGGCCCCGTTGGGGTGAGTTGGACAACCAACTTCCCAGGGTCGCGACTTGATCATATTATCTCCGTTTGACGCGCATGATAACTCGTTGGAAAGATCTCTCCAAGGACTATGACGGAAAAGATGATGTTGGACGATATATTTCCAAAAAAACGTCGTTTAGGGCCTCAAAACGGCTTCGGAAGTTTAGGACCCGAAAAACTACTAAAAATAGTAAACTATGCTACAATTAAGGAAACTGAAAAACTAGAAGAAGAAATGGTGGGGGTCCAAGTGGAATTGGCAGGTGGCCACCAATATCCACCTAGATCAACTTCATAGACTGATTGACCATATGGGGGTAAGTAGGTCTTCCAATGCTTTGTAACCATCTGAATGTAACCCTCATCCTTGAGCCAGGTGGAGTTGAATTTATATGGTGCCTTTGGTTTACAATCGCCACAAGCAAATTCAAGATAGATGGGAAAGTGATCAGACAATCCCCTGAATCCCACCCATTGACGATATAAGGATATATGGTCCAGTAAAGTATCCTTAACCAGAAATCTATCCAGCCTCCTGGCTAGTGCAACATCTCCAGTCCTCCTATTTCACCAGGTGGGTTGCAGTCGGGCCATGGGGATATCAGATAGATGGTGGACCTCCATTAGAGACCGGAACACCTTCAATAGAGAGTCACATTGCGCATTTTGACCCCATGATTTGGTATGACCAATAGAGAAGTTGAGGTCACCCTCAATGATAATGTTATCAACTTGCATATAGTCATGATTAAGTAGTTGGTGCCAGAATGGTTCCCTATTGATGCAGGGCCCATAAACATTGATGATTCTTAGCTCCCTCCCAAATTCTGAAGAATAAATATCAACCCCAATGATTCCTTCCCCTCCCCAGGAATTCAACAATTTTACAGACCTGGGATTGTAGCCCAGAGCCATCCCACCAGACCGCCCATGGGCACCCAATGCATGAAAATGCCACGCCGGGATAATAGCCTCAAGAATGGGGGTGATCAATGTATAGGGTGCGAGAGTCTCTTGAAGAAAAATAATATCGACCAATTCTGCCTCTAACAACCGACGAAAGGCTAGTTTCTTAGCGGGACTAGCCAACCCACGACAATTGTAGGAGAGCCACTTCATGGAGAACTAGGGGGAAGTGAGGTCAGTGCTCTAAGGACCTTGTCAATGGGTGGTTGGTGGCCATGAGCCACATCTAGTCTAGCCTGAAATATGGCCTTTGACATGTTGGAATGCCGAACCCTAGCAGATCTAGTGGGTGGGGCGATGGGCGGGGCGAGGGGGGGGTATGATGCCAATACCACAACCATCCCCAGGAGTTAGGTGGACCAGTGAACGAAGATTATAGTGATGTCTCCTACTGGATTCAGTGGAATGCTCAGTAGGGGAGATTGAATCCAGGATCTCGTGGATGGATGGGGGAGTGGGGGAGAAAGTAGGTGCAGATGGAGCCAATGAGCAATGTACCAAGGGGGGACAAATAACAAGCGCATAATTGCATATTGATACACAAGGAAAGTAAATAGATGATATATCAAATAGTAGAGAGGGGGTTAAGGAATATGTACTCACAACAAAGGCAGTCATTGCTACCTTCGCATGAGATTTGGTAATACATGGGGTTGGGGGGCGAACATGCTCCATGCAAGTGCCGTGAACTATCGGAGAATCCTCCACAATACACTTCTTAGGCTGTGGGGTTCCCTTGCCCTGCGGATCTGCAAAGGGAGTAGCATTAACATGTTTGGGCCGAGCCACTGATGCAGAACTGGAAGCCAGTAGTGGATAATCTTTATATAGATGCCCAATCTTATGGCATCTCCGGTAGCGATAGGGAACACCCTCATAATCTAGAATCTGAACCCTGCAAGTATTCCTCCAGTGCAATTGCATGTTCTCCTCCAGTCCCTCCCTGGTATCAAGGTGTACCAAGATTCTTGCCATGGACATATTCCTAGTGACCATATATGATTTATCATAGTCCATGTATCATCCTAGGGCGTTCCCAATTCTCCTAAAGACATCTTCCGACCAGAAGTGAAGAGGTAGACCCAGAAGACGCACCCATATAGGGCCAGCCCCAAGGTGTTCTCATTTAGAGTCAAATAGAGGACTCCAATGCTTGAGTAGAACTGACACCATTTCGATATGCCAATGCTTAGATAGTACCCAGGGGATGAATTCTGGGCACTCAAAACATAGGGCAAACCATCCGCGAGAGAGGGTCACCACCGATGGTAATTCATTGAGTACTTGTCCCCAAATCTCCAAAACCCATTAATGCAGCCGCACTACCGAGTATTCCCTTCCATTGACCCGACCCACCAATACACGGTCAGATGTATCAAGAATGTCCCCCATCTGAAGGTCGTCGCCAAAAGTGAGGGATATCTTCTTCGAGCCGGCCTTAACCCCTTTGAAACGCTTGGTCGGTCGCCTCGGTCTTCTAGGTGGAGGTCTATCAGGGGGAACAGGGGTTGGTACAAAACCAGAACCCAACTATGTATCCCCAGTCAAGCCCGGGTGGGGTGGGGTGGTGTCTGCAAAACAAACAGAGGTGGGTGGATTGGGAATCAGCGGGTAAGGGGTGGAAGATGAGCGAGCAGAGGGCAAGTGAGTGTTATGAATCCACACCTAAGGGGGTAGGGAGTGGGATGTCCCAGGGTAATTTAAGGCAGGGGACTCCAGGGGGAAAGAGGTCATGGTGGGGGGGGGGGGGTCTAGACAATATGAGAGAAACTGTAGTGAATCCGGGGAGTGCGGGGACAAATCAGGGTCAGGGGGTAAATTGACCTCATCGGGTAGCCTAGGAAACTGCTGAGAGGAAGATAATGGACGGTCAAGTGGTGTAACTACTGAGCCGAAAGAAGAAGGCATGGTAGTCCGACATCAAATAAACCACAGGTGCATCGACTAGGGACGACAATATCTCCAGCAAAATGTTGTTTGATCAAATCGACAGATGTGGGGGGGAGACCGACCAGATGGGGACTAAGGCGTAGGGGTCCTCGGAGTAGTCAACAATGTCCTCGTACATGCTAACCAAAAACCAGCAAATTAACCACCCTAGGAAAACGCCTAGGTGACAGATGCCCAAATAGTCAGCAATTGTCCAAAAAACGATGCTGAAAACGGGCGAGTAGAGCGGAAACAGTGGGAGGGGCAATCAGAGGGGAGGTGAGGGTCAACCTCTGTTACAGGCCGGTGAAGTGAACGGTTGAGTGCTTGAAACCAGGCATTAGTGTAACCGCCATCGCCCGTATAACATAGTACTTGTATCAACGTATTATTTATTTATTCATCCTTCATCTACCCATTAATTAGTGTTATTATTATTAAATCATACCACATACTATTGTTAAATATTAATATTTGTATAATGGTTGCGATAATTCTTTATTAATAACGTCTGAACATTTTAATCAAAATATAACTAGTCCAACCATATGAATTAAATGATTGGTAAATGTGGATGGACATCAATTCATCATGATAAACATAAAAACACTTCATAATATATCTTACATCGTAAAAAAAAAAAAAAAAAAAAAATAAAATAAAATAAAATAAAATTATTATTATTATTATCACTTCTTAAAAAAATAATATACATTTAAAAAAATATTTTACAAGTTTCTTCCCTATGGAGATTCACCCCCACTTAACCATGTAGGTTCTTAGCATGTAAATAGGCTTTGTTACAATACAATGACTTATCGATACCACATACCCAAAAAACCATATCTCATTTCATAGAATATTTGTTCATATGACAATTTATTTAATTAAAAGGGCATAACTACTTTTGAGATAATTTTTAACCCTTAATTTGTGATACTATTAAGAATATTTTATAATATTCCATGGAAGTTAAATCCTTACCGTCCCCTAATAATTATTGACAATTAACTTAAAATTCTAGAAACATACTCCAAAATAGACACATCTATCCATGTAAATATAATTTATTATGTTCATAGGCATGCCTATTTTGAATTAGGGCTCCCAATATTTTAATTTAATTATCAATAATTATTAAGTGGCCATTAAATTCCATCCATGAGTGGGAATATTATGGTGATCCTCAAAAATAGCATTGAAAAATTGCAAGCCCTTCAAAACCTTAAAAAAGGGATACAAAATGATAGGCAATTATTGGTGGTATTAGAGATAACAATCAATTTATAAATTGCCAATCATTAAGAAGGATATATCTACTTATGATCTTGCATAAAATAGTCACAATGACCTTGCGCACTCTCGAAATCACATTCTTGTGAAGATTCAACAAAATCATTCAAAAAATAAGATTTCATCAACAATAGCCCTTCAATGTTTCTTTGTGTGTCTTGAAAAGAGAGCAAGGCCAAGCTATGCAAGTGTTGGTTCTCAAAAGGAAGATGATACAAGGGCAAAATATATAAACATTGATTAAAAGAATCTTGAGGTTGTTGTGGACATGAATCTAAAAAGTATAAATAATTTGTAACAAGGACCTAAGTAATAGGTGTGGCAATGGAGATTGATCAATCTATGGTAGTCGTGGATCTTGATAGTGCAATGTTACATAATGTGTCCTCAGTGTTTTGATTCAATGCATATTGTTGATTTTACTATCTGCTTCTCTAGAAGTGAAGATGTCATGTTGCACTTTTTTATCTTTCTTATAGACTTCTTGATAAGAAGAATGATGATATGGTTCCATTTTTTATGATTGTTATCCATTCTTTTTCAAATTATTTATCAATTTTCCTCTCTAACATAATAACACATGCCAATGTTTGTGCTTGGACTTCCATTATATTTGTTTTTGAGGAAATTTTTCTTGCTATTATGCTCATAGACACTCAAAGAGGGAATGTGAAAAGCCCATTAGTATACTTTTCTGTAACCTAATGAGAGTGCAAGACCAGCATATACGAGTTTAAATATACAAATGTTGGTGATGAAGACACAAAATTTATGAATGTTGTATAAAGCATTTTTACAATGTCATGACTTGGAATTTGAAAATTAGAAAAAATTTGTGATAAATGATTTAGGCAATATTTGCATTATGATTTCATTCCATTGGAATTGAGGATTACTACACATAATTGTCGTGAACAATTTAAGCTGAATTATTAGTGAAATAATACAATCATTGGTTAGAGTAGTTGTTTGAAAAACTAATTAAAATTTGTGCATGTTGAATGTAATTCAACAAAATAGTTTACTATGCAAGAGTCAACGTGTGTGCACGAGTATGAGAAAAGAGTAGTAGTGCAATGACAACAATTTAACTCAAGCTTGCCTTAATGTGGATGTTGATATGGCACAATATAAGTGAATTAATGCAAGCTCACAATGTGGAGAAGATTAATGATAGAGTAATGGATTTCTCAATTTTAATCTCATGCCTAATTAAGTTTTATACATGGGTTGTTACACATCACCCTATTAATTCTAAATGTAATTGAGAATCTTGATTTCATGGAACCAATACAAAACTCGAGGTAATTTATATCCTTGACATGGTTGACATCGATCATTCCTTCGTTCATATAAATGTGTATGCAAAACAACCTTTAGAGGATATGATGTGTTAATTGGTTTGTTGGTTGATCATCTACTAATCTAGTGATAACAACACTGAATAAGTGAGTCAAAGTGTTATGAATTCATTAGGTGAATATTAGAATTATAAATTGACAGTGGTTATTGGAAATATTAAAATAAAAAATATGGGCATGGAGAAGTTAGTTAAACCCACACAAATGGAAAGACAAGCATGCATTATTGTGTAGCACAAGTCAAGTTAGAGAAGCAAAAACCAATTGAGCAAAAGGAGTCCTCAAGCGCACAAAAACACATATGCTGACATGGTATGACTTTGGGGTTTGAGCACATTATACTGATGTAGAGCAAATTGTTGGATTAATTACATCATCAAGGTTTACTATCCAAGTTGAGTAAGGGGATGCAACACAATTGCCATTAAGCACAAAAGGGAAAGATTTATGAACAATTATACAATTTGTTGCAATTATTAATTTTTAACAATGTCATATTACATAATTGTTCCTTAAGTTTTGATTCCATGAATGTCATTAATTCTATCATCTTCTCCCCTCAAAGTGACAATGTGGTTTTGCACTTTCTTCTTTTTATTGTAAATTTCCATACCAATAAGGATGGCGACATGTCTTTATTGTTGATGATCATTTTTCATTGTCTCTAGAATTTTCATCAATCTTCTTTTTTGCATGCATTCTATTATTTGTGTTTTCATTGCATTGGTTTGTGAATTATTACTACTAAAATTAGCCTTTATCACTTTAAGTTGGAGCTCAATTTCTTCAAATGTTTTCTAATGACTTTAGGGCTTGAAGTGTGATGTCATCCTATGATCTATTTTATCATTTTCAAATCATTGCTTGAATTCTTTTAGTTGATTCCATTTGTATTTAGGGTTTTTATTTCCTCTTCAAATTTTCTCGTGCATCACTTTGTATATAATCCATGATTCCATGTCATGGGTACATATATATGTATTCTTAACATCAATAACCAAAACCTTGATAGCGATCATGTCACCCTTTTTTTTTCATGGTGTAAAAGTTCAATGAAAATGACTCTCACTAGATTTAAGTTTAAAATTTCAATTCCCCTTCTCTTATTTTAAGCAACCAAAAAAGGGGCAATTCATAGAACTTTTACACCATTGAAAAAGAAAAGAATATGACATTATCACAATAAAAGTGTTGGTTATTGATGTTAATAATACATAAATATGTCCCCATTATAAAGATTAAACAATTTGTTGTGATTATTGATTTTTGACAATGTCATATTATGTAATTGTTCCTTAAGTTTCTATTCCATGAATGTCATTAATTCTATCATCTTCTCCCTTCAAAGTGACAATGTAGTTTTGCACTTTCTTGTCTTTATTGTAGACTTCCATGCCAATATGAATGGTGACATGGCTGTACTTTCCATGATTATTTTTCATTGTCTCTAGAATTTTAATTAATCTTCCTTTTAGCATAAAACATTATGGCATTTGTGCTCGAGCTTCCATCATATTAGCTTGTGAATTATTACTATTGAACTTGGCCTTCAACACCTTAAGATGTAGCTCAATTTCTTCAAAGGTTTTCGAATGACTTTAGGGCTTGAAGTGTGAAGCTATCCTATGATTTCTTTTATCATTTTTCAATAATTGCTTGATTTTTCTTAGTTGTTTCCATTATTATTAGGGCTTATATTTCCTCTTCAAGTTTCATGTGCATCTCTATATCTATAATCCCTGATTTCGTTCATGTCGGGGGACATATTTATGCGTTCTTAACATTAATAACCAAAACTTTGATTGTGTTCATGCCACTTTTTTTTCCATGGTGTAAAGGTTTTATGAATTGACCTTATTTTGGTCACTAAAAAAAGGAGAAGGGATATCACAACGTAAACTTTGAAACGGGAACTGATACTGTTAGTTGTTTTGTAGAGATAGCAAAAAATTGACCCGATTTTGAAAAGGGGCGATGCAGAACACACATATTTTTTTTAGAGCATAGTTTTTAGCACTTTAAATAACCGATACGATTACCATTTCGTAGGGGTAGTAAAAATGTGATCCAATTTTGAAAAGTGGTGATGCAAAATACACCTTTTTTTTTTGAGCATATTTTTGACACTTTAAATTTTCTTAAGTATCAAATATAGATATTTGTTTTTAAATGTTAGTGATTTTCATGCTGATTTTGAAACATGTTGATGCAACATACCTTTTTTTAGAGGACTTATTTTTCACACTTTAAAATTTATTATGTCCATTTTTTTTTTTAATGATTACTTAATGAATTTTCAAGTTGTTTTTTTTTTTTTTAAATGTTGATTACTTAAAATATATATATATATATATATATATATATATATATATATATAAGGACAAAAAGAAATAAAATAATATATCTCATAAACCATAAAAGAATTTGGAAAAAAACAAAATAAATATATATATATAAGTAAGTTAAAAAAAAAAAAAACATTAACAAAAACTAGAGAGAGAAAAAAAAGAAAAACAAACAAACAAATAAACAAACTAGATTAAAAAAAAAAAAAAAAAAAAAACAAAACAAACAAACAAACAAACCTCAAATTATAAAAAAAAACCAAAAGAATAAATAAAAAATAAAAACAAACTAGAAAAATTAATATTAATTTTAAAAAACTAAAAAAAAAAACCCTCAAATTATTAAAAAAAAACCAAAAAAATATGAAAATTTTAAAAATATATATTTCTTTTCAAATAAAAAAAAAGAAAGATAAAAAACATTTAAAGTTTTAAAGAAATATGTATTTTTAATTAAAAAAAAATCCTCTTTATTAAACTTACATTTTTTATTTAAAGACAAATAAATTAAAGATTAAATTTTTTTAATTATTTTTCTTTTATTTAAAAAAAATTATTAAAAAAATTTAAACAATTTTTAATTTTTAATTTTATTTTTATAAAAAAAATATTAAAAAAAAACACATTTTTTTAATTTAAAAAAAAAAACATTTTTAAACCATTTTTTTTTACTTTTTTTTTTTTTTTTTATTTTTTTTTATTTTTTTAAATTTTCATTTTTTCCTTAAAAAAAAAAAAAAAAACGGCTTGTGGCCCCTCCGCTCGCCCGCCGCCCATGGTGGCGCGACCCTGGGCGGAGGGTTTGCGTGCGTGTAGGCCCTCCGCGTAGGGCCGTGCTAGCATGGGCGGCGGAGGGGCCACGAGCCTATTTTTTTTTAATAAAAAAAAATCGTTAAAAAATTGAAACTTTTTAATTTTTTTTTTAAATAATATTTTAAATTTTAAATTAAATATATATATATATATATATATATATATTTGTTTTAAAAAAAATTATATATATATATATATATATATTAAATAAAAAAATTGTTTAAAAAACAAAAATTAATTTTTTTTAATAATATATATATTTTAAATAAAAAATACATATTTCTTTATAAAGTATAAATGTTTTTAAATATATATATATATATATATATTGTTTTCCAATTTTTTTTAAATCTAGTTTATTATTATTATTATTATTATTTTTGAGTTTTTGTTAATGTTTTTTAAATTTTTCTATTTTTACTTTTTATATATATATATATATATATTGTTTTTATTTTTTCCAAATTTTCTTATGGTTTATGATTGACATATATATATATATATATTTTGTTAATTTGAAAAAACATATATTTTACGTCATTTTCATAAAAAAATTTGTGTTTTAATATTAATTTTACTAGTTTTTAAAAAAAAATTGGTTAATGTTTTTTAAAATTTTTACTTACTCAATTATATATATATATATATATATTTATTTTGTTTTTATTTTTTCCAAATTCTTTTATGGTTTATGAGATAATTTTTATTTTATATTTTTTTTTAAACATTTTTTTTTGTCCTTTATATATATATTTTTATATTTGTTTTTTCAAATAATCAACATTTTAATCTTAATTTTAGTAGTTTTTAATTTTTTTTAAAATCTTGTTTGTTTTTAATTTTCATTTATTTTTACTTTTAGTTTTTTGTTAATTTTTTCTATTTTTACCTAAATTTTATAGTGTTTTTGTTTGTGCCAATTATTTATTTATTTATTATTATTATTATTATTTCTTTTTCTTTTTCTTTTTTTTTTAATGTTTTTTAGGGTCATGATAAAATATTTTACGCCATTATTTCGAAATGTTGAAGTTTTACCCTTGAAAAAAAGGTGTTATTCCAGCATCAACACTTTTCATTTTAAGGGTGTTTTTTGGACAATTTTTGCACAAAAAATTGGTTTTCACTACTATTTTTAAAACATGTTGAGAATTTACCCTAGAAAAAAAAATGTGTTATTCCAACATCAACACTTTTCGTTTTTAGCATTGATTTTGATGTTTTTACGAGGTTTTTTTTGCCAAAGTTCTCGTTTTGAGTTTGTAGTTCCCGTTTCAAAGTTTACATTGTTATATCAACATTTTCAACTAGAATCTATCAAGAGGCATTTTAGATAATGGAATTATAGATATTTGCAACACACCAAACCTCATTTAATAGCTTAATGTGATGGGGTATCTACAAATTTCACATTGTTACCATATCTCTCAAGCTAATTTCAAGCCCATGGTCATATGTTGTTTGTTGAGAGCTTTCCAACAACTACAATTTTCTCCATTTACGAGCTTTAGGCCCCAAGAGATGACCCTAGGAAGACTTCCTCTTTCCTTACCACATGATGTTTGTACCTTGGACACGTGCAACATGATGTGGCATCCTCGATGCACATGTCACTTTGATATTTGCATTTACCTTTGGCACACCTAATTAGGCAATCAAACTATTATTATGGTAGGGGGTTTCTCAACCCATTCAAACCAATCCCCAATTTTATATATATATATATATATATATATATATATATATATATATATATATTTAGAACCATGATGTCAAAGTATTAGAAATGTGTTGCACCAAAGCCTTTATGGGAGCCCCTTTTTCAAACTTTTGCTACTTGAATACTTTTCTCTTTCCTTATATTGGGCTAACAAGCTTTCTCATCCCACTCCATGAATCCCTCCTCTAACAATATTAATTAAATATTAAGTTAAATTTATAGTATGATGAAATCTTATTTTGTCAATCAATCTTTTGGAAAAAAACCTTTTATATTGTATGAAATATACATGTTATTTATAATCGGTGTCATTGCACTGAGAGGCGCTCTCCGGCCTAGTGTGGTAGAGATGTTGTAACGTAATGTAATGTAAACATTTTAACTTTCTCAAAATAAAATAAAATAAAAATAACCCTATAAAAATAAAGTAAAAATGACCCATGGTATTCGTGTGGAATATAGCCTATTTAAAGGGGGAAATTAAATCAGCCTAGATCCATCTTAACTCTGGATCTGTCAAGCATCGAGAGGGATCAAATCTCTTGACATGCAAACCTCTTTTAAAGTGAAAAGAGATTTGACCCCTCTCGATGCTTGGTAGATAGAGAGTTAAGATGGATCTAGGTTGGTTATTAAATTGTGTCACTCATTATTAAATATTGTTATTTTTGTAACAATTATAATAATGCTTTATTTACCCTATTCAAACATTTTAATTCAAATATAAATATAGTTTATTTTATTTACATTTTAAAATCATTGTATTATTTTCCTTTTACCATGGTGAATCAATAACTCTTTGGATAAATTTAGGTGAGGCCCAAGATCAAACCTAGAGGTTACCATTATAACACCAAGAGTATATCCAACAATCAAAAGCTCGTAAGCCATATATACTAAGAATTTATGACTCAGCAAGAGTTGAGATTCCACAAGGGTGGGGGAGCCTACTCCTTAAGCCTTATCACAATAGGGCAAAGATGTTACCCCGTGGGATTTGAAACCGAGTGGAAGGGAAAATATCCCATTGTGTCAACCACTCACTAGTCACATGAGGAGAATTAAAATCATTATGTTATAGTATTAGTAATGTACTGCATGGAGGGCTATAGGAGACCTTTTATTAGACCCTCTACCTAGAATACTTTTTTCTCTTCTTTGATGTCTAAAGTCCCCACATGCTTGCCACATGTTGCACTAGTGGGCGTTCAATCGACTATTTCATTGGATTTTTCAGATTGGCTACGTGAATCCTTTAACAACATTAATTAAATATGAACTTAAATCTATAATGCAACACAACAAAGTATTTTTATCAAAATATTATTTATTTATTTATATTGTTTTATCAATATCTCATTCCCATATTATTTGTGTCATTATTTTAAAATTATATTACATATTATTATTATTTTTTATTACAATTATGGCAATTCTTTATTTATCAAAGGAGTAGGTTGTAGTGCGACTTTTCAGAGATTCTGGTCATTTGAAAAGCGCACTTTTTCGACGCTGCGTCCACATCATTGGAAGTCCGCTGACATTATCAGAACCCCTCTTCGTTACCGTCCGTCATCTGCTCCGTTACTGTTCTACCTGCATGCATTAACTCATTGATGCTCTTAACTCGTCGCTCACCATTAACTCGCCAACTTTGGGCCGCGCTCAATTTGAATTCGATTCCTTGCATGCCGTGCTCAGTTCTGAATCCACTGGAATCCCCTGTAGCTCATTGCTTGCCCAGAGTGCACCCCTGCATCCCTGCTTGCCCAAAGCATCGACACAGGTGGAGACCGATTGAGTGTGGAACCAGGTATTACACCCCCTGCCCCCTACTTGATGCATGGATTACTGATTTGGTTTCTAGAGATCAAATTGGCCACCTCTGTTACAAAACAAAACAAAAAATCAGATTCATTCCTCACAATGTCCAAATACATGGCCAAATGGCATTTGAACCAACCTGTGTTATACACTTAACCACTTTCAAGATTCTATCATGGCTTCCCCTTAACGACTTTCGAGATTCTATCAACACCGTATCATTGGAATAGTAAGAATGGTTAAACGTTAAATTCATTTCTTCAACATTTAAATATTTCTGAAAATCCATACCCACAAGTTACATGCTCTGTTGCTGCATCTATTCGACCATTTACAAGATCAATCTTACAAATAACCGAAAACAAAGAAAAATACCTGCTGTTGTATCTACTCAACCCTGTACAACGTAAAATGTTTCAAATGACATTTACAAAATTCTATCACAAGAATAGAAGTATTGTTTGTTCTGTGTGATATTGATGCAGTTGAGTTGTAAGGCAAATTGCATGTGCGCCACACTGTATCATTGGATTATCAAGAATGGTCATATGTTAAATTCATTTCTTAAATATTTAAATATTTTTGAAAATCCATACCCACAGGTTACAAGGTCTGTTGCTTCATCTATTCAATCCTATACACGAGAAATCTTACAAATACCAAAAAACGAAGAAAAAGACTTGTTGTTGCATCTACTCAACCCTATACAAGAGTATTCTTACAAAGAACCAGAAACAAAGAAAAAGAGAGCACAGAGATAAACAGAGATGCATAGGATGCTTCACTCGACCTTCATGTCAGGCCTAGGGCCAAATGCCATGACTCTCACATACCCTTCATTATCTAAAGGACAATTGGGGAACTAACTCCATGTCTTTTCACTTAGGCTGTAAAATACCACCTCCATCACCCTCATACATCCATTGAGGATAAAGCAGGGGCGATCCCCAACTCCTATGCAACTCATAAATGGGCAATCCATAGAGATGTGAATATTATACAATGTCCTGTTAACATCCTCACACAAGGATGGAGGCATTCTGGCGACCTCTTTCTAGCATGATGATGAAGAAAGCAAAAGAAATGCCACAAAACACATAAAAACTACAAGGTATGAAACCTTTGAATGTAACAAATAGGCTGGCTCCAATGTCCACCTAGACATCCTCACTAAATTTATTTAAACAACATGAGCCTGAAAATAGTAGTGGAGCTTAAGGAGATATCATCCCACTCCAGTGTGTACATGAAACTCCAAAATTCGAGCATAGCGGTATTAATCTCTGCCACAAAAAGTTGGAAGGATAATATAAAGTCTAACACATGTTCCTCACATAGGTATCAATAAGAATGAGGTTTGAAGAAAATATCAATAAGTATACATGTATGTACACTGCATAATATAAGGTCAAGGAAGCTCGTGAAGGTTGACCTTTGCCTTTGGCCTCCATTCTGACCTTGCCCTCAGAATTTCTGATCTATCATCTTGCAATCAAAGCAAGTGTGCAAATTGCAATGTTTTTTGAAGGTTCATTTCTCTGTGAAAATGAAACGCATAGAGGGAAGGCAAGACACCAAAATCAAATCTTTTAAGGAGGCATTTTACTTATGCAATTAGCTTTATTCCTAATATCTATTCAAATATCAGTATAGAGGAAATCCAACGCTCTTAGCAATATGAAACAACCACGTTGTTGTCCCCTGTTGAAAATTGTTCATTCTCCTCCCATTTATTTCATTTCAGATTTCACAAAGCATGCCAAGAGCCAAGCAGATCAAATTATTGGACAAGTAGGCCCCCCTATTTTCACGGGAGCATTTACAATGTTGGGTCTCGCTATAACTTCCTCCCTTAAAGTTATTTTTGGGTGTGTAATCTCAAATCCCATTCAAGTTCTCAGAAAAATTGGTGGTATTGTGTCGATTTCATTATCCATTTTTGGGGTTGCCCTGGCAACATTGACAACAAATATAGCAACCAATGTAGTGGCACCTGCAAATGCGTTGGAAAACCTCAATCCTTCTTGGTTTACTTTCAAACAGGGCACTTTACTGACAGCTGTTCTGGGAATTGTTTCCAAAGGAGTGAAACAATGATAGTTGAAATTCCACAAATTCAACCAAAAACAAAGAAAAATATCTTTAAGCAAGAAAAATATCTTTAAGCAAGAAAAATAGGTGGCCTTTATGCTGGAGGAGAGAGAGAGAAATAAGTTTGCGAAGTGTAAAAGATCCTATGTTCACCTATAACACATAGGTTCAGAAAGAAGAAGAACATAAAATGATGCTTGAACTGTGAAAATAAGTTGTGTAGGGTAGTCCCCATGATTTGAAAAGGATATGTTTTAGAAATGACAAAGAATAAGGCATTCCATTGATGAATCTTATAATGAAATTGCCAAGTCCTAAAAAATTTGAATGACAAAACCATTGAAACATGAAAAAAATTGATCCAAGTATAAACTCGCTGGGGTTTTAGATCAATTTGTCTAGTTGTTGATAAAAAAAAATAAAGTCCTTATATGAACCCAAGAAGAATGATTTAACAAGTTAAGGGTGTTGATGGTCCTCCATAGAGCACATATAGATAATATTTGAAATGACAAAGAATAAGGCATTCCATTGATTAAATATATATATATATATATATAGGTGGATGTTATCCATATTTGCATATTTACAATGCAAAGCCCCAACATACCCAACAATATTTCATGAAGCAAGCCTTTACGTTGGGGTAGAGAGAGAGGAAATATTTTGTGAAGTGAAAAAGATCATGTGTTCACCTATAACACATAGGTTCAAAGTCCCTCACATGAAGAACATAAAATGGTGCTTGAACTGTGAAAATAAATTGCGCAGGTTAGTCCCCACAATCTGAAAAATATATGTTTTAGAAATAACAAAGAATAAGGCATTTCATTGATGAATCTTGTAATGAAATTGCCAAGTCCTAGCAAAAGCTGAATGACAAAACCATTGAAACACGAAAAAAATTGATCCAAGTATAAACTCGTTGGAGTTGCAAATTGATTTGTCTGGTTATTGATCAAATTAAAAGTTGTTGTATAAACCTAAGAAAAGTGATTTAACAAGTTAAGGTTGTTGTCCTCCACAAACCACACATATATAATATTTGAAATGTACTTCTGATAACGTTTACAAAGTTATGATCTTGTAGAGAACAAAAAATAAATGCACATCCTTGAACTAGAGAACCGATTGAGTCCATATACATGTGATTCGATGTATATGGACTCAATTAATTCTCTAAGAACTTGTTTATCATTTGTTTGACCAAAAGTGCTGAGAAGTTTCAGAGGTAATAATCAGGGCAGAGACAAAACCAATGTAGGATGTTAACAACCATAAGCTCTTTCGTTACTACAACACCTTGCATAACACTTCATCATGACAACTTGCTTTACTTTGCATGTTGATAATCACAATCATTATGTGGCATTTCACTCATTTGATCTTCCTTTCTTTCCTAAAGATGTTTCCTTAGAAACTAGAAAAATGTTCTTATCTGGTACAAGCAGATGTTTCCCTGAGGCTTAACAAAGAAGAAATGTTACTAGAGCAGCCACCTTTTTCACATGCAAAACCGTGCCATGAACCTTCATTCTAGTTAAAGAGGCTACTTTAAGCTCCAAAATATTGAATAAAGTCCTCATCAAAGGAGAAGTCCAGGTCTGCATCCAATGTGCTGGCAGCACCAATTCCAAAATCAAAAGGACTGTTGAACCCATAATCCACTGGTAGGCCATCAAATTGAGGCTCAAAGTGGTTCCCAACAAGATTTCCAGTGACACTGTTGAAACCATCCCTTTGCCAATTAGTTACATCTCCACAGAGACCAGTTGAACTATTGTCCACTAGTAAGGGAGGCCCAAACACTAGACCTGCTTAAAAATAGGGGGACCTAATTGTCCAACAATCTGATCTGCTTGGCTCTTGGCATGCTTGGTGAAATCTAAAATGAAATAAATGGGAGGAGAATGAATAATTTTCAACAAGGGACAACAACATGGATGTTTCATATTGCAAAGAGCATTGGATTTCCTCTCTACTGATATTTAAAGAGATATTATGAATAAAGCTAATTGCAGAAGTAAAATGCCTCCTTAAAAGGTAAGATTTTGGTATCTTGCCTTCCCTCTATGCATTTCATTGAAACCAATTCTATTGATTGAATGCAATATATGATGTTGTATCATGTGTCTATCATAAGAACACAATGATCAATTAAAGATCGAAAGCCCCAAATGCTACGACATGCCCATGTTCTTTCCATTGAAGGCTATTTTTTTTGTGGGACCAAATGCAATAATTTTTGTTTTACCAAATGCAAGCATACTTGTAGTAGAAAAGTAAACTGAATATGTGAGTAATTGATATATTGGTTTAAGAAAGAGGTCATTTTTGTGTTAGGGTAGTTAGAGTAAACTTTATTAGGTCAAAGTCAATTTACAATTGATAATTTATGAGTTTCAGGTTTTAGTAACCCATGGCTTTATCCACGGTATTTCAATGCATTGTAGCGTATTTAAAGGCACGATGACTCTGTTGTCTGGGTCATTGTGAAAGCATGGTAAAAGGGAGGGGGATACTGTAAAAATGCCAAAGATTTTGCCAATGTTATAATAAAAGGCTTGACTATTTCTCTATAGAAGTACCCATATTAAGTGAATTGCTTAAATTGTCTCCTATGAATTTGTCATGGTTTATATTTATTGTGTGTCTAATATATTTTTATATATCT
Source organism: Pinus tabuliformis (assembly GCA_031772625.1). Classification (NCBI taxonomy): domain Eukaryota; kingdom Viridiplantae; phylum Streptophyta; class Pinopsida; order Pinales; family Pinaceae; genus Pinus; species Pinus tabuliformis. The sequence goes on from CM062817.1 coordinate 395,840,233, forward strand.
GTCCTTTTTATAACAACTAGTATCAAATATTGATAATGTATCAAAGGAGTGGGTGCATGGGCACCCAACATGATACAAACCTATGTAGATCACATATGAAGCTATGAAACATATGGTTCTATGAAAAGTGGGCCACATAAGAAGGATGCGACGATGGATCAATTGAAAGGGTCTGTTATTGTTACAAGCTCATTCAACAATTCTTCTGTTTGCAGAATCCTTTTACCTTGTGAGACAAACCTGTGACAATCATCACAAAATCCTTAAGAGAATTTATTGTTCATAAAATTTGCTTTTCTCAATATTCCTACTGTTTACCATTAATTATACTCAGCTTCCTGGTTAAATCCTCAATATTTTGATTCAATTACAAACATCCTACCAAGTGGGTGAAACACACCAAGTAAATGACAAGAGAAATCTATGGAGTAAAACAATATTACAGAACCTCAAGCATGAGGGTTACATACCAGGTAAAGATCAAGATAGTCAAGTTGTAGATCATTAAGAGACTTTTCAAGAGTAGCCCTGACTTTGTCAAGAGACATATTCGTGCACCTGCCCAAATCCCAAACAGAAACGATAATGAAAAACCCATTATATACAGGTCAGGGCTGTTAGTTTAGAAGCAGGTTGGTTAATCATAGTTTCAAAGTGTCCTATATGCTAACTGGGAGATCAATTTACAATGTGAAGTAGAAAAGATATAAAATGTTAAAATGTAATACCTACCAAAGTTTGGATACCACAAACAGATCCTTCCTATCAATCCCTGCATCCATGGTAGCCCTCAGTCCATTGCCAATCTGCAAAACACAACTAAGAAATCAACCATGCAGAATTCAACATATGATCAACATCCCACATTGAAAACATAGTGTTATTGCAATTCATGATTACCTTGGGGGTTTTTAGCATCTTTGAATTGATGGACAATTTGTACATATAATGAGCATGCAGAGTCCAAACCAACACAATGAGGGACTTTTACAAGCATATATCTAAGGGTAACACCACCAACTTTACTTCAAGGTATACATTAGTTGCACAAAAATGGATAATTAATGAAACAAACTCTTTATTTCATATTCATCAATCCCCACTAGAGAAAGTAGATATGTCTCCCACATGCCATAGTTGCAGATATGGATCCCTTCCCAGGCTTCGTTATTTAAACTTTACTTATAAATGCAACTATTTATTCTCTTTTAAAACTTCAGCTTTTAGATTCAGCTTCCTAATATGTTTCCACATTTTTTGCAGACTTTGAGATAACATGGATAAGAAATGGAAGACTATCCTGGGCGTTGGGGTGCAAGACCCTAAAGACAAAATCATATTTTGTAGTAAAGATTTATTTTGGTCTGAAGTATACAAGACGAACATGAATATTGATCGGGTTGCAAAAATTGCTACACAAAGAATTATTGATTTTATTCAAGGAGAAGCACTTTATCTAGATGCTCCATGTAACTTCCATCGTTGAAAAACCAAACCTCCAAGCTCAAGGCCTACTACTGCCTTATGATGGGAACTGTAAGTATGTTAGAAAAGCCTTAGTTACATGTTGATATTAACAATGCTTTATCATTTGTCATATATGTTGACATTTCAAAATTTATTTTGTAGTTATCATTACTCATATGGTCTAGAGGGCAAGAGAGAAGAATGGAAAACCAAACCGAAGCGTTCAATTGTCAAAAAGAGGGGTTGCCAATGCCATTTTATTATAAAGGTTATGGTTCAAGATCTTGACACTGCAATAATAACATACAACATGTATGATCATGAAGATGGGCAAGGATGGCCTTGTCATGGAAAACATGATAGTTTAGGTGATGATGGTCCTCAGAGGAAGCCAAGACTTTCTAGGGACATGATTTCGTATTTAGAAAGTTGTTTTTTTCTTCAAGTGCCAGTTGACGTTGTTTGTAAAATGCATATTAAGAAATATGTTGACATAGATGCCACAACTCGGGATAGAGATTTTTTCTTACGCATAAAAGATATTGTAAGCATCTATAATCATCTGACAAAAGAAAATTACCAACTGCATAACAAAGATGAAATGAGTGTGAATCTCTGGTATGAAAAACACTTTATGATTTCTTCTTCTACCAGAAGCCCAATGGTGGAGAGATCCCTTTTATAGCTAGAATACAAACGGAATGGATGCTGGAAACTATGGTCAAGTTATCCCACAATAGCTTGATAGCCATGGACTCAACATTAAGTACAAATAAATATGGGGTGAGTATTTTTCAAATGATTGCCTCAATAAAATCATTTTAGTTATAATGATTCAATATGATTAATGACTTAATTTTTTATTTTTATTTTTTTAATATGATAGTATCAGTTGTACACGCTTGCGGTGCTTGATGAGCAACAAAGTGGGGTGCCAGTTGCATGGGTGGTGATGTCACGTAATACATCACAAGATATAGCGATAAGGCTGGAGCACCTCATGCATATGTGTTTTCAGCTTCGTCCTCACTGGAAGGTCAATGTCTTTATGGTTGATGATGCATTGGCTAAAATCATTGCTTTGAGGTAACATTAATATTCTTATTTGACATTGCAAGTTGCATTCATTCTAAATATTTCTCACTTAAAATGAATTAAATATGGCAGGAGAATCACCAGATGTGAAGTGATCTTGTGTATTTGGCACATAAGGAGGGCATGACTAAAGTATGTTAATTGGTTGGCCAGTAGTTCAGATAAAAAAGAAAAAGAGATGTTCAATGACCTTGGTTATATCATGAAAAATTGTTCTAATGATGAAGTGGATAATGCAATCAATGGTTTTTTCACCAAATTTGCAACCGAGGAAATTTTTTTTGACTATTTCCACAAGAATTGGGTTGTTGGTGACAAGATTCGAAAGTTTGCATACTATTTTTTTAATTCATATGTTTTTTTTTTGTAACATAGTCGGTTGCTGTATTATATTTCAGAAAAAAAAAGGAAGGAGGCTGAACTCCTGAGGTACATAATGATATGCCATGAAGTGCAAGGAGAGGAGGGGTTACAGTTTGGATAAAATTCCTCCTTGAACTTGCCTTTTGGGCTTTGAAGAAAACTGAACAGAAATAAATCCTAACAAACTGGAGCAACAAAAGACAACATTTGCAAAACATAGTCAATCTATATTGATGTGGCTGATCTGCCGCGCTGTAGATTCTTTAGGCTTGTCATCTACACTGGCTTGCTTGATGCTTGATGAGCTTGTGGGTACTGCATTTCGCTTTTCCATCATATATTTCAGTATTTCAATGGATTTTTCAGTGTGACTGCACCTGTTGGAAAGTTGGTTGAACTGCTCTTGCAGTGAAGAAAAAATTAATATCAGCTTCATATTTTTCATTGATGAGGTGATTTTGATTGTCAATCTTGGCATCCAAGATCTTCTGGTGGACTCGTATCTATTCCAACTCGGCCTGGAGATCGGCACAATGGAGACAGTCCTCACTCCTCGCCATTGTTGGAGATAGAGGATGAAACTGATAGCGCTGAATAAACCAAGGGTCAAAAGTGAATCACTACACTTGGAGGTGGACTAAGGGAATAAGAGAAATCATGATGAGATGAGGAGCAACCAGAGGTTCGGGGGTCAGATGAGAGGCTATAGCGAAAGAAAGAATTGAGGGCCGCAAGGAGGCGAGATCAGACTAGGAACACAAGACGACAGGGAAGGGGAATGGCAGAATGCGAGAATGGAAGGAAGGGGGGGGATATAAGGAGGGAAAAGAGCACAGAGGGTCTAATAAAGGACAGGAGGGAAGAACAAAGGAGGGGTGAGGGAGATCATGGGAGCGGTCTAGCGGAGTCAGGGAGGGATGGGCGATTGGAAGTAAGTCGAATGATTGAATGACGGTTAGCATGAGAATGAGATTTTCTAGGATATGCCAGATCCCAATGCACATCTTAGCCTTGAAGTAGATTTGAAGGATCTTTGACCATTTCCAAATGTCAAGATTCTCAGGTTTACTGTAAATCTGATTGAAACAACAATAATTCTTTGTCATGGTAAGTAGTGCAGAGTCTGCACAGCGTTGCAAAGAAGGCTACCCAATGGCCTGGTACAAGCTCTGTTCGTGTGAAAGTCAACGTGCTTGTTGAGGGTGTGAAGGATACGGAGGAAACACAAATCCGTCATTGATTGGCCTAAAATTTGACATCGAATAATGGTCTGTTGGAGGAGAACATTGGGAGATTTCCTGTTCTGAGCCATTAGGCTGATGACTACCGTTGAGTCTCCAAAAATCAGAGCTGTACCTATACCAAGTTTACTGAGCTGGATGAGTCCCTGATATAGGGCCAAAGCTTCTGCCCTATTGTTGGAAATGTGCCTAAGTACCCATTCATAAGAGAGTATGCGATCCCCATTAGCGTTGAAAATGACTCCTCCTGCTCCTGCAATTCCAGGATTTGACTTTGAAGCCCCATAAAAAAAAAGATAATAGTTGTTGCAATTTTTGAGCCATATTGTAAACTCTTCTTCCTTTAATCTAATTTTCCATTTATGAGGCACATTGCTATGCTTGTTACTAGTAGTGTTGCCATTCTGGTTACTGTTGTTTTTATCCAGCAAGTAACCAATGAAATTTCGCTCTTCAACACTTAGTTCAGTGATATCTATGTTTCTTTGATTCTTAACGGAGATGGTTTCTAGGGCGAGACTCCTTGCCTTGTTGCAGAGATTTCTTGTGGTTGATTCCTTGTCCTTGAATACTTTACGATTTCTAGCCATCCAAATGTTCCATAACATAGTGTAAGGAAGGGTATCCTAGACCCTTTTAACTATGTTATTCTTCTTTTTCTGCCATGGATAATTCTTTTTCCATTGATGGAGAACTTCTCCTATGGAGTCTTGATTATTCCAAGGAATTTGGTCGATGTAGGATAAATTTCTCCAGCAAGTGATAGCAAAGGGACAAGCAATGAAGAGATGTTGAATGGATTCTTCGGCGGCTTGACAATTGGGGCAGTGAGAAGGGCCACTGATGCCTCACTTTTGCAAATTTTCTGTAGTAAGGATTTTCCCCTTAAGAAGTGTCCAAAGGAAGAATTTAATTTTAGGAAGGGCCTCAGATTTCCAGACCGCTTTCCAGTAATTCCATATGGGCGTGGGATAGTTACTATTGTAGATGTACTATGGAGATGAGATTGAAGTAAAGATAATCTTGCCTTGAGATCAATGGGAATGGCTGGGAAGGACCACCCTAACCATAGATGGGAGTGGGGATCCCACTGGGAAATCTGATCCAAGTGATGGATGCCTATGCTATAAAAAAAGGATAGAATAGGATTGACTCTGTCATGACTATTTATAGGTTGTTGGTCCATAATTTTTTCAGATCCAATCTTAATATCGACACCTCCCTTGGGGACCTTAGAAGTGTTCTGAGCCATGAAAGGAATTGCTCTTTTGAATAAGCGCCAAATTTAGAAGAGTCTCTGTTAGGAATATCGTGATCAAGTAGCTGCTATCTTGGGAAATTTAAATATTTAACTTCCAACACCCTTTTCCACCAGGAAGAAAGACCGGTTATAAATCTCCATGCAATCTTACCTCTGAATGCTAGATTGAGGAATTTAGGAGATCTGATTCCAAGACCTCCTTGGTCTTGGGACTGAATAACCTGCTTCCAATTAACCAATTTGAATTTATTTTTGTCATTTTCCCCTCCTTGCCAGAGGAATTGGCGGAGGATGACTTCCATTTTATAGTAAAAAGAGGCCGGAGCTTGATGTAGAGAGAATTGATATAAAGGCAGAGAAGAAATCCCTGATTCGAGGAGGATGAGGCGACTAGTTGGGTTGAGCCAAATGGAGCCCCATTGCTACACTTTTCTCTTCATCTTGTTAATAACGGTATCCCAAACTTCTGCCTTCAAAGGACCTACACTCACTGGCATGCCCAAATAGATGAAGTGAGTCTAGTCACAGTTGCAAGAGACTCCAAAGGTATTGGAAATATTGTGAAGGACCTGTTCTGTTGTATTCCATCCATAAATGCAGCTTTTCAGCTGATTGACCAAACCACCAGAGTACCTCATATATTTGTCTAAAAGAGACTTGAAACACCGGTCTATTGTAATGGAAGCTCCTCCAATTAACAAGGTGTCATCAGCAAATTGTGAGTGATTTATATTCTTAACTCCATTCCCAAATTTAATGCCTGTGATGAGGAGAAAAATAATGTTGTGGAGTCATACCACAGTTATCTCAAGACAACCTTTCTATGTGATAGACAAAAGAAATGTTCTCGTAGGATGGATTGGCTATTCTATACTCTAATAAAAAATGTTGAGACATGTTATCGATTCAAGGAAATTTTGAAAAAAAGAAGGATATTTGAACAACCTCAAGAAAGAGATGTAGCTTGAATCCTCAATTCCAGATAGTGATTGTAGGCCTCATGAGAGCATATCTCACGCTTATTGGGTGAGGAGTCAAAGTAAACCTGATAAGAAATATATTATCATATGGCATTGCACAAATTTTATCACTTGTGATTTCCCATCGTCTATTCGTGGCAACATTTGCAAGCATGCCATAAAGGTAGATTCATTATATTCCCCCTTAATGGATTCAGAGCTTTTATTGGATCACACCACACCTAATACATTGAATGCCTCTCCTGAGATAAGTATAGAGGCACCAAACCTTCATGCAGATGCTAGCACAACTATTATGGTTGATGACAATGTTGAAGAACTTAAGTTGGCTAGAGAGGAGTTATTTGGCTACCTAGACCTGTTTCAGAATAGTCCTCCTGCTACTTTGAGCAAGACAAAATAGTTGATTGATTTGGTTAAAAATTGGTGGATGATGCCAATGTTCTTCAAATTATGGATTATGACTTTAGCCTTGGGTTGGGTGCTTATGAGTCGTCTTTGAAGAGGAAGAAGAGTTTCCTTAGCCCTAAAAAGAGAAATAAAATAAGAAAAAAATGGTAGCTTGGATATTGATTTGAATGCCCCTGCATCTGAAGATGAACCATTTCAGTTTCAACACCTCAACAAGCGAGGTCATCCTTGCTCCAACAATGCATCCTCTAATATTCCAAGTAAGTTCTATAAAGAGATGAGATGCTATGGGTTTGATCTTAACTGTGTGCATTGGTTGTTGTTGATGTTATTAATGTAGTGTTTGAATTTTTGCAGGGGTGCACCATCCCAATAATGTGCCTTCACTTGAAGCACATAGACAAAAGCACCCTCGCTCTATTTATCACATGAGGCAAGGTGCATATGAAGGGAATCCTAATTAATTTAATATATATTCTGATGTCGGTATTATTTCACATGATATTATTTGCTCTCATCGAAATTGCAGTGTTATCTTACACAAACAACAACTTCTTCAATGGATCGTCCTCCATCCGAACATAATTGGCTCATTCATAACACCCAAATTGGTGATTTGCCAAGTTTGTTGCTATGTGTTTGCTTTTAACTGTGTGCACTGGTTGTTGTTGTTTTTGTTAACGCAGTGTTTGAATGTTTCCAGGGGTGCACCATCCCAATATTGTGCCTTCACTTGAAGCACATAGATAGAAGCACCATCGCTTTATTTATCACATGAGTCAAGGTGCATATGATGGGACTCCTAATTGATTTAATTTGTATTATTATGTCGGTATTATTTCACATGATATTATTTTCTCTCATTGAAATTGCATTGTTATCTTATAGATACAACAACTTCTTCAATGGATCATCCTCCATCCGAACATGATTGGCTCATTAACAACACCCAAATTGGTGATTTGCTAGGTTTGTTGCTATGTGTTTGCTCTTAATTGTGTGCACTGGTTGTTGTTGTTGTTGTTAACGTAGTGTTTGAATGTTTGCAGGGGTGCACCATCCCAATAATGTGCCTTCACTTGAAGCACATATACAAAAGCACCATCTCTCTATTTATCACATGAGTCAAGGTGCATTTTATGGGACTCCTAATTGATGTAGTTTATAATTTTATGCATGTAATAATTCACATGATGTTATTTTATCTCATCAAAATTGCATTTCTATCTTACAAAAACAACAACTTCTTCAATGGATCATCCTCCATCAGAACATAATTGGCTCATTGACAACACATAATATTGTTTGACAACCATTTGTTTGTTATATAAACTGAGATTCCACATACACAATGAAGAAGACAATCACTCAACACTCTTTTCCTTGTGCCATTATTGATGTTACTGTTCTCATGGCTCCCTGTAAAGAATCCTCCTTGAACAAGGTTGAAATTTTGCATCCATATCTCATGTATCCAGTCCAAGAGCCCTTGACAAAAGCAATTCACAAGGGTGCATTAGGGATTTAAGTGTCAACTCAAGAATCAAATTTCATTTTAGGGTCTTATACCTACTCTTACTGCACGATATTTCTGCTCCTTTTTGAATGTTGAGTGTTGGGTTCATGGACCTACATGGTTGATAAAAAATAAACCATATTTTCTTTATAATATCAATAAATCCATATCAGCAAGATTCCAAGAGAAAAATGAAATTACATGCATGTCCATTTAACCAACTGAACATGACATATACATCATTGCAAAGTGATTCAGTACAACTAGCAATGTAACATAGCTTTTGCATCCATGATGTAAGCAATTTCATTAAGAGTAATGCTACTAAAAGGGATGCACGATGTGTGCTCCATCTCATGTATACATAATATCAGTTTCTGCTTGGATTTAGAGTAGACTTGATGGAGTACTTGTGATTGTACAAACTGGATATGTTTTTGGTGTTGGCTTTGGTTGGCACTCATAACACTTTGTCTCACCCTTAACATGCACAATGACTTGTCCTAAATACCCAACATTTCAAAGATCTTGTAGCCAATCAAAGTTTTTTTACATGTCTGCCAACATCCAAATTTTCCAACCCATTTAGTACAACATTAAACTGCTTAAAAAATCTACACAAACTCAGGATCCTTGACAATGGCATGGTGTGCAACAATCTTCATATCAGGTCTGAATTTTAAGACATCCTCCCATGCCACACTAGCTTTTGATTGCCCATCGTGGCATTTACAAAATATAAATTGCTAACTCTAATTGTATCCATGTCAATGACATGGACATCTTTGAAGCCCATAAGTGCGAGGGTTTTGGAAAACCACAGAATAAACATCACAAGCTCTACCATGTAACATACAACATTCTAAAATATTCCCTAACGAAAACGATGTGACATGTCATAAAAGAAACAAAATACAAACTAAAGAGTAAACACTACAACATAATTTAGATATTTCTCAGTGCTCATACAAGTAACATAAACAAAAAAATGTACATGGTTGCTCTTCTTTGACATTGCCTCTATATGTACAAATTTTTTTTATTCCATATCTTTACCTGCATTGGTTACTTGCAGAGCTTTGGGGGTAGGAGGGGTTTGAGTGAGTATGGCCACCTTTGGGTTAGCTTGGATCATGAGCAGACATTGATGGATTTAGTGGTCTTTGCTTTTACAATGAAATCAGGCATTAAGAAAATTGATGTGGAAAACTAGTTGGGATGGTTTTGGTTGTTAATCTTGATGAGCATAAATTCTTTGAGCTCTTTAAATAGGTTGACCATAAAACATAGTTTTAAAAGTTTAGACCATGCTTCCTCTATCCTTTAGCTGTCAAACCCAAGGCTTTGTGCTTTTCTTTGATTGCTTAACCCTTGTAATGAGTAAAATAGGGTCACCACACTTCAACACTAATGGTCTCCTTGTAGATAGGTGTGCCCACGTTGCATATCAATTTTATAATTTAACCAGTGTTTAGGGATGATAAATTCAATGTAAATAGTTTAAACCTTTTTTGGCAGATTTTTCCAAATAGTTTTGCCTAAAATCTGGTCAAAATTTTAGAATAATTGCTGAAATTGCAGATATCAGTGGTTGAGATTGCACAATCTTAATACAAGAGGGATTTTTCAGAGTGCTGAATCAAATTCTGCATTCAAAAATTAAATTTAAGTAATAGATAATTGCAATTAGAGCAACAATTATATACTTAGATTCCAATGATAGTTGCTAAAAAAAATCGAAAAATGTAAAATATTTAAACTTGTCCAAATGGATAAATATATTTGAGATGTGACTTCATTCAAATATCATAAATAAGTGGAGTATTTAGATTTAGTCGTATGAAAAAGCATCCACTCAACTAAAGAACAATGAAGTGCAACTTGAAATATGTATTAGGTTACTAAATTATGGGCCACTAAATAGAGAGGGAGACTAAAAGCACAAGGAATTGATCAATCATGAAACTCAAAGTGCATTGCAAAAGCCAACAAATTATCTTGTTAAATAACAACAAACCCTTAAAATACACATGATAAGTGGCATGAAACGTAGAATATATGAGGAGCAACCTATGAATGAGATCCACAAGGCCAGGGCCCAGCAGGGCATGAATTTCAAATCTGAAATATTTGTTAAATGTGGGGACTTCTGTAATTTTAATGTTTGTTTTCATCATTTTAACCAAAGAAAAATGTTATATTTGACACAGAAATTACCTAGTGAATAACAATTTGTTTGTCAAATTCTATTGATGGTTCAGGTGAGCCTCTTGTTTGTGATCAAGGAGCTCAATTTCAAAGAAAATTGATTAGTCTCGAGGTTGTGGTCCAATGGCTAGGTTCTGTAGTTGCAATTAGTAGTTTTTCTCCACTTTCATCAGCATGAAAGTCATGAAATTCATCTCTGTGGTTAATATTAATACTGCACAATAAATCTTGATGGTAGTCCTCTACTGTAAGAATAACACCATTTGTGATTGGAAATGGATATTCTGCTAACGTCTTCTCTAAGTTTTGTGCATAATGTGCAGAAACATCTTTCTCAATGTCATCACTAGACTCAAACAGAAGTGTAGAACCATGCATGATCAATGGTGAATTGACACCCAATTTAGCCTTGAAATCTTTTTCTATGATATCCTTCAGTTTTTCTTGTTGAGTATTCACCTCTAGTGATACAAGTGTCCTTGAACATACATAACAAGATCTGTTGGGTTCAAATGGCTCTACTAGCATCAAAAGCATCTTCCTTGATGGATTTTGTAAACAATATATCATTCTATAGTTCTTTGAATCATTTCTGAGCAACTAGTTGTTTCAAGTACAATTAGACCTGCAATGATTGCATTTGTTGTTGCTATTGCATGAACAATGTTGCCTGCAATGTCTTTCACTTCAAACAAGCTATGCATTTGGATGCCCAAAGGAGCTCGAATATTAGCAGCTGTAGTAAAAAATTCAACTGCTAACTGGTCATCTTTGCCAAATGTCAAACTCCCCATCTCATGTTTTCTTCTTTAAAAAAAATGTGGCAACTGGCAACCATTACCACCACAAATACAAACAATTTAAACATGACATTTGTAGTCTGCAACCTCAAAGCTACTTAACATACAACATATTCACAAGGCATCTAAAATTCATTTTGAAATCAATGAAATTTTCCACAGTTATATTTACAAGCACATTGAGTCACTAAATAACCTAATTTTTTTTAACTATTATATCACAAACAATGCATCTATTACATTTGTTCTTAAAAATGGAATCAGTTGCACATTTTTCCATAAACTTGTCACCAGTACAAAAGACCCCAGTCATTGTAGGTTGGGGAAAAATAGCATATCAATGGGTTCTTCTTTAGTGAAAGAACCATGCAATGATAGCCCCAAGGAAAATGATCACAAGAACACATTCACATATTGGGGAACTATGTTGATGTTGATCAATGACTTCTCTTACAATAGATGGTGATCCGATGTCATCTCTAACACCTCCATCTACAGTTGACATTCCTCTGGAAAGTATATCAGTGGACAACTTATGAATGTCTGCATTGTAATGTATGCTAAAATATTGAAACTGAGAAATCCACATTATTGCTTCCTTGTAAAGCGGTTTTAAATTCTATTTTCGAACTTCATAGATGTCATTGATTTGATTGCATATGAGCTGCGAGTTTGTGAAAACTGTAATATCATTGACAACATAATTTTTCGCCTCCTTTAACCCCTCAACAAGGGCAATATAGTAGCCTTCGTTATTCGTTGTTCTCCCATGCACTTCTATATTTCTATGCAGCACATGATTTCTTGCCACATTATGGAGCACATATTTCACAGTGGCTTGACCAGGATTTGGACGACAAGACACTTTGATGCACATCTTCCACTTTTGCACCATTCTCTACGCTTAGAAGACCTAGAAAATAAAATAATAATAAATTCATATTAGACAAGTAGGCATTTATCTAGCTTATACATTCAAACATTCAAACAAAAGAAAGGGGTCGCTGAAGTCATTACAAAATAAACAATGAACCAAAATAGAATAAACACATAATTTATATGGCCATAATGGATCATTACTGCAGTTTCTAACTTCGTGGGCAATATTTTTCTACCCCAAACCCATCCCTAGAAGAGTTGTTCCACTTCTACCAACTAACATTGATAGTATCTACTAAAAGAATTCAAAAGAAAAAAAAAATGTCCCTCTAATATGGCACTACAAACCCACCTTTCCTTTCCTCTTTCCTGGGCAGGGTGCAAAAGTTGTGGCAATGGATTCACAAACTATGCCCATTGCTACTCTTCTATTTGCAAAAGAAAACAAGATACTGGGGCATGACCTTCTAGATTTGTGTCTGAATGAACCCAGGGAAAAACTATACTCAACAGTTATAAGTCAACCATTCTACCAATGAGTTGATGCCAAAACTTGGGCAAACATGAAAAACACCTTGAATGCCACACACAAATAGATTATGTAATGAAGAGAAAGGGACCTCAAGGTTGTCATTGTTTTATGAAGCTAGCAAAAATAAATGTCATTTATTCACAAATGAGCTAAGCCAAAAGTATAAAAGAATTTGCATGCATTGTTGTTGCCTTAGTTACCCCTCATTTGCTACTAAGTGGATATGGTGGTAGGATGAGGGTTTAGGCCAAAATTTAAATATACTTGACAAACAACATAGTTTCATCATAGTTTCATCTAGACTAATGGGGCTTCATTAAAACCGTGATTAATGGGAAGCTTGAAGCCTGTAAATAGATAACCTATAACATCTCTCCTTTATCCCATTTCCAACAATATCCTCACAGTGAGATGATGTGATGATCTGTGTTGGTCTGTTGGGGATTGGGTGTGATATTGTATTAAGTTGGAAGCACACAATGCTGCAAATTATGTGTTGATGTCAAACATCTATGCTTCATCTAGAAAATGGGATGATGTTGCTAGAGTCAGGAAAATGATGAAAGACAGGGGAATAAGAAAAATTCCAAGTTTCAGCTGGACTAAAGCAAAGAATAGGGTGCATGCATTTGTTGTAGGAGATAGATCTCATCCACAAGTAGAAGAGATTTATGCAATGTTGGAAACACTATCTGAGTAGATTAAGAAGGTAGAGTATGTGCCTGACACAAACTTTGTTTTGCATGATGTGGAGGATGAATATAAAGATGATTATCTGAGCTATCACAGTGAAAAGCTAGCAATAACTTTTGGTCTTATCAACACACTCAATGGAATTCCAATTAGAATTGTCAAGAATCTCCGTGTCTGTGGTGACTGCCACACTGCCATTAAGTTCATTTCAAGAATTGTAGAACGAGAAATTATTGTTAGGGATGCCAACCGTTTCCATCATTTTAAGGATGGAGTGTGCTAAGTTTTGTTATGAAAATTATTATGGTATTATCATTTCTCTGTCATGCAAAAAGCAGACAACATAGTTTTCATACAATGCCATGCATGGATTTTCATGGAATGGTTTTGGATAAAAATGAAACAATGGTAGGAATTCTTTGATACCCGCTCACATAGACTGAGAAAATTGTTGTATGTACTCTGTCATGTGCTACAACTCTTGGAACATAAACTGGCAAGCATTTTGCCATTATATGGACCTGGGAAATGGTGTATTGTCTTTTAGAACAGAGGAATTCAAAGATGTTGAAAAGGGAAATCAAAACTTCAATAAAATCTTCACTGTTCCAATATAAGCATATAGCCTACTCCTTTTCTTAATAGAAGAAGTATTATCCTATACGCATGAGACTCAACATGCACTATCTGCTTGCTTTCATGACGTAGGGGCAGGACGCATAGGGAGGGACGAAGTGTTGAGTGAGCTAGTTATAACGAAGGGGGTGGGCAGATTGATGTGAATGCATGAATGATAACTTTTCTTAGTGGAGCTTGGAATGGCTCAAAAGTGTTTTTGGTTCTAAGATTGATTCACCATGGCAATGTCTATGTGAACCTGCTTTGGAAGAGCCGAAAATTCTCTAGGATGAGATTTTTCAAGGCATATTTGTTAGTAGGATGAAACATGTAATTGAGTCAGGATTTGTAGAGATAAGCAAGAAAATAAAGTTTGAGGAATGCGTTGCAGCAATAGTGACATCTACAATTTACAATTCTTTTCACAAAGATCAACAACTAGTGGAGGTTGGTCGACTGAGAAAGGGGTTATAAAGGGTGTTGAATCCGATCCCAAGAATCGTGGGGTAGCATTTAGATTTATGTCAGCTAATGACAAAGACTAGTTTCGTTGCCTTGATTCTTACTTTGAAACTGAAGTGAGTGAAATCAAAGATACGATAGATGAGGGGTTGAAGAATATACTTAAAGATCTGATAAGTTTTCTATTACACATATATATTTTTCAAGGGTAGAAGAATTAGCACCTTACTTGCAAGAACAATGCTTTGACTGTATGTTAACACAAATCGAAGAGCATCTATCAAGTCTCTTAGCAACTTTGATTAAAGAAAATGAAGACTGAGAAGACATCACAAACAGATAATAACCAGAAATTACAACCCCTTGCCAACAATTTCATGCCATTCAACAGTCAATCATGGAGAGCTCAGGGCTATGAAAGATAAAAACCAATTCTAAGGCCATTTGAGCATGTTGTAGAAATACTTTCAACTTGGGTTCCAATCTCTCTATCTTTAAATGCCCACTCAGAGTTTCACGTTGTAGCGTTGAATGATTTCATGCGGGTTATGCTTCACCCTCCCTCTCTTGACCGCAAGGGTTATGCGGGTTATTGCAGGTATCCATTTTCATAATCACTCAAGTGGAAGGATTATTTTCATGGGAAAGCTTTTAGTTGCTCTTAATTTTCATTCAGATTCAATTCCTTTGATTCTTGGTTCTCCCCTAGTGGAAAGGGCTCTTTTTGTGGGAAGGCTTTTAGTTTTGTTTTTATTTATTTTCTAGCTGAAGTGGTGTTTAATGCCATGAAATAATCCTTGGCTGGCCCAAAATGTGACCCTAAGGACTCTAAGAGAATTGAGAAGGATTTTAGTTTTAATTCTTCTGATTCTCGGATCTCCCCAGCTGTGGTTTGTGTTGAATAATTCTACATTGTCAGGAAAGAAGGATCCTCAATTTTTAGATGTTTCATGAATTCGTAAGTGCCTTGCAAAGGCAATCTCGAATAGCCTGTGCAGAGATGCTCCTTCTATTAAGAAAAGGAGTAGGCTATAGGCTTATATTGGAACAATTAAGGTTTAATTGAAGTTTTGGAAGTTAAAAATTATGATCTAAAGTAGCCTCATCATCCTCTTTTGACCATCTTTAGATGGACATAGGGCTCCTATTTCTTTATGAAGAATCCTTACAATTAAGGATAGAGGCACTTCAAAAAGACCTTATCACCTAAGTTAAAATACCTCTGCGGCTTGAAGGGACAAGAACTGTAGTCCAGATCAAATTTTCAAAGTCTTAACCATTCCAGATTAGCGACGATGTTCTGAGCAAGAAGGTTATGTTCAAAGAAGACCTATCTCTGCAGCTTTTGTAATTGTATGGCATCTTAAGACCGAACTTAGTAAGTGTTGTAGACTTGTGCTCAAGGCTTAAAGAAGTTTGACGTGTTATTTGTATACGAGTTCTTAAGCCTGCCAACATTATAAGAAGATTAATGGAAGGACTAGATCTAAACACTGACAATGGAAGTGTAAATACATGGTTTGAAGATGCAAAGTTCATTGTGTCGATGCTCGATGGTGGACAAGATGCTCTGTGGTTCTGTGTGCGCGTGGAAGCAGGGGATGTTGAGATGCAGATTGCTCGGTGTTGCAGGGGAGGGAGGGTATGGCGGGTAGTTCAAAATTGAAATTGAGCACAACAGAATTAATGTAGGCGACCGACAAGTGAGACGACAGACAGTAATGGAGGTGAGCTTAGTTGAATGACTGGCGGCAGACGGTAACAGAGGGGATTCGACGATGTGAGTGGACGGACCCACGATGTGGATGCAGTGCCAGAAAAGTGCGCTTTTCAGATGACCGAAATCTTTGAAAAGTTGCACTATAGCCTACTCCTTTATCAAATCTTTTTACTTCCATTCAAACCAAATTTCAAAAGCATTTCAATCAAAATATAATTATAATTTGTTATGTTTATATTTTAAATGTCCTAGTCTAACTATTATGAGCTTTGGAGGTTTTTAGGACATTTTTTTTTTCGGTTAAATTTGTTCAAAACTTGATCAGAAGCTGTTGGGATCATTTATTTCATCTGTGAAGTCTACACAATCTGAGTGTCCCAAATATTTTTCATTATGATGAATTCATTGCGATGAGAGGCACT
This sequence comes from Pinus tabuliformis, assembly GCA_031772625.1. Classification (NCBI taxonomy): domain Eukaryota; kingdom Viridiplantae; phylum Streptophyta; class Pinopsida; order Pinales; family Pinaceae; genus Pinus; species Pinus tabuliformis. The sequence continues at coordinate 395,856,901 of CM062817.1, forward strand.
CTCAACTCAATATGGAAGAGATGCATGGTTATGTTATGTTAAACATTTTGACTTGATCAAATCACATAAAAAGTTTTTTTTTAAGAAAAAAACCGTAATTTTATTCAACCTGAAAATCAAGGAAAAAATTACTTTCTGTAAATGCTCGAAATAATTTCTCGTATTAGCCTTGCAATTGATACACTAAATAAAAAACAACAAAAAATACATAAAGTTTACATGATTATGTGTGATAGAAATCACTTGATTTTCCTTTTTTTCTTTTCTTTTTCTCCACCTTCCGCCATACTCCTTGGTTTGGAGCCATTGTTATTATTTCTAACTATTTGTTGTTTTTTGTGGAAGAATCTCTCTATTTGAGTCTAAACTCTCAGATACATGAGATCTCTTGATGCCACCTAAGTCCTTTCCATTAGAATCTCCTCTTTCTGTTGTTCTGGTACCGTGATTTCTACTAATTCTGAAACCTTTTAAGTTGTGACCATTGATCTGGAATAATTCCCATCTGCAACATGTGTTTTATTGTCAAAAGGAGGTTGTGGTTCGGAATTTTGATGATTTTCTTCATCCTCTTCTTTCTCATCTTTTGAACTATCAAGGAACCGCCAACCCCTTGTCCTAGTGTAACACCCCACCCCACATCTACCTGCTTTTACAAGATCTCTAGGGTAAACATGAGCTGAGAGTTACTATGACATGAACTGACATACAAGCTCCAATTATGGAAGTGGGGTCTACTAACCAAAAACTTACTGATACCTCTCAAGGACACCTGATCACCCAAATGTTAGACAACATCCACTAGTGATCTAATCTTGAGCTGGAACTTCTTTTTACCTGACCTCACAGCCCAAACACACACATGCCAAGATGTGGATGCAGCCATAAGGCTCCAGCTGCATGCACAACCCTTCCTCTATGCAGTTGTAGCCAAAATTTTCCAATTTAGAGGGTGCAACTAGAAACCCTAATCTGAATTTTTAGGCCCAATTCTAGGCCATCTGCCTAGAACTAACAGGAATTCTCCAGAATCACCTTAATCACCTACAAGAGTCATTACTCATTGTTCTTGACTCAATTCCTGGTCAAAATTATCAAATAGATGAAAATTATTTAGACAAACACTTTTTTGTCAAGGCACATGTAGGTAATAATGCATAGTTTCATCAGAGAATCATTGAGAAGGCTTGTTGGCCTCTCTTACTAGTTGCAATAACATACATTATGTTATGCTCTTAACCTGCAAAAAGATACCCAAATACAGAATATGCGAAGAAAGATACCCATAACATAGAATAGTGAGAGACAACAACAAATATTTTATTATTCAGAAAGCAATGTTCACTGGCCTCTTCGAGGGGGCAACCTCCAATAGAGCAGAGCTCGATTAAAAAATAAGACACGATGCTCTTCGTATGGAGTCTCTATCCTTTATATATGACTCATACATGCAATACCATGGATCAATACCATGGGTTTTATTAATACCATCTATCTAATACCATGGCCCATTTGCAACTAACTGTGGTCCCGTCATTAACTGCGGGTTAACCACTTACAATTATTAATATGGGCTTTATTGACTCTTTACTATTACTCAATCCCACTACATAAATAAGGGGGTTACAGTGGGACCCTAACATGCCCTCCCCCTTAAGAATAGCCTTGTCCTCAAGGCTGAAGCTGCGGAAACTGCTGAAGAATAGTGGCTGGTTCCCAAGTTGCATCTTCCGGAGAGGTGTCTTTCCACTTGACGAGAACTTCCCTAATCATGCGGCCATGCACGTGCCTTTCTCATGTGTCTAGGACCTGTTCAGGTTGGAGCCAGATTGACCCTTCCTCGTCCAATTCAGGTAGACTGGTTTGAATTCTACAATTGTTCCCAATCACTTTCTTGAGGCATGAGACATGGAAAACTGGATGGATTTTTTGCAGTAGGCGGCAAAGCCAGCTTGTAGGCTACTTCTCCAATGCGTTGAAGTACTTGATATGGTCCATAGAATTTTGGAGATGGTTTCTGACAACCCTTGTCTTTGAGTGATGTTTGCTTATATGGTTGCAGCCTCAAAAAGACCTGATCCCCTTCTTGAAATTGGCGCTCTGAGCGATGCTGGTCTACCTGTTGCTTCATGCGGTTTTGAGCTTGATGAAGATTCTCTCTAAGATGGGCGAGCATGGTTGCGCAATTTTGTAGGAGTTGATCCACTGCTTGTACATTTGAGCACCCCTTGATATAAGAAGCAGGGGAAGGAGGGAGTTGACCATATACTGCTTCATAGGGAGTCATTTTGGTGGTGGCATGATAGTTGGTGTTATACCACCATTCAGCCAGAGGTAACCACTGTACCCAAAGATGTTGCTTTTCTAAAGTGAAACACCTAAGGTAGGTTTCCAGACATTTGTTGATGGCTTTAGTTTGACCATCCGTTTTTGGATGATAAGAAGTACTGAGTTTTAGTTGGGTGCCTTGTAGCCTGAAGAGTTCCTGCCAAAAATTACTAGTGAAGATCAGGTCACGATCGGACACAATAGAAGTGGGCATGCCATGCAATTTGAAGATCTGATCCATGAAAGATTGAGCGACCAAAGTCGGTGTAAACGGGTGGGGTAGGGCACAGAAATGAGCATACTTCGAAAGTCTGTCCACAACCACCATGATGACTGACTTGTTTCCTAACTTTGGAAGACCTGTAATGAAATCCATAGAAACCTCCGTCCATATTGCTCCCGGCATGGGCAACGGTTGTAACGTGCCTGGTGCTTTGACGGTCTCCCCTTTATGGCGTTGACAGACATCACATTCTGCTACAAAAGTAAGGATGTCCTTTTTTCATGCCTGTCCAAAAAAATGATCTTCTGGTGTGAGCATACGTCTTCTGAAAGCTTGAATGTCCTGCAATGGGGGATGAGTGCAATTCTGCCAAAATGCGACTTTTGAGGGTGGATGTTGGTGATATTACGACTTTGTCCCTGTAGCAAAGAATCTCATCCTGCCATGAGTAGCCCTTGGTGGAATTTGGATCCGCCTGCAATTGAGAAATGAGTTGGGAGAGCCAGGGATGTGAAAACCATTCCCTGTGAGCCGCTTCAATCCATTCTGGAATGGGAAGGGAAATTGCTAGCAGGGTACTTCCCTCCTCAAATTGGCGAGATAATGCATCTGCTACACTATTTTCTTGCCCTTTCTTGTAAATGATCTCATAATCATATCCCAGCATTTTGGCGAGCCATTTATTTTGTTGTGGGGAGGATAGGCGTTGCTCCAAAAAATATTTAAGACTGTGATGGTCTGTGCGGATTTGGAAATGTCGCCCCAATAAGTAAGGTCGCCAGGTCTCTACTGCATGTAAAATGGCCATCATTTCCTTCTCATAGGTAGATTGGCCCAGATTCTTCCCACTTAGTTATTGGCTTGTGAAGGCCAAAGGTTTCCCTTCCTGCATTAAGATTGCCCTAATACCCGTACCCGAAGCATCACATTCAATGACAAGAGATTTGGTGAAGTCAGGGAGTGATAAGACTGGAGTGGAACACATGGCATTTTTGAGAAGCTGTAAATGCTTGTTGTGCGTCCTCATTCCAGAAGAATGAATTTTCTTCAGGAGTTGAGTGAGGGGCTTCGCTATGCGACCATAATTGTGGACAAATTTGCGATAATAGCCTGTGAGACCCAAAAATCCTCTCAGGCTCTTCAAGGTCTTAGGTTGAGGCCAATCCTGCATTGCCTGGATCTTTTTGGGGTCCACCTTGACACCTTCACGCCCCACAATGTGGCCCAAATACTCAACTTCTTCCATGCCAAATGAACACTTGGACATCTTAACAAATAATTTATGCTTGCGGAGCAGTTGCAAGAGTAGATCTACATGCTGAAGATGTGCGGCCCAAGTGCAACTATAGATGAGGATGTCATCGAAGAAGACAAGGACAAATTTCCTGAGATATGGTTTGAGAAGGTGGTTCATAAGGCTCCGAAAAGTAGATGGGGCATTACAAAGACAAAATGGCATGACCAGGAACTCATAATGGCCTTCATGAGTTCGGAAAGCAGTCTTTGGAATGTCGATTTCCTTCATGCGAATTTGGTGGTAGCCTGAGCGAAGATCCAGCTTAGTGAAGAATTGAGCCCCATTGAGTTCATCCAGCAAATCATCAACCACCGGGATGGGAAATTTATCTTTGACTGTCAACTTATTGAGGGCCCTGAAGTCTGGACACATCCACCACTCCCCATATTTCTTGAGCACCATGACCACCGGTGATGAATAAGGACTAATGCTGGGACGAATGACACCTGCTTCCAAAAGTTCCTTGATTATTTTTTCTATTTTATTCTTTTGGGTGAACGGATATTTGTATGGGCGCACATTTGGGGGTTGGGCCCCTGGAACCAAGGTGATGCTATGATCATGTTCCCCTCTCGAGGGTGGAAACTCATGAGGCTTTTCAAAGACCGGCAGATGGTTATTTAAAATCTGTTGCATCTCTGGATGAATCGGCAGAGACTTGGTTTCGACTGCCTAGATGGCATTAAATTGAGCTATAACTCCATGATGGCCCTTTTTTAGCAATTTTTCCATCCTATGCGAGCTGATGATAGAGGGAGCTCCCGCCTGGAGTCCACGGAGGGTATGTGTGGAGTTGTTCTTCTTAAAACTCATATATAACTCCTGGAAATCCATTGTGATTGGCCCAAGAGTGCGAAGCCATTCTGCACCGAGGACAATGTCTCACCCTCCCATGTGTACGGCAAACATGTGGGTCTTCAACTGATAATCCCCCATTTGAAGTTTGACATTTTCACAGCGGCCTTCACATTTCATTGTGTCCCCATCCGCAATTTGGACTTGGAAGTTAGAAACTGCTCGTACAAAACAATGCACTGCTTCCGCGACTTTTTGATGGATGAAATTATGTGTACTTCCACTATCAATCAAGACTACTATTGGGCGATGTTTAATAAAACCTCTGATTTTGAGAGTTTGAGGTGAAGAAATCCCTGCCAAAGCATGCAGCGAAATAACTGGTTCGTCAAGGACATTGTCCTTTTGGTTGTCGTCTTCTACCACCTCATGTTCCTCTAGTGGTGGATCTTCCTCCGATGAGCTGTAATTAGTGGCATCAATTTGAAAAAATTTGGGCTCCTTGCATTTATGATGTGGGGAGTATTTTTCATCACAGTAGTAACATAATACTTGCTTTCTTCTTTCGGCCATTTCTGCAGGTGACACCTTTTGAACCTTAAGTGTTTGAGTCGTGCTGTGAGCCTGTGGGGGGCGACCCTTAGCGGTGAAATTTGGGCGACTGTACTGGGCTGCTAATGCACGTTCCACGTTACGAGCTACCTTGCAAGCCTCCGTCCATGTGGGAGGGTGGTGCAGTAGGACGTGGGCTTCTATGGCTTCTTAAAGACCGCTGATAAAACATTCCGTGTAGAACACATCTGTGAGACCCCTAGTGCAGAAGGCTAAGGCTTCAAAGGCTATAACATATTCATCCACTGTGCCAGTCTATTGGAGCTTAGTAAGACGACCCAAAAAAGAAGATTCCTGGTCAAAGCGTTCTGTAAGAGCTTTTTTGAAGGTGGTCCAAGTCACAAAAGTTCCATTGCAACGTTGATGCCATTCCCACCATTGCCACCTTTCATTGTCCAAGTACATGCTCCCCACCATAAGCTGAGTCTCATTTTCTAAGATGTTATTCAGATTGAAATACTGCTCCATTTGTGCTATCCATGCTGCCGGGTGAGAACCATCAAATTTATGCATTTCCAACTTGGGAGGTCGCGGACGGGATTGTTGGTGGGGGCCCCAGAGGTGAAGAGAGTGGCTAGACTCACCCTCACTGTGTCCATTGCCAATATACGCCTCCTCGTGGGCTTCCTCCTTGCCCTTCGGGATTATGCTAGTTAGTCTGTCAAGTTGAATTTGGAGGGATTGCAAGGATTGTTCAAGTTTGTCCATCCTCTCGTTGGCCATAGCTTGAGCTCTAGTTTCTACCATGCACCGACCTGATGTTCTTGAAATTTGGGACCACCCAATTTTATTTATTTATTTTTTACTCCTAACGGAGTTTTACTCCTTCTTTAGGAATACTGCAGTAACCGAATCCTCAAAATGTCAATGCTGCCAAAAGTCCTATGAAAATCATGCCCTGGTATAGGAACCCCACACAACTACTCAGATCCGGTGGATCTGAGAGATCTGAATGGCGGATCAGATAGCTCTGAGCGGCGGAACAGATTGCTGCTGTGGATCTGATGGATCTAATAGATCGGAATGGCTAGTCTGCTAACTCGGAACTGCGGGACTGATGTCTGCTACTGTTGCACCCCTTTACGCGAGCGGATCTAGAAGAGATGATGCATGATCCTAAGATAGAAAAGGGAACTATGGTCTCGAGGAGTGTCAGGTGCTATAGATCGCAATATACATAAGGGTCTGACAGTATTACTCGGCCCAATGTTTCACGGCTCTAACTAAGGAGTATCAACCGTACCCTTAGCGGTACAACCCGACTACCCTATCGTACGGGCGAGTAATCTCTCCGAGTGCTGTTCTCAGTGTACTGTAGCAGCAAGACGCCCGATGGTTTACTATGGCGAGGTTGTAGAGGAGCTAAGGGGCTTTTGATATACCTAGAAGGTACTTGGAAGACAGTCCGTACGCGGTTCTGTCTAATGCGCTACTACTCGAAGGGGTACCCATAGGGGTTACAAGGGAGTCCAACAAGCGTGACCACCTCTTGTATTTCCTGCGTGCATGCCTCCCCAAATCTGCAGGTTTATGCGCTCAACGACAAATCCGTGGTTTAAAGACGCCGGAACACGTCTCTAGCCAATTTTATTTTTTGCTAAGAAATGGAGATCCCACGGGCCTTGGAAAGTGCTCTGATACCACTTGTTATGCTCTTAACCTGCAAAAAGATACCCAAATATAGAATATGCGAAGAAAGATACCCAAAACATAGAATAGTGAGAGACAACAACAAATATTTTATTATTCAGAAAGCAATGTTCACTGGCCTCTTCGAGGGGGCAACCTCCAATAGAGCAGAGCTCGATTCAAAAATAAGACACGATGCTCCTCGCAGGGAGTCTCTATCCTTTATATATGACTCATACATGCAATACCATGGATCAATACCATGGGTTTTATTAATACCATCTATCTAATACCATGGCCCATTTGCAACTAACTGTGGTCCCATCATTAATTGTGGGTTAACCACTTACAATTATTAATATGGGCTTTATTGACTCTTTACTATGACTCGATCCCACTACATAAATAAGGGGGTTAGGGTGAGACCCTAACACATTAGCTTATGCATTCATACCAAGTAGCCAGTAACTCATTAAGCCATGGAATGGATGCATGACAAGAGCACATAATAAAATAGGAAATATACCATGCATATAACCAGCACTTAACCAAAATATAACCATGACAAAGCAATCATGAAATCATACATAAAATAAAAAATTGTGCTCATTATCCTCAATAAGAATCAATACATAATAACATATGCAAATGCCAACCAAGTCAAGGGCTTCCACGTACCAACTGACGATAGATTAGACTGAACCAAATATTTCTTTCAACCAATCACCCCTGTGCCTTATTTCAAGCATGAATGTGGGATCTCATGGGATAAACCAAAACAAAACCAACCAAGAAATCCAGAGGCTAAACTACCTCAACCCTCAACCACAATGATTTCACCTAATCCAGTGTAAAAATCACCAAACTAACACAAGCTTGGGTGCCTCAGAATTTCCTCACCGTATCCAAAGGAATTTTCCTATCTCCACCCACCTGTTAGGGGCTTCCTAGAGAAAACCATCTCCACCCCTAACCCTTTGGGATTTTCCTGAGACCACCTCTCTCAGATCTGAAATCTTCTAGAAACCTAAATCTCAACCAATAGTGAATCCCATCATACCATGGCTATCCTGAAAATAGCAAAGCAAGGCCGAACCACTATCAATACATGTAAATCCCATACCAATGACAACAAAATAACATGTAAACCAAATGCACGCACCATACATTCAAATCCCTACAAGGAAATCACACTTGCAACCCGTTACTTGCAGAATATTCCTAATGTAGTTGCTCCTTTGATCTTATCCTTGTGCTCCCTTGCTTTCATTTGCTTGTCCTTTGCTTGTCCTTTTCCTGCTTGTATCTAAGTTCTTGTTCTCTTTTCTCTTAGAGCTCTATTTCTTAAAGTTATGAAAATCTAAATTGACAAAAGTTGTCAATGTTACTCAGATGCTCTTTTATCATTGATGTCTAGTTCCTCTTCCTTTCCTTCTATTTTTTCTTTCGTTTTCCTTCATTTTCTCTCTAATTTCCCTTGCATGCATATTCTTGTCCCTTCATCTTCCTTTTCTCCTATTTTTCTTTATTTCTTAAATTATTTTATAGTTAATTCCTTTTTCCTTTTGCCAATTCCAATGTCAATTTCCACTCCCATTAATTAACCATAAGTGACCCCCAACGTGATGGTTTTCCCTTCATTCAGGTTGGAATACGTGTCCCATGACCTTGGTCTTATTTTTGCCTTTATAATGTCCTTCCAACTACATGGAAAATGAACTCAGGATTGTTACAAACCCCTCCCCTTGGGGGGAACACCATCCTTGGTGTTTTTTGACACTTATGACCAATAAATTGTTGAAAATAAAACATGTTGCTTATTGAAACTTTATAACATAGCTCGTTGCAGTATTTACAATGACAAATTACTGAAAACATGACAAACATACTGCTTATTAGAGCTTTATAACACAAATAGATATGATATATACAATGACATATCTATACATATAGATATATATACCAAAAACTCATTTACTTCAACCAACAAATAAAGAATGATATAATGTTTGCATCTGATCAACCATCTCCGATATAGCTTCATCGGGCCTAAAGTGCTCCCACTACACTTTAACTTGCTCTATTGCTTGGATCCAAAGCACGAGTTGTTTCCACTACAATATGCATTGTGGCTCTGGCTGGAAATCTACCACTGGTTCCACTTGCAATACATACCAATCAATCACATGATCAACATCATATACATATCTTTTAAGCAATGAAACATGGAAAATATCATGGACTTTGACCGAAGGCGGGAAAACAAGTTTGTAGGCCACATGTCCAATCCTCTCAAGGATCTCAAAAGGCCCACAATACTGAGGTTCCAACTTGGTGCATGACTCAATCCTCAAGGAGATCCTCTTGGGCTTGATGCGCAAGTACACATGCTCCCCAACCTGAAACTCCTTGAATGCTCTATGTTGATCCACATAAATCTTATGCCTATCCTATGCTTCCTTTAGATTCCTTTTAATAACATGCATTTCCTGCTCCATCTCTACCAACATTTTCAGTCCAATCAACACCATATTCACTGAATCACTCAAGTTGATAGGAGTATTACAACTCCACCCATAGAGAACCTCAAATGGACTCATCTTTAAGGATTCTTGACACCCATTATTATAAGCAAACTCCACCAGTGGAAGATAATCTTCCCATCTCCTCTGTTGATGCATTACATACATCCTCAACATGTCCTAAAAATCTTGTTAACCCTCTCTATTTTCCCATCTATCTATGAATGATAAGTTGTAATGAAAGCTAACACTGTCCCCAATCCTGCAAACAATTCATTCAAAAACCTAGAAGTAAACTTGACATATCTCTTTGATGTGATCTTCTTGGGATCTCCATGCAACCTCACTATCTCCCTAATGAAGATCTGAGCTATCTCTCTAGCTCAATTAGTAGACTTCACTGCAATGAAGTGATCTACCCCTTCTCATTCTATCAACCACAACCATGATAGAGTCATGCTGCCTCGATATCCTAGGCAACCTTGTAGTAAAATACATGGAAATGACCTCCCATTTCCAATCCGAAATCAGAATAGGCTACAAAAAATCAATTGGATTCTTGCATTCAACTTTCATCTGTTGACAATCTAAACACTTTGCAACAACCTCAGCCACCTCTTTCTTCAAATCTAGCAAAGAGTAGAACTTCTTAACAATTGTCAAAGTCTTCTCGTATGCTGGGTGGCCTGAATATGGCTTGACATGGAATTCTCTCAAGATAAGCTTCTTCAATTCACTATTATTCAACACATAAATCCTGCTCTTGAATCTTATCAAACCATTTGTTGTAAGGTGATGCTCCTCATCCCTATCACCTTCACCTTGATGTTGTAATCTCTACTTCAGTTGCTGATACTTCTCATCATGTTTCCCTATATGTAAGATTTGCTCCTGTAAATATGTCCCATAAGAGCTCACAACTGAAATATGATTCACCTGCACTCTGCTACTAAGAGCATCCACGACCCTATTATCTTTTCCCTTGATGTACCTGATCTCAAAATCAAACTCACTAAGAGTAGCCAACCATCTAACTTGCCTTGCATTTAGATTAGGTTGGTCAAACAAGTACCTTAGTCCACTATGATCACTAATCAAAATGAACCTCCTAGAAAGGATATAATATCTCCACATCTTCATTTCATGAATGGTACATACCAACTCAAGATCACGAGTCACATAGTTTTTCTCGTGCTCATTCAACTTCCTTGATTCATAGCAAACCCCTTGTACTTCCTACATCAGGACTCCACCAAGTCCTTCCTTACATGCATCTATACAAACCACAAACTCCTGATCAGGTTCTACAATCTTAAAGGCCAGAGCATTTGTAAGAAAATACTTCAACTGATCAAAGCTAGCTGCACACTCAACAATCCATTCAAACTTATTTCCGTTTCTCTGCAAATATCTGATAGGATAGCCAATCTTAGAGAAGTTCTCGATGAACCTTCTGTAAGAACTTGCTAGTCCCATGAATGATCTAACCTCATCCACATTCTTCGAAGTTGGACACTCCATGATAAATTTAATCTTTTTTGAATCCACTATTATCCCTTCCTTGGAAACAACATGTCCCAAGTAATGAATCTGAGACTGAAATAAACTACACTTGTTGAACTTGGCATAGAACTGATGCTCTCTCAACAATCTCAACACCGCTACCAAGTGCTCTGAATTCTCCTCCTCATTCTTTGAATACATCAATATGTCATCAACAAAGACTATCACAAACTTATCCAGGTAAGGGTGCAGCATAATGTTCATCAAACACATGAAGGTTCCTGGAGCATTGGTAAGACCAAAAGGATCCACCACAAACTCATAGTGCTCATACCTTGTATGAAATATAGTCTTGTAGATGTATTCTTCTTTCATGCGCACCTGATGATATAATGATCTCAGATCAATCTTCGAAAATATTGTTGCTCCCTTTAACTGATCAAACAAATCATCAATCCAAAACAATGGATACATGTTCTTGATATTCACCTTGTTCAACTGCCTTTGAATGCACAATATAAGAGTAGCATCATTATTATTTATAAACAACTCTGGTGCACCCCAAGGAGACGCACTTGGCCTTATGTATCCCTTGTCAAGCATCTCTTTAATATGGAACTTCAATTTCTTCAACTCTAGAGCACGCATCTTTTGCGGTGCCTTAGATGTTGGTGTTGCTCCTGTTACCAACTCAAAAGAGAAATCCACCTCTCTATGAGGAGGAAACTCTAGAATCTGTATGGGAAACACATCCTGGAACTACTATAAGACAAGATAATTTCTTTTGACTTCATCATCCTCAACATCCTTCCCTTTGTCACTAGAAACATGAACTATAAACAATACACACCCTTTCCTATAGTTGCGCTTAACTTGCATAACTATAACCATTCTCACCGATGGAAGCTTCTTTTTTCCCCTGCAATATCCTCTTTTCTCTGTCATCATCTAGGAACTCAATGGCCCTGTCATAGAAAACTACCTTAGTCTTGTGAATAAAAAACCAACCCATGCCCAAAAGCATGATATATGAACCCAAAGGAAGCACATTTAAGTGTGTTGTCCTAGGCATGCCATTAAGCTCAAATGCACAAGATTTCACCCAATGATGAACTCTTCTCTTAGTCCATGTAGCTAACTGCAGCAACCAATATTTTGCATGCACTTATTTATTCAAACGACATTGATCCACCAAGTCAGTACTAACATATTTATGGGTCAATCAAAATGGAAGCAACTTGATCACGATGCTTACCTTCCATCTCAATAATAGATGCCTGATCGTTTGCTTGCCTGTTATCAAGTGCTGCATAGATCCTAAGAATGATTTGACCAACATCCTCAAATTTTTACACCTCTGGAGCACTATAGATATGTGGTTTGCCACCCTGGTACAATGGAAAATCCTTCTTGCGATGGTATTTACCACAAATCCAACACTTCAACGTTTCCCTGTCATTGCCTTATTTTGTTGCTTTATAGGTTGAGACCCATGTCCCTTCTCAACTGTATTAAACTTATTATGAGGGGTTGCATTTTCTTTCTCACATGCATCCTGAGATCTTCCTTTCTTCTTGGGCCATTTTCCTTTCTCATTAACTTTCTAGTCATGTTTGAACGCAGGCTTGTGCTTTGATTGCTCATAACAATGCTTTAACTTTATAATGGCTTTCTCCAATGACAAAGGCTCATCAAACTCAATCTGATATTTAAATGACAATGGAAATCCATTGATGAACCTTTGAATCTTTGCTTTTTCATCCTTGAGGTAGGAAACATACCTCAACAACTCTAGAAATTTGATTTTGTACTTATCATTTGTCATGGAACCCATCTTGAACTCATAAAATTCGTTGTCCTTTCCATCATAATATCTCTGAGAAAGGTGCTTCTTCCTGAAGAGCTTGTAAAACTCACCCCAAGTTATCTTCTTTTCTCTGATGCCTTTGACATTCTCAATATCTTCCCACCATATGTATGCTTTTCCTTTGAGACTAAAGGTGGTTATATTTACTTTCATATTCTCTGATTAATCATGCAATCTGAATAATTTTCGCATACCAAGCAACCATGATTTTGCATCTACTTATTTCTTTATTCCCCTTCAAAAGTAGGAGGCTTGGCTTTCTTGAACTCCTTTGGAAAATATTTTCTCCTCCTATGATTTTGGCGGTTATGTATCCTAGAAGAAGAGTTGTAATAAAACTCATGTGTACTAGTCCGCTTGTCAAGTGTATCCAAAGTATGCCACTCCTCATTGTATCATCTTTTTCCATCCTATGCCTTCTTTGAGACCTGCTTCCATCTGCCCCATTAGTCCTTTCCTCCTGCCTATCTCCATGACTGATCCCCAATTGTCTCTACTTCTGTAAGTCTGAAAGGCTTTGAAGAATCACTGCATTGGCTTCAATTTTCTTTTCTTGAGCATTTGCAAGTCTTTCCTATGCCTCAATAAACATGTTTTTATCTTCTTTACAACTTGTAATATCTACCCTTAGACTCCTCAATGTGTCAGTTAGATAAGGAGAATACTCTTCTCCTTGCTACTCAACTGACTTTTCCCATTCCATTGATTTCACTTCAGGCTTATACGAGGAGTCATGTGAATTGTAATCCACCATTCTACTCTTCATCTCTAATATCTATTTCCTACAAACATGCCTTGTTAGATAAACCAAATAGAAGATATAATTAAAATCATACCTCATTCTATCTAGGGGAAGCTATCTCATCTGCACAAGTTAGTCCAGATTAGCATGATATATATAATAACAACAACAACATATCAACATCAGGACTCAATATCATGCATGAATCAATAATACAAATTGTAACAATAGTTACATGCATAATAATCATAACCACATGTACCCCGAGTTCCAATATTGTAAACCTCGCTTTGATACCACTCTATAACACAAGTACCAGATAAAGGTTTACATGGAACGAAACGGCTCTAATACCATCCTGTAACACCCCACCCCACATTTACCTGCTTTTACAAGCTTTCCAAGGTAAACATGAGCTGAGAGTTACTATGACATGACCTTACATCCAAGTTCCAGTTATGGAAGTGGGATCTACTTACCAAAAACTTACTAATACCTCTCAGAGACACCTAATCACCCAGATGTCAAACAACATCCACTGGTGATCTAACCCTTAGTTGGAAATTATTTTTACCTGACCTTATAGCCCAAACACACACATGCCAAGCTGTGCATGTGCCAAGAAGGGTCCAGCCGCACGTATAGGCCTTCCTCCATGTGGTAGCATCTGAAATTTTCCAGTTCAGAGGGTGCGACTAGAAACCTTGATCCAAATTTTTAGGGCTAGTTCCAGGCCATCAACCTAGAACTGCCAAGAATTATCCAGAATCACCTTAATCACCTACATGAGTCATTACTCATTGTTATTGACTCAATTCCTGCTCAAACTTATCAAATACATGAAAATCATTTAGACAAACACTTTGTGGTCAAGGTACCTGTAGGTCATAAATGCATAGTTTCATTAGAGAATCACCAAGAAGGCTTGTTTCCCTCTCTTACTAGCTGCAATAACATACATTAGCCTATGCATTCATATCAAGTAGCCAATAACTCATTAAACCATGGAATGGATTCATAACAAGAGCACATCATAAAATAGGAAATATACCATGCATATAACCAACACTTAACCATAATAGAACCATGACAAACCAATCATGAAATCATACATAAAATCAGAACTTATGCTCATTATTCTCAATAAGAATCAATACATAATAGCATATTCAAATGCCAACCAAGTATGGGACTTCCACATACCACTCGACCATACATTGGACCGAACCAAATATTTATTTTAGCCAATCACTCTCATGCCATATTCGAAGCATGAATATGGGATCTCATGGGGTAAACCAAAACAAAACCAGCCAAGGCATCTAGAGGCTAAAGCACCTCTACCCTGAACCAAAGTGATTTCACCTAAACTAGTCAAGAAATCACCAAACCAACACAAGCTTGGGTGCCTTATAATTTCCTCATCATACCCAAAGGAATTTTCTTGTCTCCACCCACCTATCAATGGATTCTTGGAGAAAACTATCTCCACCCCCAACCCTTGGGATTTTCTTGAGACCACCTATCCTAGATCCGAAATCTTCCAGCAACCCAAATCTCAAACTAGAATGAAACTTATCACACCATGGCCATATTAAAGGCAAGGTTGAAACCACTGTCAATCCAAGAAAATCCCATGCCAATGACAACAAAATAACATGTAAACCAAATGCATGCACCATGCATTCAAATCCCAGCAAGGAATTCACACATGCAACTAGTTACCTGTAGAATCTTCCTGTTGTAGCTACTCCTCTGATCTTCTCCTTACGCTCCGTTGCTTTCCTTTGCTTGCTTGTGTCCAACATGTGTCCAAGTTCTTGTTCTCTCTTTTCTTAGAACTCTATTTCTGAGAGTGATCAAAAGCTAAACTGATAAAAATTGTCAATTGTTTCTTAGATGCCTTTTTATCATTGATGTCTAGTGCCTCTTCCTTTCCTTTTCCTTTTTCTTTCATTTTCTTTCTAATTTCCCTTGAATGCATATTCCTATCCCTATATCTTCATTTTCTAGTATTTTCCTTTATTCCTTGAATAATTGCCATTTAATGCCTTTTGCCAAATGGCAATGCCAATTGACATAGCCATTAATAAACTGCAAGTGGCCCCTAATGTGAAGTTTTTCCCTCCATTCAACTTGGAATACATGTCTCATGACGTTGGTCTTATTTTTGCCTTCATAATGTCCTTCCAATTACATGGAAAATCAACTCGAGGCTATTACACCTAAGGACTTGCCTCCTCTTCTTTTTTGGTGCGTTCTTCGCTTGTGGATAGGAATTCTTTAGATGACCTATTTGGAAGCAAGTTCAACATCAGAATGTTGTATTCTCATAGTCTAACTCATGTGTCCACTAAAAATTATCATAGTTTAACAATATGTGGTTATGGAGACCTTTACTCAGGTCGATCTCTACGCATATCCTGGAAAAAGTCAATAGACTTTTTGAAGTTTTGTCTAGATCTATTTTTTGAATTTTTCCAAAATGTTGCCAATATCCTACATGACCTAATAGTGCAAAAAATGGAGTAGAAGTTTTGGAATCCTTACCCACACTGACATCATTTGTGCCACCATGTTTAATAAATCAAACCCCAGAAACCATAGGGTAAAAAAAATCCTAACCCTTCCCCAAAACCATGGTCCTTCTTTTAGAAAATTTTCCATGTTGCTTGTTCTGGAATTGTACTATGAAAAACCCTTTAGAACACAAAAATATATCACACTTTGTTGTCCATGAGGAGTGTACCCACTCGTACAAATCCTTTATTTTTGGCCAAAAACCATTAAACCGACATATTACTGCTGAGGACTGTAAATCATCATGAAACATTTTTACCTCATGGGTTTTAATGTCCATTTCTGGAAACTTTTCCATTTGCTCTATAATGTACGGACATGGTATATTTTGAATTAGTTTTTCTTATGAGCCAGCTTTCCCTTTGAGCACATCTTTGAATGATGTTGTTCCATTTTTATTTGGGCTTTTGGATCCTCCCTACATCCTCATATTTAAAATTATTATTGAATCTTTCGTAACACCATAATCGGTCAATCGATGATTGTCTTGGAATACCTATCCTGCATATTCCAAGACTTGGGTTGACATTGGTATACCTAGACTATTTTGTATCAATTGCTTCGGATTGCTACCTAGATCCAAGCCTTGAATCCACAGGACACATGACTTGCCATTAAGGCTCTTAATAAAAATTTGAAACAAATTGTCTTTTTCACAATACCTCACCAAATCTGGAGGAGGCTGATCCAGATCTGGTGAAGAGCGATGCAAATCTAGTGTAGATCGGTCCAAATCGTGTAAAGCAGACTGCCCTTTATCCCATGTCCCTTCCATTGCTACAAAAGCCAGTAAATAATGCCACCCTATGCAATATATGAATGGAAGGCCAAAAATGCATAGATTTGTATATGAAAAACCCGACGACATGATTCTAGACGTAAAAAGTCAAATCAATACAGGGAATATCAAAAGGAGATGAAAAACTTTGGATTCAGACAGGAGAGAGGGAGATATACATTTCGGGAAGCCATATATGAATAATGATAGATTGGATCTTCAACTACACTGGGCAAAAAAGTTTTATTGAGTCTTTGCAAAAGTGAATTGGGTAGTGAGGAAGCTGGTGGGCTCCAGTATTGTAGCAATAATGCTACAACTCCTGGGGCTTCCTATCTCTAATTTTATCAACCCGGTAGTTCGTACAAACTTGGAAGCGACAGTGCTGTATGCACAAGTACTAGCTCTTGTCGCAGCTGTCACTTGGTCAGCTTGCACAAGTCCGCTAGGGCTCAAGCCAACTTCTATATGCTCTCAGAAGAAGCTTGCTAAATGATGGACGAAAGCTATCTCAAAGAAAACTAATCTACTTGGCAAAAATGAACTCAAAGCCAACCAAAACATGGAAACCCTAGTAAACCCTAATCTGACTAGTCTAACCTCTATGATGCAATAGTGAGAGTGCAAATGTCTAAAGATGATGCCATTACTTCTAGAGATGTGAAATGCATGAAATTAAACTACTTGCATCTGAAAAGACATGTTTTTGTATTTTTTCTTAAATGGATGGAGTGATTGTGATTTTGTTCTTATTAGGGTTTGGTTGTGCAGAGGTGGTGCAGAGGGAAGGAAAGCTTGGGAAAGGTCAGGGAGGCTAGGAGAGGTCCCAAGGGATCCTTTGCATCAGTCCACAGAGGTTCCTCACGTTCAGATGCTCAGCAACCGAGTGTGTGGGCTCCTACAGGATGTCTGCAGGGGATCCTACAGGAAACTCAGGAATTTCTACAGGAAGTCTGTTAACTTCTACAGGATGTCCTACCGTGGGAATTTTGGGTGATGGTGAAGTGATGGAGTGGTATAGGGGGATATGTAGGATGGAAATGAGGTGGTAATGGCTCAGCAACATTGAGGTGAGGAGCTGAGGGTGAGTGTAGAGGCAGATTTGTCTTAGAGGAAATAGAGGGAATGGAAGGCAAAAAACAGGGGATATGAGCAGTGGGGTAGTTGAGGAACAAAGGGCTTCGTTGGAGGATGGATAGTTGGTCTGGGCACGGTTCGGGAAGGTAGGAGAACGATGGAGTAGCGTTGCACGGTGTAAATGAGACAAATCATCCAAGTCCTGCAAGTAAAAGTTAATAACTTATGCCAACAGCTTATTAAACCAATGAACAACAATGTATTCGTGAAGGAAACTGATATATGGTACTGAAGCAATGAAGCATTCCAAGAAATTGACACTCATGGACACTTCTATCCATCACCAAGACTGCATTCAAGAGAGCATTAACATGTAAGCAAACGTTTTTGAATGGGCAGCACAGTCTGCGATCCCTGCCTCTAGAAAGAGGTGGATCATGAGCATACAGTCAGCCTGTTCTTTTTTAACTGTTATTCACTCTAATCTACTCAGCCTACTTCCAAACAACTACAACAATTCTAACTGATAAAACCAATCTGTTTAACTTCTACAGGAAATCCAAATCAACAACTGTTTAACCACTACAGGAAATCTAAATCAGCAGCTATACTCGAATGCATGTAAAGGAAAATGGAAACGAAATGCTAAAGGAACAATATTGATACAAAGGAAGGAGGCCTGAGCTCTCAGGTTGGGCCCAACCCCGAGAGCTTTAGGCTCCTTTAGAAACTCAGAATTTGATCCAAAACTGCTTGCTTTTATTCATAATCAAAAGTCTAATGTCATGCCAAAACTGGCTTACAAAGAGCAAAAACCAAATTGACTAACTAGCTGCTACGAAATGACTAACCACTAGCTACAAAAAAATGACTAACTGAAATGAGGTCTTAAGCCCTCTTATTTATACAATTTGAGGACCCAACAGTCCTCCTAAAATTTAGGGACTTGGCTGCCCAAGACTTGTAGTTAACAGCAGTCCAACTTGACTTGCTTGGCTGCCCTTGAGCTGATTGATTCGGTGGCCCTTGAACTCCGAGCTGATGGTGGAGAATTCGAGGTAAGGGCCCATAAATGAGGGGGACACCTTCCTACAAATCCTCTAGCTTGTTCTCCCACGAATTTGGTTGCCAAGTGCTCATTAAGACCTTCAAATTTGTCTCCAAGTTGACCAAAAAGGCTACACAAAGCACCCATTAGACTTGTTGGCATAATGACTAACCAAATTCACTCTATTAACATAAAAATAATCAAAAACATGCAATAAACAAATGAGAATGGTGGACTAAGTCAAATTAGGAGGTTGAATGAGCCCAAATAATTGTACATTTTTGGGGCTCATCATCACCCCCCTACTGAAAGTGTTGCTCATCCTCTGAGCAACCAATCTCTCTCCTCGTCTTTGATAGCCCTGGTGGCTTCCTTGGCTAATCATCTCGGCCGATTTCTCCTTTGGCTTCCCTCTTTTCAAACTTTCCTGTAGAAACTGTTCGCTGGCTTCTTGTAGAACAATCTGCTAACTTCCTGTAGAACCAATTTCACTGATTTTACTTGCTTGGCTGGGGGTGCCTTCTCCTTGAACTGCGCTGCCTGAAAGCTGACGAATCCAACACAAATGGCAAGTCTAATGTATTAAAAAAGCACACACGTACAATGAACTGCTCGAGAATAGATATTGCATGCCAAAGCTGGATGGGAAAAAGTGTTTCCAGGCCTTTAAATCACTGTTTTTCCATTGGTTAACCTTGATTCACGTTTCTGTTTCTGACATGACAATACTTTCCGACTGCGGCAGCTTTCTTTTCTTCATAAAATGCTTACTGCAATAGCAAATATGGGAATAATAACAGATTTGTATCCCAAAGCCAACCCAAATATAACATTAGTTGCTGCTCCAGTCCTGCATGAATCGGCAACATCTTGGACAGGGCTGTAAGCATTACTAGTGTAGTACTCGGTGACAAAACCAATAACAAGGCCAGACCACAAACCAATAGCACCACAGAAGAAAAGCTCCCAGTTCTTTACAACCTTCTGGGCACCAAAATTGAAGATAGTGAAGGATGAAGGCAATGCAACTAGGCTTACAGCAGCAATGCCAATAATCATCACTACTGTGGAGATAATAAGTTGCTTTTCCAATGCAAGCTCAATTTCCTTCACAGCCTTGATCTCAAATATGTTAGTTGCAAACAGAGTTGTGATTAAGCAAGCAATGATACCCATTGAACTAATAAGCAAGGGATAACACATGGCAGTAAGATCATGAGAGTTTCCAAATGATGATATGGATGCAACAACCAGAGCTGCACAAGAAGATTCATCATAGGACCCAAATAGATCTGATCCCATACCAGCGATATCTCCAACATTGTCACCAACATTATCAGCAATGACAGCTGGGTTGCGTGGATCGTCTTCAGGAATGTTCCTCTCAACCTTGCCAACAAGATCAACACCTACATCTGCTGCTTTGGTGTAAATACCACCACCTACTCTGCCAAACAGAGCCATGGAAGAACCACCAAGACCATATTTGAAGATGTTGAAATAAGTTTTGCTAACCATTTCATAGATTTTTCTCCAAGATGTTTTGCTAATTTTCGTTTATCTCCATCTGAATTCGAATACACTTCGAGTGAATCATGTTGCAAGTGCAAGTTGACCAACAACTGAGCGCTCAGATTTCTGCGTGATTTTTTGAGTGAGGTGGCAGAGACATGCGTTGGCCATGCAGACAGTTAGGCTATCGTGAACTGCATGTTCTACTTATGAACCGTATGTTTTCTTCTTGATCCGCTGCACTGGAGTTCAAGCAACTGACACTAACTGTCCGTTTTTTGACTTTCACGTGCATGGCTGACCCATGCGTGCTGCGTGACTTGCTAGAGAACTGGACATCAAGTGAACCTTCCTAAATTCTTGGCTTAATTCCATCACTCCATTCGTTCATGCAGTTCTTGAATTAGATTCATGCAATAGAGGAATAGGTTTTGTCACGTACCTGAAGCCAACGGCTGCTTGTGAAGCTTCTTGCTGCTGCATGCTCTGATTCTTTGATTGCATGAGGCTTGGCTAATGATTTTTGATTGCTTTTCCTTGTGCAGGTGTCCTCTGGCCGGATCTGAGCTGCATGCAATCGTTTCCACGTTCAACTCTGCCCGTTCAAGCTGCTGCTGCTGCATAGTCACAAAACCAGAACTTCCTTTTGCCATTTCTCCCAAACGGTAGATTAGATTGATCTGAAACTCGGTGAGCATGTTCCTACCATCATTATGCATCTCCCATAGCAAATTCGTGATCAATGGATGCACGAATTTCGAGAAAAATGGAAAATGGCTGAAGATTTCAGAGGTCGATTTCTCGGAAACCGTGCATCGGAATCGGCTGAAACTGCTTGGGTAGGTTACCATCACTCACATGCATATCCCCATGAAATAGGTTTTGAAACGGATGCACGGATATGGAGAAAATTCAAAAATGGCTGATGGTGATGGAGGCTGATTTCTTGGAAACCGTGCACCGGAATTGGCTGAAATTGCTCAAGCATGTTGCCATCACCCTTGTACAATTCCCCATAAAACGGTTTGTCAAATGGATGCATGGTTTTCAAGTTATGGCAAAAACAAATTTTGCTCTATGTGTTTTTGCTTCAAGGCACTTTGCATTTTGGTTGCATGGGATGACAAAATGAATTTTGGTTGTGATGCAAGTATAGAGATGATGGAGGAGGAGTTGGAAGACTGCATGAGGACTTCTGAACCCTTGAGGAAGCTACCATGTTCGCCAAACCACTTTTTGAAATGCATGCCTAGTTTCCCACAATTTCTACAGGAAGTTCCTGTAGAAGCACAATGAGAAGCACAAGGAGGTGAAAAAAATGATGGATGAAGGCAAGGGATGGACACACAAGTGCTTGTAGGCCTAATCAACAGATTCCCACCATCAGATTCACTTTTGAAATTGGATTTGGCTCGTCCAAAGGTTCTACAGGATGTTTCCTGTAGAAATACAGAGCTTCCTGTAGAAGGCACAAGAAAGAGTCCTTTGACCTTGATTTGAGTGCTCCTCCTGTCATGAAACATCCTTCTTTAACCTGCAATGTCATTGCTGCAACATGAACTTATTCAATGGAGATTAGCTTTATTTTTCTTTTTCTTTTTTTCTCTTTTTTTTTTTGAAAAACAACTAGGGCGCCTCATGGAGGTTTTCACCCTAATTGCCTGCCTTGGGCGCCTCCAAGGGAGGTTTTCACCCAAAGATCTTATTCTCTTTTTTCCTTTTTTTCCAACCCATTGACCGCATCATGGAGGTTTTCAATCAATGAGCCAATCTAAGGCGCCTCCGAGGAGGTTTTCACCTTAGATTTCTATTTTCCTCTTTTTTCATTTTTTTTCTTTTTCTTTTTTCTCTCTTTTTTTTTTTTTTTTTCTACCCTACCCTACTTGAAAAAACAAAATCATTTTCAAGTATAAGAATACTTCCAATGGAGCCATGTGCACATCGAGATTAGAGACAAGATGATGTGAAGGCTCAGAATGCATGCTTTAACAACTGTCCAAATTTCAGAGACAAAATGATCTGATCTTGAAGGGATCAAACAAAACTGAGGAAGAAAGTACCGCTGCAACTTAGTGACCTTCTGAAACCATATCTCAATATAGCTTTGATATCCTTGGTTCTTTTGCTGATCTGGATCATTCTTCATGTCACCTTCTATCATGACCTTCTGATCTTCCTCTTTTTGTTGATCTTTCTCTTGAGTACATGGAAGATTTGATGGTAACCATGAAGGATCTTTCTTTATCTCTGCTTCTGATGTCTTCTATTTATCAAGTGCAGCCCATGGTTCTTTGATATCCTCTTTTGAATCTTCTTTTGCTGGATGTGATCCTTCAATGCTTTCAAGATGATCTCTTTTTTGCAATGCTTTCCCTGAGCTATGGTGAAGATCATTGAGCTCAAGAGGAGTCATTTGCACATGTGCCTCAGCTTTGCAATTGGGTTGAGCTGCTCCAATGTGTGGGTTTGGAGATGGTGGTACGGGTAGTTGAGTGGAAGTGTGAAATTGAGATGGAGATGGATGGCATTGTGGTTGGGTAGGCATTTGGGGTTGCCTTGGTGGAGGAGGAGGCGATGGTTGTGGATGAGCAGGTGGTGGAGGAAAATGAGCGGGATGAGAGTTGTACTGGGGCCTCCCCTCCTGATAAGGTGCATTCCACTGAGGCTGTGGCTGAGCATAAGAGTGAAATGAATGAGCAACTGGTTGGGCATAATATGGATCTGTGAAGGAACAAGGAGGATATGACCAAGGAGGAGGTGTAGACCAGGAAGGATGAGCAGGGGGACCCCAAGAAGGCATGAAAGTGGCTTGATATG
Source organism: Pinus tabuliformis (assembly GCA_031772625.1). NCBI lineage: Eukaryota > Viridiplantae > Streptophyta > Pinopsida > Pinales > Pinaceae > Pinus > Pinus tabuliformis. The sequence goes on from CM062817.1 coordinate 395,880,231, forward strand.
GGTCATAATAGGTCTCGGATGTCCCTTGCACTTCTTGCTGATAGGATCTAGGTTCATGTGGCCTCCTTTAGTTCATATAATAGAGTGGTTCAGTGGCTCCTTTGGCTCTCTGATATGCAGCTTTGAATCTGGGTAAGGAAGGGCACTGATCTGTAGGATGGCATTCTTCACAGACAAAACACACTTCTATGGAGTACAATGGACATTCGTTCCTAGGATGCTTTCTAGTGCACCTAGGACAAAAAATGGCCAAAGCCCTCTTGGCTTCTTCTTGCTTCTTTTGGATCCGCAAGGTATCCAGTTGCATGGCAAGAAACTGCCTCATATCACTCTTGAAATCTTCTAGCTGATTTTCAAATTCATCTTTGGACAAGATGTTGCTCCCAACATTTCTACTTGTAGCCATTTGCTCTAGAGGAATGTTTTCTTGTTCTTTTCCCCTAGAGGTTCTTCAGATATGTCTTGATGTCCACCCATGGGTTCTTCAATCACAACCATCGAAGAAGAGAGAAGGCTGTGTGAAGCAGTGGGGGTGTTTTGCAATCATTTTTCTAACTTATCTCTACTCCTACAAGGCATGAAATGAAATCTTTTTGCTTGATTTTTTTTTTTCTACTTCTACATGCAAAACTGAAATAGATTGAACTGCAACTAACTATCTTGCTAAAATGAAAATGCGGAATTGAAATGAAAGCAGGAAAGGACTAATCTATTTTGCTCAAATGAAATTGCAGGAATGAAATTCTAGGCTACGCTTGCGGAATTGAAATGCTAATCTACGCTTGCAGAATTGAAATGCTAATCTACGCTTGCAGAATTGAAATTGCGGAATTGAAATGCTAATCTATGAAAGCGGGAAATGTCTATGCTACTTTTGTAGAATGGAAATGAAATAAACTACTTAGCAGAAAGTTGTAGTAGAAAATAGAAGAATAGCAACAATCACCAATACTCTGCCGCTTCCCCGGCAACGGCGCCAAAAAGATGGTGGGCTCCAGTATTGTAGCAATAATGCTACAACTCCTGGGGCTTCCTATCTCTAATTTTATCAACCCGGTAGTTCGTACAAACTTGGAAGCGACGGTGCTGTATGCACAAGTACTAGCTCTTGTCGCAGCTGTCACTTGGTCAGCTGGCACAAGTCCGCTAGGGCTCAAGCCAACTTCTATATGCTCTCAGAAGAAGCTTGCTAAATGATGGACGAAAGCTATCTCAAAGAAAACTAATCTACTTGGCAAAAACGAACTGAAAGCCAACCAAAACATGGAAACCCTAGTAAACCCTAATCTGACTAGTCTAACCTCTATGATGCAATAATGAGAGTGCAAATGTCTAAAGATGATGCCATTACTTCTAGTGATGTGAAATGCATGAAATTAAACTACTTGCATCTGAAAAGACATGTTTTTGTATTTTTTCTTAAATGGATGGAGTGATTGTGATTTTGTTCTTATTAGGGTTTGGTTGTGCAGAGGTGGTGCAGAGGGAAGGAAAGCTTGGGAAAGGTCAGGGAGGCTAGGAGAGGTCCCAAGGGATCCTTAGCATCAGTCCACAGAGGTTCCTCACGTTCAGATGCTCAGCAACCGAGTGTGTGGGCTCCTACAGGATGTCTGCAGGGGATCCTACAGGAAACTCAGGAATTTCTACAGGAAGTCTGTTAACTTCTACAGGATGTCCTACCGTGAGAATTTTGGGTGATGGTGAAGTGATGGAGTGGTATAGGGGGATATGTAGGATGGAAATGAGGTGGTAATGGCTCAACAACAGTGAGGTGAGGAGCTGAGGGTGAGTGTAGAGGCAGATTTGTCTTAGAGGAAATAGAGGGAATGGAAGGCAAAAAACAGGGGATATGAGCAGTGGGGTAGTTGAGGAACAAAGGGCTTCGTTGGAGGATGGATAGTTGGTCTGGGCACGGTTCGGGAAGGTAGGAGAACGATGGAGTAGCGTTGCACGGTGTAAATGAGACAAATCATCCAAGTCCTGCAAGTAAAAGTTATTAACTTATGCCAACAGCTTATTAAACCAATGAACAACAATGTATTCGTGAAGGAAACTGATATATGGTACTGAAACAATGAATCATTCCAAGAAATTGACACTCATGGACACTTTTATCCATCACCAAGACTGCGTTCAAGAGAGCATTAACATGTAAGCAAACGTTTTTGAATGGGCAGCACAGTCTGCAATCCCTGCCTCTAGAAAGAGGTGGATCATGAGCATACAGTCAGCCTGTTCTTTTTTAACTGTTATTCACTCTAATCTACTCAGCCTACTTCCAAACAACTACAACAATTCTAACTGATAAAACCAATCTGTTTAACTTCTACAGGAAATCCAAATCAGCAACTGTTTAACCACTACAGGAAATCTAAATCAGCAGCTATACTCGAATGCATGTAAAGGAAAATGGAAACGAAATGCTAAAGGAACAATATTGATACAAAGGAAGGAGGCCTGAGCTCTCAGGTTGGGCCCAACCCCGAGAGCTTTAGGCTCCTTTAGAAACTCAGAATTTGATCCAAAACTGCTTGCTTTTATTCATAATCAAAAGTCTAATGTCATGCCAAAACTGGCTTACAAAGAGAAAAAACCAAATTGACTAACTAGCTGCTACGAAATGACTAACCACTAGCTACAAAAAAATGACTAACTGAAATGAGGTCTTAAGCCCTCTTATTTATACAATTTGAGGACCCAACAGTCCTCATAAAATTTAGGGACTTGGCTGCCCAAGACTTGTAGTTAAAAGCAGTCCAACTTGACTTGCTTGGCTGCCCTTGAGCTGATTGATTCGGTGGCCCTTGAACTCCGAGCTGATGGTGGAGAATTCGAGGTAAGGGCCCATAAATGAGGGGGACACCTTCCTACAAATCCTCTAGCTTGTTCTCCCACGAATTTGGCTGCCAAGTGCTCATTAAGACCTTCAAATTTGTCTCCAAGTTGACCAAAAAGGCTACACAAAGCACCCATTAGACTTGTTGGCATAATGACTAACCAAATTCACTCTATTAACATAAAAATAATCAAAAACATGCAATAAACAAATGAGAATGGTGGACTAAGTCAAATTAGGAGGTTGAATGAGCCCAAATAATTGTACATTTTTGGGCTCATCAGAAGCATAAGGCCATTCTAGCGTGACTCGTAAGAGTCCCTTCCTCTAAGGGGAGATCACAATAAGAAACATGACAACGAGGCAAACTCTTGAGCCACAAGGCGATATCCATTCCTTATGCAAAAAACTTACTGAACTATGAAGTCCTCGTCATACCTGTTTTGGATACAGCAATCCCTTAAAACACAATCACCCTTAGCGTCAAGATCGAGTTGAAGCTTAATGGCAGCAACAAGACTGAGAACACATGAAGAAACCCTAGCCATTTCATCTCCTCTCCAACAACGTATTATGGCATATAAAATAAATTATATTAAAATATTAAAATAATAATAATAAGAATAAGAATAATTCTAAGGGAGGAGTGGTCTCTAAACTGAGCGACATGATGGTTAAGGTTTATGTCTGTAAAAAATTTAGGTCATACCCTTTGGGCTCCAGTTGACTCATGATGTTAATGGCGTATGCAATGATGGTGATCCATGCACCTGTAAAGGGAATGGGCCAAATCTAGTTAGCAGGGAAGTTTGTTTGGTTAAAGTTTTTGTTTGCAAGTGTAACCTAGCTGCCGCAACCAAATTTTGATGGATTGAAGGGTGATGGCTCTACTGAGCTCGCCAATATGGCCATGTTCATGTCGAAAAACCCCTCTTCTATCGTAGATTCGCTTCCCACTTTCCCAGATATGGAGAATCTTGCCCCTGTATGCGCCGATTTGGGTCGTTCTACAAATTTCTACGCAGATTCTTGTGACCATGGAAGTTTCAATGCGAGTTTGCACAATCATGGTCTGCACTTCGCAGATCTAATGGTAGAACATGATGTAATGACATAATCAATTATCACTTGTTGTTGGCATGTTTCTTCTACTAATGTAGCAACGAACGTGGATTAGGATGTGTGAAATCTCTATGATCTGAAGCCATGGGGTCTAGACACACTCATTTTTTGTGATTTGGTAGCACTTCAATTTGATTTGCCTGATCTGGGTTTTGGTCAACAATCACGAGATATTTCTTGTATTAATTCAGAACTATAGGTGGTTATACATCCTTGTACAAACAATGGAGTTGATCGATCTCAATCAGATTAGATGAGGATAAAAAATAAGGTAGAAAAAATTCATAATTTTATAAAAAAATTAAACAAGAAGACCTTTGTCTACAGGATATGAGGAGGGGATCTAGTGTAAACACTAAGGAAAGATATCCAAAATGATATGGGGATTCCAATAGTGTTCTAAGTGTTGGAATATGATGGCAAAGTGATCCAAGACTCATTTAAGCTAGAAGATTATGGAGTGGATAAGGACTCAACCATAATTTTAAATTTGTGACTGCGGGGAGGCTCATCAACTGTGAAAACTCCTGATATAAATCCAAATAAGCCTAATGGATCTACGTTATTTAAAGATGTTCTAAAAGGGAAGACAATTACTCAAGCTGATCAACCTCAAAGCTTTTCGGGTCCATACATTGTTGAGCAATTGGACAAGATTCCAACTATAGAAGTAAAATCTTCAGAGGTAAAATCCAATTTTGATGATCTTCCAAATAAAACACTATTATGTTGATTTAATGGTTTTTGGCCGACACCCGAGGAATTATATGAATGGGTGTATTCCATTTGGACAAAAAAGTGTAATATACATTTATGCTTAAAAGGGTTCTTCATAGTTCACTTTGAGAACCAACAAGATAAGGAAAAAGTCCTAACTGATAGCCCATGGATTTAGGGTAGACCAAGGATTTTTTTTTACCCCGTGGTTTCCAGGTTTTGATGCCACAAACATGATGGTAACAATGATGTTGGTATGGGTTACGTTGCCAAACTTTCCCCTCCCTTTTTGGCACCACCAAGTGTTGGAGGATATTGGAAATATTTTGGGCAAATATAAAAAAACAAACATGGACAAAACATCAAAAGGATTTTTCACCTTTGTCAGGATTTGTGTGGAGATTGAATTTAGTAAAGGTCTCCCGGATGTCTCTTTATAAAACATGAAATCTAGTCGACACAGATAACACGAAATTTAGATGTCGAACTTGCTTCAAAACAATACACTTGCAGAAACTCTTGTCCTTGAGCAAAAAAGTGCCAAAAAAGAAAAAGAGACAAGCCTCAAAACAAAAGGAATGGCAGTTTCCAAATAGCATGGAAGACGAAGAAGACAAACTCAAGGAAAATCAACCTAATCCATAAGAGCATACTCAATCTGGTAGCCAGCCAAATGGCGGTGAAGGGGATAGGTTTGAACCAATAAAGGAAAGCTAGAAGGGTACTGAATCAATAAATATTATAATTCCAGAACAATAGAGAGGATATTTATCTTTGGCAAAGGAACTTGGGGAAAAAAAGGTCCCATGTATATGAAGGTTCAGACTCAGATAAGGATGCTCCCCAATAGATAGATAACAAGTAGATGAGAATAGTTGCAACTATGTCAACTAAAGGAGTTTGGCAGAAGGTGGAAAGGAAAAAAGGGAAAAAGGAAAAAAGGGGAAGTTAAGTGATCTTTATCACACTTAATCCTATCAAAGTATTTGATCTGGGTGGATATTGGTGGCCACTCGCCTATTCCACTTGGACCCTGACCATTGTTTCTTTCAGTTTTTCAGTTTCCTTATTCGTACCACAATTTACTATTTTTGGTAGTTTTTTGGGTCCTGAACTTCCAGAGCCATTTTCAGGCCCGAAACGACGTTTTTTTTGGGAAATCAAGGGCCAACATTGCCTCTTAACTAATGTTGGCTATTTGAAAATTGTAGTCTTCGGATAGATATTTCTAACGAGGTATTGTGCGTGTCAAACAAAGATCATATGCCAAAGTTACGACCCTGAGAAGTTGATGTACCAATTTACCCAAACGGGGCCTGTTGGACATGGAATCCCCCCAAGGCATGTTTTGGGGCTTAAAGCCCAAGTTTTGACTGAATCTTGTTGTAAAAGCTCTGCGAATTGCGGGTGCAGGGCACGAAAGTATAATAGAGTCATAGGGTTGTCCACCCTAGTTTTGTAATGTAATGTCGGCAGGATAGACCTACCCATGGTCTGCGGACCATGGGATTGTATAAATAGAGTGAGGCTCTAAGTGTAAAAGGAAGAAGAACTAAGATGTAATAGAAGAATGAGAAGTCTAAGTAATTGAGTTGAAGTGTAAAATGTGTCCATGGGTCATTGAGTAGGAGAAGGATTTGCAGCTGAGTGCGCAGAGGCCTAGTAGTCCACAGCTGAGTGCGCGGACCCCTGCAGCTGAGTGCGTAGAGGCCTAGTAGTCCACAACTGAGTGCACAGACCCTTTCAGCTGAGTGCGCAAGATGGGTCGAGTCTGTAACCATTGGAGAATAAAAAAAGAGAACTTTTGCTATAATTATGTGTATCTTTTCCTGGTTCAATGCATGATTGGATATAATTTGCAAATATATTGTGTATTTATTGCATGAACCTGTATGAATTTTTGTATTGTTAAGTATAGCTTAAGACATTTAAGTAGGCGAAGGTGCTTAAATAATACTGGAAGTAAATAAGATCTCGGGTAATAGTGCAGAGCGTGGCCCAGCCCCTGGTTAGGGTTGTGCGAAAGCGGGATATCAGGTTGCGAACGGAAGGTGCACGAAGCCATCTGCGCGCAAGAATAAACAAAGGACCAGTCAAACTCATCAGACATCTCCAGGGTGCAAAAACCTAGTTCTAGCACCCTCCCATACTACTTCAGGTGAGACCTCAATCGGCGCCTCGCAGACTGTTGCCGAAAGGGCTAGTAGTACCGGGATTTGTTTGGCTAATTAAATCTGAACCTGGGTTAGGCCCCAACAAGCCAACAAATGGTTCCGTTGTCGAGACTAGAATATGCATAGATATGTCTGATGTCGTATCACTGGAATTTGACAAAGAAAGGAATTGAAGAGTGGTTGGACAGAAAGATTCACGAGTTTGCGGCACAGGAAAATAGGAACCCGCGACTATCAAAGGAAGAGTGGTTAGATTGCTACTTGTATACGGAGATCCATGAAATTTTCTTTGCATCCTTCCCCACTGAGTTGTACGAGCGGATCGCGAATCTAGCAGACAGTCAAGGAAGGTGTAAGATCAATAGACCTATTGTGTGGACTCGAGAATTGGTGCGCAGACTGGAAGCATAGGAAGATTAGATTGCGCACACTATTGATCACTGGCTTGATCGAATCATAGGAGGATTCATCACCGAATTCGCGGTAGATACTTCAGTCAGCTATAGCGAGGCATAGCGACACTTCCTCAAGGGACCGCGAGGTAAGTACGTTAAATCTTTGAACACTTGGATTAAAATGATACTGTGTGAAAAGCGGGTTATGCAAATAAATTGATGTTTGGGGCTATGCGAAGTGGGAGAATATACAAAAACGAAGGTAGCACAAAACTAGAGACTAGCCCCTTGATTTCCCATCCATGAGGAGGTGAAGAAGAACTCGCGAAGGTCTCGCCAAGAAGTGTGATCAATTTGATAACGCAGAGAATTTTGCGCATACCACCCCCACCCACGCCACCACTAGTTTCACCGTCTTCACCCCGACTTCGCCCATACCACCTCCGCCACCACTGCGAAGCAGTATGGCTAGCGTGATAAAGCTACCAGTGTTCAAGGGAGTAGGGAATGAAGATCCAAACCAATTTTGGTTCATGGTAAAAGTTGTATGGGAAGCACAGGGTGTCATGGACGATAATATAAAGAAGGCAACGTTGGTCAGTGCTCTGCAGGATTGCGCGCTAACCTGGTACATTAAGCATTCCAATGACAATTTGAATGCGGGGATAGCAAATATCCAAGCTACGCTAAACAAGGAATTTAGTAGGCTAAAATCGGAGGCATAGTTGATCATTGGATTCAAGGAAATCACAATGCTACCAGGCGAAACCCTGTGGGAGTTGGATCAAAGACTGAAGTGCACAATTCGTGAAGCGAACATGACCTTAACAGATGGGCAACACCGCGAATGGTTTGTAGCCTTGTTAACACCGCATCTACGGAACACGCTATCGCAACAAAGGCTAACCACTTAGGCTGAGGCTTTGGAGGTCGCGATGAGATTGCACGAGACTCCAATACAAGATCCTAACCTGGGAGTCCAGCAGATTCACGTGCAGTTGAAAAACTTGTGCCTTGAGATGCAGAGTTTGAAACAAGACAGGATGGCTTGTCCAGAAGTGCATGATGAGGTATGGTGCGTAAAGTGCAAGGGCCAGGGGCACGAAAAGGACCACTGCTCGGTGTTCGCGAATTACCTCGCAGGAGGAGGACTAATGCCATTGATACTGGAGGCACAAGTAGGACCAAGCGCGACGCCTGCATTATGGTGCACGATTTGTCAACTAGGAGGAAAGCATGCTATAGATAACTGCCATCTATTATAGAAGTATACGCAGATTTCCCAACAATTGTTCTGTAATTTCTACAGGTTAGTAGGCCATGATGAGCGCACCTGTAGAATTTATGAACTGATGATGGATCAGACTCCTACCTACAGAGTTCAGGCCAAAACACGGGCCCTCGATCAAAATGCAGGAATGGCGCGCACTGGATTTCAGGGGCGCGGACAAGGCCAAGGTGGAATGGGACTAGGAAGAGGTTGCAGATAACTGGTATGTTACAATTGTGGAGGGCTGGGGCAGTATGCCCACGATTGTACAAATCCAACGAGACCATCATGCTTATATTGTACGCAGTTTGATCATGAGATAGAGGACTGTCCCACACTGATAGCGAGGTTGTGCTATAAAGCAGCACTCCAGCCTCCCCCGACTCAGAACCTACAAATGATGAGGTCTAATCTGCGCAAGGAATACCCTAATGTAAATATCGTGCTCGAGAGTGGTATTACGACAGGGGATGACAAAGGCAAGCAGCTGGAAGAAAGTACCTGGGTTCGCAAGGCCCCAATGAAGGAACTAGAATTTGATTTGGAGTGTGCTAAGGAGACCTTCATGGAAACTAAGAGGAGCTTCGCGGATGCCTCCACTTCAAGAAGTAAAGACATACTGGATCCAGAAATGGACCCATTAATGCTCACTACGTTCTTGAAGACATGCATGAAGCTGCTGCGTGACAACAAGGCTGTAAAGGGGCTGCAAGAACTCATAAATAGATGCGCTGGGACCACGCCAAGAGAACCATGCGTAGTTTGGAAGCTCGGAAAGAACACGACGCGAATAGGAAGGGAGATGAGATTGACCGCGCAGATCGAGGAATATGAGATGGATTAAGTGATTTTGGATCTAGGATCAGACGCGAACGTGCTAGCAAAACAGGCATGGGAGCGCATGGGCAGGCCTACACTACAATGGTCTCCTATCCAACTGAGAATGATGAACCAGCAAAAGATCCTACCTATGGGGAGATCGCAGGGAATCATAGTAGACATCGAAGGAGCAAGCGCATTAGCAAATTTTGAAGTGATAGAGATTGTTGATGACAACATTCCCTACCCCATGCTATTAGGATTAGATTAGGCCATTGACATGAATGGAGTAATAAATCTAAAGAAGCGCAAGATGATTTTTGAGAAAAATTCACTGCGCGTAGTGGTACCTTTAGACCCTGCGGAAGGATCACGCCACACATAGCCAGTGCGCGACTATGACAGTGACGATGGATTGTATTGTATCTACAAAATAACCGCACTGGAGCAAGATTGGGTAAATCCAACCGCAGATGGTCGAATCTCATGGGAGCACGAAAGCTCCTATACATCAGATTCTGATGAAGAGATAGAACAATGGCAGAATCGGTAACAAGAGGTAACCACGCTCAACTGTAACACGATGACAAGATTGTTGTGATGCATAGCAACAGAGGTAAGAGATCTGCCTACGTATGACGAGTTGAGTGAGGTGGATTATTTCCTGAACAAATTTGAAAGGGAAGTACTGGAATAGCAGCGTTCAACACTTTGAAATGGGTATTGCGAGCTACGCCCACAAGATGGTGGGGTATGCACCAACTTGTTTTGAGGACTGGCACGAATGCCGAAGGATGATGCGCCTATGATTTGGGAAGCCTCAGATGCAGTTAAAAGAAAAGTATGACAGATGAAATGACCCGCGCTTCCACATTTTCAGGTGGATACAATCATATGGTGCAAAACTTGCCAAGATGCACACAGTACTCGCATTAGGAGACACGATCGGTAAGCAGGTGCAGGTAAGGCAATGGCGCGAATGAGATCTCCGGTTGGGACCACGAAGTACGGAAAGACCAAGTGCGCAAAAGAATATCCACACGGAAGCCTTTAACCAAATATGCAAAGCGATGAACAAGGTCCACAATGTGAAGCAGACTGACTGGGACCTGTGCGTACCAATGGTTTTATGGGCTTATAGGACCGCGTGTAAGAACCTGACCGTGCAGGCACCACCAAGGCTGGAGTATGAAGCAACCACTATCAGCCCTATAGTACTTGGAAAGCTTAGATTGTTCATCATAGCCCCGGTAGATACGACGGTTCGTGGAACCCTGAAAGAAGAAATCCAACTGGGAAACTCTAGGCTCTAGGAACTTGAAAAAGAAAGGGTACGATTAAGAAAGAAAAGCGCTCTAGTGGATGCAAAAGTCAAGAAGCTGGAGGATGAAATAATGGAAGATTTCCTCGATAAAAAGACCAGGATGATAGGACAGGGTGTGCATGATCATGCTGACAAGTTTGAGGACTATTGCCGCGGGTTGATCAGTCTGATGCCTTGGATTGGACCGCATATTACTAAGCAAAGTAACCAGAGTGGTGCATTGTAGATGATAAGGTACATGACGCTACCAGTGACGGAGAAATTTGGGTATTTCCCAGGGAGAATGATGGATGACTGAAGGAAACCATACTTGGGTGGCGCGACTACCTGACTAGCCGAGAGAAGTACAGTCTTAGCACTCCAAGCAGTTGAAAGGAAGCGTGAGACTATAAACTATTCTACCTGGGAGCTACACGATGTTGGAGCTGCATGCAGAAGCAAAGAGTCACAAAGTCCGTGACCGTGCACGGGGGGCAGCGCTGCCGCACGCTTGGCCAGGAAGTGACCGTTGAAGTCATTATTCACGATGGGATTCTCGACTTGAGCTGAAATGGAGCGGGCTGTAGGCATTTAAGATGTGATTTATGGTCAAGATTTGGGAGAATCTTCCGCCAAGGGAGCATTAATGAACTGAATTTCAGGGGAACAATCAAATTCAATTTCAAAAAGAACTATAAAATACAAAGGGTTGCCAAGAAAACAACACTTGGTCATTTGCGAATTAAGCCATTGAGCAGAGCCTTGATTGTTGCGAGACGAGCGTCGATTAAGCCCCTGAGTGCGAGAGTGCTAGATTCCTAGACAAACACGATGGAAATAGTTGCAGATGTTATGGACATAACAGAAATGACCGTTGAATAGGCCTCGCAGGTCCTGATTGTGGGGGATACTTCGGAAGGTGCCGAGATTGTGGCAGAAATCCTGAAATCATCGCACACACCAAGACCTAAGAAGAATAAACAAGTAGTGGTCCTCGTACGTGTGTCCCCGCGGAACCCACTGCGCACCAAGCTGACAATGGAGGATAAAGGGAAAGTCGTCACCATTGAAACCGATGAAGAAGAAGAAAACCTGGAGGACCTGCTCATTGCAGAAGACGAGGACGAAGGCATGGAGGTGGAAGCTGAGCCTGCGCACACCCCCGCCCCCCGATAAAGCTGCTCACTTATGTCCCCCCGCAGAAAGGGAAAGATAGAGTGCCCAAGGACTTTGACGAGACCAAGAGCTCGCTCCAGACCCCGCTCCTCTCAGACAACATTATCTTTGAGGGCACGCAGCTGAGACAGTTGCCGAACCTAAAATTCGAAGATTGGGATCTCGCTGACCACGAAAATTTCCCTCACCTTGAGACCTGACACCTCATGAAGCCAAAGCAGAACACCATGGTGGGGGTTACAGAACTAGAGTCGCGAAAGTGGTTGCGTGGAGTGGAAAAGGCTAGACTACCGAACCTACTCTTGGTGCCACATTTCCATCGTGCCCCAATAACCATTTTTTTCATCAGGCAGCTGCTCTGCCTGGTGCATGATGGGTGTTTGTGGTTGGAGGAGCCTATCCCCATCATGACAGACTTGATTCACCGCATCTCCCGGCTCCCATGCAAAGGAGAAGACCCCGCGATCATATCGGAAGAGAAGAGTAGTGACTTAGTCGTCGCGGAGGCCATGAAGAAAAAGTACAAGCTGGAAAAGAAGAAGAGGGGCTATGCCATCTCCAGCATCAAGGACAAAGCAGTATGCGTGGCGACCCAAATCCTGGCAGGAAAGGTTATGCGCAAGTGCTGCGTGGATGTGGTACTCGTGCCAGTGGTAGCACTGACTGAGCAGTGCGCGGAGGGAGTCCAGTTTAATTGGTCCGCGTTCCTCTGCAGGGAATTCTTGGAGAATTGTCGCAAAGCCCAAGAACAAGGCAAAGCGTTCCACTATGCATGGATTCTGTTGTCCATAGTGCTCGTGGCAGGGGAATTGCCGGAGGATAGTCGATTCCCCATAATTAACAGGGATTTATCGGGCCACAAAGGATGCCTCTAGGATCTGCGACAACAAAATATTCTGGGTGTTCATGGAGATGAACCTCAGAATGGGGATCAACCGTAAGCCACGGTTGTCACCCATTGTCTACAATAGTCTGTAGAGTTTTACAGAATTCAAAGCAGACATGCATAACATTTATATGAGAGCGCGCAAGTGTTGAGCATTGGAAAAGGTATGTATTTACCATTTATTTCTTTATCTTTTCCATTGAATCATAACTTCTTTACATTCTAAGATGGTAATATGTTAAATAATTATGATAGAATTAAGGAGATTTGTGATTGATGCAAAATGACTAATTATTGTCTTTTTCTATATAGAAAGTGAAGAAAATGGAAAATCACTATTTAGGAGGAAAAGACAAAGCAGAAGCAACTGCTGTTCCTTTGACGGGAAGCCATATCCAGACGAGGAGAACAAGATCAGAGTGCATGATCCAAGAAAAGGAAGAGAAACCGCGACGTCAACGCAAGAAGACAAAACGATGAACTGGAGATTAAAGACAAAGCGAATCCCTCAGGATCCTTTGATCCTGAGGGATCGCTGTTTCAAGGCTTATTGGTACTCTTGATACTTCCGCCTGGCCATTATAAAAAGGAAGAACGCTAGTAGCCCAGGGGAACATTTTATTGTCAATTTGTAGAACTTATTGTTGTAATCTTAACTTTGATCATTGACTCTCTTTAAAGAGCGATAGATCTAACATTTCCATTTATGATTAATATATAATTCAGTTGCTGTTCCATTCTATGATCCTGGAGTAGACGCAACAATGCTTCCCTAGTGGCTAAGGGCCCGGCCCTAGTGGATCCACTTGCTTCCTGTATCATTATTTTACGATTACAGTGATGTGTGGTTTGATTTCCTTAATTTACTTTATTCAGTAATATTCTGTTTCTGAACGTTTCCCTGAATTGCTCTGTTATATCGAAATCGTAATTGGATAGCGAGATTATTCTTCACAACTTAAAAATGTCATGCTGTTCATTCTGAAACAATATTGCATTGTTAATTCGGATTCTGCTGTTCATTTACATATTGCTATTGCTGTTCATTTATAGTTGTGATTGTTGTTCATTTAACTACGGTTCACTTACAATTGTGATTGCTATTTATTTAACTGCTGTTCCATTATAACTACAATTGCCATCCCTTTATACCTGTAGTTAATGTCCATTATGCTAGAATAAAATAATTGATTCAATTACTCTATATTTGCTGTGTGGTTACACTTAATTCGGTTTGTTGTTCCTTTCTTAGATTGTTGTTCAATTGCCTTCTTAGTTAAAGATTGCTGTTCAATTACGTTATTAGTTAAAGGTTGTTGTTCAATACATTTCAGTTAAGATTGCTGCTCAATTCATTCCTGTAGATTATGCTGTTCGATCTTTTCAGTAGATTTAATTGCTGTTCCTTTTCTGCTAATCGAATTGATTTTTCCAGTATTCGCTTTGGTGTGGATAGAAAGATCTACAACTATAACGAATATTGACGACTGCTATCTAAGTTCTCAGATTGGAGATCTTGCCTGCGATTGATTTTCGTTTACATCAGTTTACAGGGGAAAGAGTTATCAGTACTAAATCCTTGACTAATGATTGCTGTAGTTTCTTGAGTGAATGATTTAGTTACAAAACATTTAAGTTTCTTGCCATTACAATTAGATTTTGTTTCCAGCATTCAGTTACTTTTGCAAGCACTATACTGCAAACATTACTCTTGAACAAGTGACCACCTCAGACTGAGTACACTCTTGAGATAAAAAATCATACCTGGATTGATAATTAATGTAGGGTAAATAGGGGTTAAAAGACACATTTTTATCACTCAACATTTTGATGCCATTGCTGGGGAGAGTGTAGCCATTTGTTTCTTTTTGAAAAGAGAGTAGTGTGAGTACCTGCTAGGAGAGAGTTGGGTTTTAAAAATGGAAGGTAAGAACCTGCGTACGGAGCATGTAACAACCCTGCTCCCCCACCCGCTTTCCTACAGATTTGTTGATTATTTTGGGTAGAAATAAGTATTTGATTTGTGTGCATGACTAAGTAGAAAAAGCCTAAAAAGAATCCAAAACCACTACCCAAACCTGATAAAGCTAAGGGACCGGTGACCCTTGGCCGATCGACCTTTATAGACGATATCCTTAAAAAAGCAGAATCTCAGCCGTCAGTAGGCCCTAGAAAAGCTGCTTCTAGACAACCTACTAGTTCCCTTTAGGCCACAGAATCACCATCTGTAGCCTTTGCCGAGGTGCACAACCAAACAAAGGAGAAAGACTTTCAAGAAATTGAGAATTCTAGCCCAAAATTGTTACAAGAAGGGAACCTTAGTAATCTCTGCGAAGGAGGAGGAGAAACAGGGGAAACCAAAGAACCAAGATCTCCTCTTGGAATAGTTCAGCCGCTAAACAACCTAGATAAGGGAAGTGCTGTCAAAATCATCCAGAACAAAGTTGAAGAACCTGAAGAGCTAAAATCCCCCCAGATATTAGTTCAGCAAGGAACTCTCATCATCCCAGACAAAGGAAGTGTTGTCAAGGCCATCCCTGCTCCTTCTAACCAGCCTAGGAATACACCCCCAGAAATCCCAGAAGGATATTCGCACATATTTGATCAAATGGCCAAGAACTAGCAAACACCTCAAACCTCCACACTGCAATATCCCATTGTAGATACTATAGTTAATGCACCTATGAAGGCCATTCCTCTCCAGCATATTCCTACATTCCATGGCCTAACATCGGAAGATCCAGACGCATTTTTGTTTGAATTTGATGTACTATGTCGGGGGTATGACTATACCACCGATCCCCAAAAGCTAAAATTATTTCCCTCCACATTAAAAAGAGCATCTTTACGATGGTTTATGGGGTTAGGTGGACGTGTTATAAATGATTGGGATCAGATGAAAAGTGCTTTTCTAAAGAAAAAACAGGATTATTGTAGGTCTAGAGAATTAAAGGATGAAATATTTCAGATGGTAGCCAGGCCCAATGAGACACTAGAAGAATATGTTGAACAATTTTAGTATAATCTTCAGATCTCCTTATGCATCATTACCCTTACCCGACAATGTATTAAAAGCGACTTTAATTAAAGGGATGAAGGAACAATGGGTGGAAACACTAAATATTATGGGAAAAGGTGACATCTATCAAGAACATTTTTGCTGACATTATTGATTTGTGCATCAGGAGTTCATGAGGCAGTACAAGGATAAAACTAGTGGAACGTGACATGCCACAAGGGACAACAAGATCTTCGGTGGAGGAGTAACTTGCGTAGAAATCGGGAATTTACTGGAGAATTTCAAAACTGATATATTGGGGACTCTGACAACACAACTCGATATTATGCAAGCGAAACAGAAACAAGCAGAAGCAAAGCAAAATCTGGCAATATTCTGCCCTAGATGCAGAAAAAAACATAGCCATAAAGAGTGCCCACTGGATGTAGTTCAAGTCTGCACTATTTGTACAAAATATCACTCCACAGAGAACTGCCCCTCACTCCCGGGTTTGAAAGCAGTGTACAAAGAAGCAGAAGAAGAATCAGAACCAGTGTACCTACTCAATCAGCGCCGTCAATGGCAACCACGACAACCAGGTATGCCCTCTGATCCATCTTCTTCTTTCCAACCTCTGCAATATCATGCTTAGCAATATAATACAATATGGCAAAACCAACCACCCTTCTCAAACTGGTCACAACAACCATTTCCTTCATCACCATGGCAAAATCAAACAAGCCAATCTAATTGGCCAAAATTTCCCTACTCTCCACCATATTGGCAAAACAATGCATATCCAACACAATGGTCCCCTCCCACTTTGCAGAGTCAAGCCTGGCAGTCAAACTGGCAAAGACCAATGAATCAGCCAGCTGGAACCATTCCTCTCCCTCAACCCACACTACCAGCGCCCTATACACTACAACAAAATCGCCAGTCCAACTTACGACTGCAACTCCCAGCCCAACCCAACCCAAACCCAAACAATAGACCAGTTCAATCTATTCAGATAATTGAAACACTAGAACTAGAAACCGGTGTAAGGGAGTGCAACGACCTTCAATTAAGGTCTGGGCGCATCATAGAAACTAAGGGAGATAAAAATGCTCAAGTTGAAAATTAGTTACCCGCAGAATAACCATTACAAGAAGAGGATGTGGTCAGACAACAAACTCACGACCAAGCAACCACGTCTTCTCCCCCATTCCCAGAATGATTAATCATACCACGCCCTATGGAACATCTTGACTTTGATCTTCTGGGAGAACTAAGAAATCTGTGTATAAAAATCCCACTGCTCCAAGCTATCCAAGATATCCCAATATATGCAAAAACCATCAAAGAGCTATGTATAAGAAAGCCAAATAGGAGAATAACAACTAACCCAACAGTCCAAGTAGTTGGCACCCTATCTGATCTATTATCAGGAAGAGAAGCACCTGTCGAATATGAAGACCTACGGAATCTTATAGTGAAGGTGCAAATCAATGGACAAACCTTTTCAAATGCCCTAGTTGATTTAGGGGCTGCAATTAATATTTTAACAACCACCACTTGTCAAAAACTCGGCATTACATCAATGGAACCAACCTCCACCTTATTAGAACTCACTGACCGATCAATAGCTAGGCTAGAAGGTACACTACACAATGTAATGGTATCCGTAGATTCCTGGGAATACCCTGCCGACCTTCTGATAATCAACCCCAAAAACTGACTCAATGGACACCCGTTAATCTTAGGTAGACCTTGGCTTGCGACTACTGATGCTTACATTGGCTGTCGATAAGGCAATATGACTATAACTAGAGGGAGAAATATCAAGAATCTAGCTCTATACCCTCCAGCCTAGCCAAGTTTGACAATAATGAAAACTAACAAACAACCTGTATCATACCTCACATAAAACATTAGGTCCCCATTAACCATAGAAGATGCCATCGATTTTAAAGATCAAATAGAGAATGATGTTATTAACAACTTCATTAACCAATCCAAATCCAGATCCCATGTACAATGTCACATGATAGAGGCAACATTTGACAATGAACTAGAAGAAGATCCCCTCAAAGACACTCATGATCAAACAATACCCACTACCTCTGTTTCAAACAACAAAACTATAGAGATTGAGCCAGGAAAAACCTTGAACATTAACATTAACTTGACTCCTGAATAAGAAGAAAACTGGTCCAACTACTGAGAAAATATAAGGAAGCTTTTGCATGGGATTATTCGGACATGAAGGGAATTGATCCCCAGCTGTTTACGCACCACATTTATACAGAAAAGGATGTTAGACTTGTTCGCCAACCCCAATGGAGACTCAACCCTCACCTGAAAGATATTGTGAAAGCTAAATTACAAAAACTTTTGGATGTAAAATTTATTTATCCAATCTTCGATAGCAAGTGGGTCTCTCCACCAGTAGTCGTGCCAAAGAAGAATGGAAAATGGAGGATTTGTGTAGATTACAGAGAATTAAACAAAGCAACCCAAAAAGACCACTTTCCTCTTCCATTCATTGATCAGGTATTAGACACATTAGCAAGAAAGAAATTCTTTTCTTTCTTGGATGGCTTTAGTGGATACAATCAGATTCAGATTGCCCCTGAAGACCAGGACAAAACTACTTTTACCTGTCCTTGGGGAACATTTGCTTACAGAGTCCTACCTTTTGGCCTATGCAATGCCCTTGCCACATTTCAGAGGGCCATCCTTAGCATCTTTTCAGATTTAATAAGTGAAGGGCTTGAAGCATACATGGATGATTTCACACCATATGGAGATGATTTTGAGCCAGCACTAGACACATTGGAAAAGGTGCTGCAACGATGTATTGCCACCAGGCTCTGCTTGAGCCATGAAAAGTGCTATATGATGATGACCGAAGGGCTCATCCTAGGTCATTATATCTCAGTGGCTGGAATACAAGTAGATCCGGCCAAAATTCAAATAATTTTGTTAATACCTACTCCTACCACACAGACAGAGGTACGCAGTTTTCTAGGATTTTCTAGTTATTATAGGAGATTCATAGAACATTTTTCTCAAATAGCTGCACCTCTATACGCATTGACAGGGACTGTTGATTTTGTTTGGATAGATAAATGCTATTGAGCTTTTGAGGATCTGAAAAAGCTTGTGTCAACAGCCCTAGTGCTCAGAGGCCCAAATTGGGACCTGCCATTTCAAATTTCATCGGATGCTCCATACACAACTATTGGAGCACTCCTTGGGTAGGAAGAAGACAAAAAACCATATGTAATTTATTATATTAGCAAGAAATTTTCTCCTGCTAAGCTAAACTATACCGTTACTGAAAAAGAGTTTTTAGCTATAATACATGCTGTAAATAAATTTAGGCACTATATCACTGGATATCTTGTTGTTTTATATACAGATCACTCTGCCATAAAATATTTAGCAAATAAACCTATTACAAATGTTAGAGTAACAAGATGGTTGATTTTACTGTAGGAATTTGACATCACAATAAAATATCGACCTAGGAAAGAGAATCCTGTAGCTGACTTTCTCTCACGAATGCTGAAGCCGGTGGATGCAGTAGTATCGAAGATCAATTCCTAGATGAACATTTGTTTGCTTTTACTGTCAAGACACCCTGGTATGCTGATATTGCAAATTATTTAGCAGTGGGAAAATTACCAAAGCATCTAACCCCCAATGAATGAAAATAGATTGTGCAACGTAGTACCCGATTTTCTTGGATTGGGGGCTACCTATTTCATACAGGGACAGTTTTGCACATCAGAATATGCATCCGTGAAGACGAAATATTTGACGTTCTGAAAGCTTGTCATGATGGACCGTGTGACGGACATTTCGCAAATCGAAGCACTGGTCACAAGGTTTTGCAAACATGTTATTATTGGCCCACAATCTTTAAAGATGCTAAGAAATTTGTTCCAGCCTGTGACAGTTGCCAAAGAGAAAGACGCCCTAGACAGTTCGACGAAATGCCTTTAAACCCACAGCTAATAATCGAACCATTTGAGCGTTGGGTGCTCGATTTTGTTGGTTCGATCAACCCATCATCAAATCATAAAACTTATATTCTACTAGCAACAGAGTATGTTACCAAATGGGTTGAAGCAGAGGCACTTCCAAGAGCTATAGAGGACTTTGTGATTCATTTCTTGTTCCAAATATTTGTGCGATATGGCCTCCCAAGGGACATAATCACGGACGAAGGATCGCAGTTTGTAGGTAATAAAATCGTTGCAACATTAAGAAATTATCACATTCAGCACAAAATTACCACTCCGTATCACCCACAGGCAAATGGCCAAGTAGAGAGCACGAATAAGGTGATAGAGGCAATATTGAAAAAAACTGTTGCATCACATAGGCGTGATTGGGCTTCAAGATTGCCCGAAGCCTTGTGGGCATATCGAACAACATGGAGAAACACCACCGACTATTCACCATATCAGCTAGTATTTGGAAAAGAACCCATCTTTCCAATAGAGTTCGAAATACAAACATTAAGAACGACACAAGAGATTGGTCTGGATTTAAATGAGGCCCAGACTAACAAATTATAGCAAATTAACGAGCTACTTGAAATTAGGCTCTTGGCTCTTCAACACACTACATTAATTCAACAACAGAGAGAAAAATGGCACGACGCCCTCATCAAAAAGAAAATCTTCCACGAAGGAGATTGGGCACTCCTATATGACTCCAGGTTTCAGGATTTGCTGGGAAAACTCCAGACTCGATGGATTAGACCGTATGAAATACAGAAAGTGCATGATAATGACACCATTACTTTTACTACTATTGACGGATCTGGACATACCTTCAAAGCAAATGGCTACCGAGTGTGACTGTACCATAAACCACTTATTCGGGAATCCTTTTACCAGCAGCTCCGAGAAGATTCTGATATGTAGATTTTTGCTGAGGAAAATAATCCTTCCTCGGCATTGGTTCACTAAATAATTCCCTTGTTCTTAAATTTTATACATAAGTTTTTCTTTTCTGCTTGTATAAACTACTTCCTGTACGGATTTTTGCATTTTTTTCATTTTGCTATTCCTTTCTGAAGGAACAACATTTCCGACTTTTTGCTGTTCCTTTCCGAAGGAACAACACTTTTGCATTTTGCTGTTCCTTCAGAAAGGAACAAAATTTCCGCCTTTTTGTTGTTCCTTTCCGAAGGAACAACACTTTTGCATTTTGCTGTTCCTTCCCGAAGGAACAACATTTCCGTCTTTTTGCTGTTCCTTTCCGAAGGAACAACATTCCTGCCTTTTTGCTGTTCCTTTCTGAAGGAACAACACTTTCATTTTTGCCATTCCTTTCCGAAGGAACAACATTTCTGCCTTTTTGCTGTTCCTTTCCTAAGGAACAACACTTTTGCATTTTGCTGTTCTTTTATGAAAGAACAACATATTGCCTTTCTGCTATTCCTTTCTGAAGGAACAACACTTTTGAATTTTGTTGTTCCTTTCCGAAGGAACAACACTTTTGCATTTTGCTGTTCCTTTCCGAAGGAACATCATTTCTTCCTTTTTGCTGTTCCTTTCCCAAGGAACAACACTTTTGCATTTTGCTGTTCCTTTCCGAAGGAACATCATCTCCGTCTTTTTGTTGTTCCTTTTCGAAGGAACAACAATTTCATTTTTTGCTGTTCCTTTCCGAAGGAACAACATTCCCGCCTTTTTGCTGTTCCTTTCCGAAGGAACAACATTTTCGTTTTTTGTTGTTCCTTTTCAAACGAACAACATTTCTGTATTTTTTTTGTTCCTTCGGAAAGGAACAACACTTCCGCCAGATTGTTTTGACATTCCTTTCCGAAGGAATAGCACTTCCGCCAGAGTGTTTTGCAGTTCCTTTTAAAGGAACATCCCTCCTTTGCATTTTTTTCTTTTTGCCATTCTTTCCGAAGGAACAACAGTTTCAATTTCAGATGATCTTAGGCTATTTCGCCAAAAGACTGGTATTTTATTTCGCGCTTGCTTTATTTTATGTTCCTCTTAAGGAACAACTGCTTCGAGTGTATTTTTTTCTTTTGCTTACTGTTCCTCTTAAGGGAACCATGGTTTTTGTGTGCAGATGTTCTTTTGCTATCTTTCTTAAGGAATAACAACTGTTCCATCTAAGGAACAATACTTTTTGAGTGCAATTTTTTTTGTTTTTAATGTGTGTGGGTGTGTCATCATTTAGAGAATTTTTTTAAATGATAGTTCACTTAAGGCACAGGTATACATTTATGCAAGAACACAAAAACTAGAGGATTCTGAAATCAACAAACCAAAGAAAAATCGTTATCTTTAGAGAAATTGCTTTGAATCAATAAGAAAAAAGAGGAAATGACACAACTATTTATATCACTTTGCTGTCTTTATTTTCACTAAAACCAATTTGATTGATTATTTTTATCATGTTGGTTCTTTCTTAAATCTTCATAATTCTCTTTGATCATTATAATTATTGAATAAGAATAAGGGCATATTTTCTTCTATTGAGATGTTAAGACTTCTTCCACCATCCCTACTCTTAAGGAGTGTTGAGCCATCCTCTGTATATAAATAGGAAAGTGCTATATAAAAGAAAAAAGAAGAAGAGAAAAATATATATCTATATGATTACTAATATGATTTGTCAGATGAAGGATAGGGGGTGTTATCAAGAGCCAACCTACCATGATCATAAGGAAGCAAGTGAAGTGGCATTCCCACTATGGCCACCACACCAGGGATATGATCCAAGAGGCATATCATAAAAATAAAAAAGTCCTTGGAACAGGAGGTCTCATCACAAGCCAACCTGCCCACCTTTCACTCCTTCCTGGTGAATGGCATTGTGATTCATCTCGTTACCAAGTCAGCACAATGGCCTCCATTTTGACATCACACAACACTTTCCTAGGCATACACAAAGGATTATGGTTGCAAGGGTGCAACAAGCAACTTTGTCAAGGCTATGGACACTTGTGGGCAACAGAGCTATGTTGATGGTATTGAAGTCATACTTTTCATACACCAATAGTCATTATAAACCCTTTTTCTTACATCTTTCTATTGATTTCAAATGAGATTATGTTATATAACCCTTTCGAACCTCTTATACATGAAAAATCGTTTATGAATCAATCATAATGGTTAAAGTGGATAATGATTGCATAAGATTTTGGATTTGAGAGATCTGTGGTTTTTATCTTTTGAATTGACCGGAGAATCCACAGTATAAACATTTTTGAACCAACGTTTCAAATCCCAAGTGGGATCCATCATCAGGGTTGAAGAATGATGATAAAAGAAGAGCAAACAGGGAGAATAAATACTAACGAGGAAGAAAATTATTTAAGGAGGAACAAATTGTCGGCTAGAATCCTTAATTTTATATAATATTTATTATTATTATTTTTATTTCATATTAAATATTATTAATAATTATCATTTAAAATAAATTAATATAATAATAACTTATACATTAATTAATATAATATTAATATGATAATAATCAATTATTATATAATAAATAATTAATTATTACTGATTTTTTTTTTTTATAATAATTATTAATTAATAATTAAATTAATAAGATTAAAACATATTATAAATGATTAATATTTACAGCTAACTTAAATAATAAATTTAATTCATACTCACTGATTAATATATTAATTTAAATCATATTAGAAAATATAAATAATTAATAATTAAAATAGATAAATATAATAATTCATATATTAATTAATAAAATAACTAATATATAAATCAATATAAAATTAAAATAATAATAATCAACTATTTGATTTCCAAATAAATTAAATTAATAAATATTTGATCTTATTAATTATTAACTATTAAAAATAATTACTTATTTATACTAGATTAATATAATAATTCATATATTAATAAAATAACTAATATATAAATCAATATTAACAATAATCAATTATTTTATAATAAATAATTAATTTTTATTTGAATAATAATAATTAAATAATATGATAATAATTGATTAATTAATATAATAATTAATATATTAATTAAATAATTAAATTAAAAATAATAACTATATAAAATAAATTAATATATTCATATTGGAAGTTATAAATGATTAATATATATAATAATTAATTAACTGAATAATATATTTAAATTATATTAACTCATTACTAAATTTAAATAATATTATATTATATTTAAATTATATTAACTAATTAATACATATAAATCAAATAAGTAAATATAAATTTTTTAATATTTATAGGAAGCTATTATATCATTTATATAATAACTAATATATCAATAAATAAATAAATATAATACTAATATAGTAATGATCAATTATTATATAATAATTGATTAATTATTATTATTATTATATAATAATAATAATAATTAAATATTATAATAATAATTAATTATAAAATTAATATACTATTAATATATTAATTAAAATAATAATTCTTATAATAATTATTATAAAGAATAAATTAATAAATTTTTATATATTTATTATATTCTATTAGTAAACATAAATAGTTAATATATAGTT
The DNA here is from genome assembly GCA_031772625.1 of Pinus tabuliformis. Classification (NCBI taxonomy): domain Eukaryota; kingdom Viridiplantae; phylum Streptophyta; class Pinopsida; order Pinales; family Pinaceae; genus Pinus; species Pinus tabuliformis. The sequence goes on from CM062817.1 coordinate 395,904,468, forward strand.
AACTAATGTAATGAATATATTAATTGATAGCTCTATATAGAAAGAAATTAAATTATTATAGAATAACAAAGGACAACATACCTAAGAACTTATATTTATGTCAGATGTCCTCTCCTCTATTTTTCGCATCATTTCATGACATTTCCATATCTATTTGTGATTTCCATCATAAGCCTCGATTTTAGTAATCCGCTGATTTTTGTAATCATGTCATGGATATATACGTCGTTCCTTTATTTTACTGTACGACTGTAGTCCAGCATGATGCTCCTTTATTTTCCAGCCGAGGATGGCCTATCACATTTCAAGGGGGCGCGGGTGACCTCCATAATACACTGGCATACGTGTCAACTCCTTATTTGGAGGTACTATGACTCCATCAAAACTCGGGAATAACAAGTTTAACGGTATTGATATTTCCCAATATGCACAGCTTGTTGTTCCATCGTCATTTCTGCATCTTTGCTCTGTAAAAATTAATAGTGTTTTAAAGCTTGAACAACTTGTTGTTCCATTGTCATTTCTATGTTTTTTCTCTGTAAAAATTAACAGTGTGCTAAGCTTGAACAAAATGGGAGGCAGATCAATATGCAATGAATCGCAGGTGTTAATGATCTCTGACGCTGCACACAAAATTTTAGTGAGAGTAGGATGGATTGCCTACCTTAACCGACTACAACGGTCTAATGAGACGGTGGCCATTGAATTTTTGCAGAATTTGCAGGAAGATTGTTCCATGGTGAGGGGGAGGAAAATAACAATAAACATATGCGATAATTGTTGAAGTATTGGGATTGCTAGCTGTTGGACCAGTATGGACCCAGAAAAAAGTGAGACTTCAAGACACCATAACCATCTTCCAGGACGAAGGACAGAGCCTTACTGTCAAAGGAAAAGGAGTCTTGCCTGCAACCCTGGGAGAACCATGGGCAAAATTAGCTAGGATTGTGCAAAGCTACATCACATGCGATGGCAGAAAAGACGTGGTAAGACCACGCCATCTCAAACTGTTAGTTGTGTTAAAACAAAAATGTGCTGTAAATTTGCCCGCATATTTAAATTTTTTATTGCATGATGCTGCTTGGAGCATAAGAAAATCTCGTCATGTAGAAACGGTAGTAAGTCATCACGGCTTAATTTGGCTAATAGTCAGTTATAGTCTCACTCAACAACAGATTAGTTGGGAAGAATTGATATTCTCAATAGATGGGGGATTGGCCTTACCAGCCCCAAAATGAAAAAGAACTGCTAGCACATCAATGAGACCGCAGAAATGCAGACAGTCCGCCAGATTGGGGAGAAGCAGAGGAATGTTGGGAAATCCCCAAGAAAACAGTAGCCAACCATTAGAGATATATGACTCAGAGGACGAGCAACCCCCACAACTTGAAGGAGGGGAAAATGAAGAAGAAGAATTAGAAGAAAATGAAGAAGAGGAACCAGAAGAGGAAACTGAGCACTCTGGCGAGGAAGAAGGGGAGGAAGCAGAGCAACCCAACGAAAGCCCATTACAAAACCCTCTACAAGAAGACGAATTGGCCCAAATTTTGGCCAACATGGGTGAGTACATCCAGCCCCACAGCCCACTCAACCTCGATATTGAGGTAGGACAATTACAGGAACACTCTACTCACAGTAAGAGTGTATCTAAAGAGATGAATGATGAGGAAGAAGAAGAAAGGCAATCACAGGAACACTCTGCTCACATCAAGAGTGCATCTGAAGAGATGAATGACGAAGAAGAAGTAGAAATAGAAGCTGCCTAGGAAATAGCAGATCAACCCAGGGTTTCCTGCCATGAGAAACCTAATCAGGAGGACGAGAACACTGAAGAAGTGTTCCAAACAGAAAACATGGAAATAAGCCAAGGCGAGGGTACAATCCTTGAAGAACAAAGACCAGGCCCAAGAAAAGAAACAGTTGTTCCTTTGAAGAAAACAAATGAAATCAAAATGCTATGAAAGGAACAACAAAGACTACTAAATATAGTAAAACAACTCAGACAACAAATACGGGTTCTAAAAATGGAGAGAATCTAAAAAAGAACCCCTGGAACAAAGGATGTAGCCACCCAGATGAAACCCCATAAAATGAAGACCAAAAGGACTCAAACTAAACCCATTATCATTCAGGACCGCAAGGAACAACATGCAACTGTTACAAACGCAGAGGCCCAAACAGAAAGCACACCAGTGTGTAATAAGGACGTCCAGACAGAGGCATTGTCCTCTAGCATCACGACCGACCGGACAGTTCATGAGAAAGAAATGCAGAATATAGGAACCAGATGTTGCAATAAGGAGATTTAGGTAGATCTCTAGCCCAAAAATATTTTTATGGACAATGATCCGAGGATAGTGAGACTTCAAAAGGATATGGCACAGACCCACAAATTGATAGAAAAGCTCACAGAGGAAACCGTTCCTCAGGAGAAATATCAAAAGTTACTGCAACAAGTAAAGGACATCAATGCATCGGAGAGTGAGGCCTTCGATAGATGTCGGAGGGCAGAGGAAAAAGTTAAAAAGGTAACAGATATACTAGCCACAATTATGAGTCAAATGGATACCCTATGTTCTTTATATACTGATGTTCTAGCCTGTAGGTCACCTGCCAAAAATTATGCTTTGTTTTTGATGGAAAGGTATTTACAATTAAAAGTTAAGGCTGTCAAGGCAGGGGTACCTATAGAGTTAAAAACTATTGATGATTTTATAAACTGCTGTAAACATTATCGGGTGAAAGTCCAACAATTGATATGTGATTGTTATTTGCATAATCTTGTGTTGGATGGTGAAACGGAAAAGAACCCTAGTCCTTTTGTGGGTGATATCCAGCTTCAGTGATTCATCTCTTTTTCCGTTAACCAGATAAAGTGGCTTAAAGTCCATAATACCTTTCAGAGATAGGAGAACGGGTTAGATTTGTGGGTAAGGGGTGAACCAAGAAACCCATTACAACTGTGGAATAAGCATAGAAGCTTAATGAGAAAGAAGGGTGTGATCCAGACATTGGGACCCATTTTCATAGCAGTTGTCTAGCAAGGGGTAGAATACTTCCTAGCCATCAAAGACCTTGCCATAGCAGCAACTAAACTTTGATGGAAGACTTCCAATCAAAATGTTCAGGACAGAGAGCCATTCAATTATGAAAATTTTAAGTTAGCTGCTAGCCGCTTGGTTACCTATAGTAACCTTATCTCGAGAGAAGGTCCGTATTGGTTAGGCTGAGTCCAATTATCTGGTATCCTACACCAAGGTATAAGGCCCTATATGAATTTCCTGAAGGCTAGACAGGGCATATTTTTGAAGTTTTAGCTAGACATCATGGTTTTAGACCACTGCATGAAAATCCTTCTCCAGCCTATTCCCTAACTGCCTTGCATGTAAATTACAATGTTTTCATGAGGGCATGAAAAAGGGTAAGTAGGGGGGTGTGTTGAGCATTGAAAATTGTATGTATTTATACATTTATTTCTTTATCTTTTCCTTTGGATCATAACTTCTTTACATTCTAAGATGGTAATATGTTAAAGAATTATGATAGAATTAAGGAGATTTGTGATTGATGCAAAATGACTAATTATTGTCTTTTTCTATACAGAAAGTGAAGAAAATGGAAAATCACTATTCAGGAGGAAAAGACAAAGCAAAAGCAACTGTTGTCCCTTTGACAGGAAGCCGTATCCAGACGAGGAGATCAAGATCAGAGCGCATGATCCAGGAAAAGGAAGAGAAACCGCGACATCAATGCAAGAAGACAAAACGATGAATTGGAGATTAAAGACAAAGCAAATCCCTCAGGATCCTTTAATCCCGAGGGATCGTTGTTTCAAGGCTTATCGGTACTCTTGATACTTTCGCCAGGCCATTATAAAAAGGGACAACGCTGGTTGCCCAGGGGTAGATTTTATTGTCAATTTTTAGAACTTATTGTTGTAATCTTAACTTTGATCATTGACTCTCTTTAAAGAGCGATAGCTGTAACACTGCCATTTATGATTAATATATAACTCAGTTACTGTTCCATTCTATGATCCTGGAGTAAATGCAGCAGTGCTTCCTTGGTAGGTAAGGGCTCGGTCCTAGTGGATCCACTTGCTTCCTGTATCATTATTTTATGATTACAGTCATGTGTGGTTTGATTTCCTTAATTTACTTTATTCAGTAATCTTCTGTTTCTGAACGTTTCCCTAAATTGCTCTGTTCATCGAAATCATAATTGGATAGCGAGATTATTATTCACAACTTAAAATGTCATGCTGTTCATTCCGAAACAATATTGCACTGTTAATTCAGATTTTGCTGTTCATTTACAAATTGCTATTACTGTTCATTTATAGTTCAATTGCTGTTCATTTAACTACGGTTCACTTACAATTGTGATTGCTGTTCCATTATAACTGCAATTTCCGTCCCTTTATACCTGTAGTTAATGTCCATTATGCTAGAATAAGATAATTGATTCAATTACTTTATATTTGCTGTGTGGTTACACTTAATTCAATTTGCTGTTCCTTTCTTAGATTGCTGTTCAATTTCCTTCTTAGTTAAAGATTGCTGTTCAATTCTGTTATTAGTTGAAGGTTGTTGTTCAATACATTTAAGTTAAGATTGCTGCTCAATTCATTCTTGTAGATTAAGCTTTGTTGTTCGATCTTTTCTGTAGATTTAAGTGCTGTTCCTTTTCTGCTAATCGAATTGACTTTTCCAGTATTTGCTTTGGTGTGGATAGAAAGATCTACAACTGTAACGAACATTGACTACTACTATCTAAGTTCTCAGATTAGAGATCTTGCCTGCGATTGATTTTCATTTACATCAGTTTACAGGGAAAGAGTTATCATTACTGCATCCTTGACTGATGATTGCTGTAGTTTCTTGAGTGAATGATTTAGTTACAAAGCATTTAAGTTTCTTGCCATTACAATTAGATTGTGTTTCCAGCATTCAGTTACTTTTGTAAGCACTATACTGCAAACATTTCTCTTGAACAATTGACCGCCTCAGATTGAGTACATTCTTGAGATAAAAAATCGTACCTGGATTGATAATTAATGTAGGGTAAATAAGGGTTAAAAGACACCTTTTTATTGCTCAACAGCAAGGATCTGACTAAACAATGGAGGAAGCTACCCTTTGTAGTCACAGATAATGTCATCTTTAATGTCCTGGAGACATGGTTGCCAGAGTGGCGCGCCCCAAACATCGCGGAGATCGAGAAGTTGGCAACACAGAGGAAGAAAGAAGAGGCCAAGCTGCGCATCACACAATTGGCAGAAAAGAGAAGGGAGGGAGTAGCGACAACATAAGTGCGAGCGACGCGAGATGTTGACCAGAAAGCAGCTGAGCAGGAAAATGCCGCAGCAACAGTAGCAACACAGGAGGTAGCCGTGAAGGCGGGCGAGGGCCAAACGATGCGTTCGCAGGGGCAGGAAGCAGAGATAGAAGAGGGAGGTGTGGACCCATAAACTGCGTCGATGCAGTTGAAGCACCATCACCCAACAGAGTGGGCAGGGTCGTGTAAAAAGGTCAAGGCATCAAAGTTGTCTATTGACCTGATCACCCTAACCAAGGGTGATCTGCACGACATCGGTGAGATAGTGCACGATGTCACCTCTGAGGCTCTCCAAGATTTCATTAAAGAGAACCAGATTGTGTTGGGGGCCCTCAGAGCGGAGTTGCATGAATTACAAGCACGCCCTCCTTAGATTGGTACCCTTTCGACCAACCTTACAGTCGGCTCAATAGTAGTAGAGCAGATGTTGCGCGCGTGGATGACGAATACCATAGTGCTGCTAGAAGGGGCACTAGTGACATCAAATGAGGCCGACAGACCTGCAGTTAGCACATTGAAAGGTCTCGATCTCAATATGGCTGTACTCCCACGAGAGACCTTATATGTTTTGAAAGATGGGATAACTGCAGAGCTATGTGCTAGGGAGAGCATGGAACAACTGAGCTTGTAGCGCGATGAAGTGGTGTCGCAAAATCAACAACTGTTACAGGTAAAAGACAACACTTTCCAAAGCGTCCCGGAGCTGGCCATCCCAGCAGACATGCCAGCAGAGGCGCGGATCCATAGGTTAGCAGCAGGGGTACGCCAGGCGCGGGAGGAAATGACAAAGGTTCAGCTGGAGTCGAACCTTCAGATTGCCGAGCTGCGGTTAAAGGTGTAGCCATCCACCCCTCAGAAGTCAGAGAACAGCACACTAGTGCTATCACAACGGGATTGGACGAGATTGGCAGTGCAGTGCGAGACTGCACCACCATGTTCGAAGAATCATCTGAGGTCCTCACAAATCTGCAGGAGGACCCCAACATGCAGTGCTTAGAGACAGAGGCGCGAGAACTCCAACAAAAATATCACAACGTTTGAGGAATTACACAGACGGTGGTCCTCACTCAGAGGCTCATGTGGATGCGACATGTTAAAGCACTAAAAGAATAGGTGGACATGGCACGACACAAGGAAGCAGTCCTGAAGGCGCATGCTTAGCCTTGGATCGACGAGGCCTTCATCATCACAACAGAAATTGAAGGCAAGCTCACACACATGCAGGGGATGCATGCACTGATGCAGAGAATCACTTCCGACATAGAGGTCTTGGAACAACGTATGTAGTAGATCCAACAAGCAACAACTCAGTTTGCTGCTGAGCTTGCCGCAGTTCAAAAACAGTTGGAGGGACTCTGCACAAAGATCTCTGTGCCGACAAAGTGACTCGAGGGCGAGTCATGATGTTTGTGTTGGGGGCCTGTTGGGCATAGAATCCCCCCAAGGCATGGGGCTTAAAGCCCAAGTTTTGACCGAAAATTGTTGTAAAAGATTTGCGAATTGCAGGCGCGGGGCGCGAAAGTATAATAGAGTCACAGGGCTGTCCACCCTAGTTTTGTAATGTAATGTTGGCTGAATAGACCTACCCATGGTCTGTGGACCATGGGATTGTATAAATAGAGTGAAGCTCTAAGTGTAAAAGGAAGAAGAACTAAGAGGGAATAGAAGAATGAGAAGTCTAAGTAATTGGGTTGAAGTGGAAAGTGTGTCCGTGGGTCGTAGATGATCTGATAATCACCCTATGAGTGACCTCAGTTAAAGATTTATTGAATAAAGGTATTATAGACTCATGTGCTGGTGTGTGTGTCCATGTTATTTAAGCAACGGATTGATCAGATTGCAAATACACAGACACTTGAAATGGAAAGACAACAGAGAAATACAGTAAGCAAATATAAGAACACAAGAAATTAATAAGGAGTTCACCCTATCCTCCAGGGCTACATCTCCGGTCCAGCTCTCAGTGGTGGCCTTATTTTATTGTGTCTTAAGCAGAGAATTACAATGCAGGAGCTCAATATGAGTCACCTGAAACAGATTTTCTTGGCAGGGTGGTTCTTGGATTCCCCAAGCCACTGGAGTGCATAGACTCTGTTGCCTACCAGCTCTTTGACCTCTCGGGTCTGACAGATCCTCTCGGGGATGGCTTGAATCTCTCAAGCTCTCTGGTGCTCGACGCTGCCTTTGGTCAGCTCGGCCCTCTGTCTTCCTTCTGCTTTTGCTTCACTGTCTTCTTTCTCTCTGTGTGCCATCCTCCTCTCAGGATTCTAGTCCCTCCTTGTCTCCCTCTGTGTCTTCTTTCTTTGTTCATGGCTTTAAGGCCATTTGTTCCCATGTCTGTTCAGTTCCTCCTTCAAATCACCTTCTGCAGTTGCGTTTGGAGTTCCCTGTTCAGCGTCATCATCATGCTCATAGGGAGTGGCCACATTTCCTCTTGTAAAGCGCTAGCCTGCTTCGTCGGTTCAATTCTTCAGTTACGTCATGGAATGAGTCTTCCTCCACCGTGGTGGTCAAAACAGACCTCAAATTCTTTACAAACAACAACTTATTCCCTTGTTAAATCCGATCTGACTGTCGGGCGCAATATCAACCGTTTGATCTGGATCCGCCAGATACAACACCGTCTGCTCATTTCACGTGGTTGACTTGCTCAATCATTAGCACGCGATGAGTGGTGGCTTTCTCTCTCCTCTGCTTGCCACGTGTTGATCGCTGAGTGGAATCGCTCCACTTTCATCCAAAATCACTTACTGTTCAAGGAGCCGCCGATCAATATCGCCGGTTTTTTGGAGCGCGGGTCCTGCCTTGTCCTTTAGCCTTTTTCGCCTTTTGCCCTTCGGTTCTCCGACTCTCCACGCGACCAAGTGCTCAGGGCTTCTCCATTTCAAGCCTTTTTGCCTAGTGATGTGTGATTAGCACTAATCATGCATCAAAAACCTCCTCTATTTCCCGATCCAGGCCTCCCAAGGGCTAATTTAGCCTCTCGCGCAGTCTCCATGGGCCTCGGTCAGCGTGCTTTGACCAAGGTCCTCGTTGTTCCACGCTAGCTGCTGTTGCCACTAGTTCAAGGGTGTCTTTGATCGCTGTTCTGATTTCTTTGATGTTCGTCTTGACCTAGTACAGTCATGGTTCTTTTGATAGTTCTTTATGGATCCAATTCGGATCACGGCCTTCCCACTGAAAAAGCTTTTGTACCACCAAAAGTTGGTTTTCAAGCATCGACTAGGTGAGGGTATTGCTTTCTTACTTGTCCAATCTCAATCCACTTTGTATTGCTTGGCTTTGAACCTTTGAGCCCAGTCCTGAGGTACTCCACATCTCCCCTACGCATTGTCCTCACCTTCCTGTCCAACACTGTGTCTTCCTGTAATTCATTAAGATATTCAGGTAGCAGGTCATCAATAGAAGGCATTTGACTTTGCTCTTCAGGGTCCTCAATCATTGAAGGTTCAAAAAATCTCAAGCAATCCGCATTTACGACTGAGTAGATGTGCATGTAAGCTGGTAGGTCAAGGCGAAAATCATTTTCACCAATCTTCTCAAGTATCCTAAAGGGTCCATACCTGATAGGCTTTAGCTTTTTACCTTCACCTTGCATCCTATCCTTGCTGATATATAGCTAGACCTGGTCACCAACTTGAAAACTATGCTCCATCCGATGCTTGTCATGCCTAGCCTTGTACTTGGCTTGGCTCTTTTCCAGCTAGTCCTGTACTGCTTGGTGGATCTCCTGGATCTATTCAATGAACCTAGTTGCCTTGTCCACATCACTGTGTCCATCAACCATGGTATCTTTACCAAAGACAAAATCCAAGGGAGACCTTGGTGTGAAACCAAAACAGGTCTCAAAAGGAGATCTCTATGTCGAAGAATGCTTTGCTTTGTTGTAAGCATGCTGCACATAACACAAGTGTTCGTCCCAAAGCTTAGGATGTTTGCTGCATTAATCTCTCAGTAACTGGATCACTGTCCTATTAATTACTTCTGTCTGGCCATTTGTTTGTGGATGAAAAGCCGTGCTTTTCTTTAGTTTGGTGTCCATTAGTTCCCATAGACTGGACCAAAACTTCCCCACAAATCGGGTGTCTCGATCAGATACAATGGAAGTGGGTAATCCAAAATGAACCCATACATGTTCAAAGAACAATTTTGCAGTCTGTTCAGCGGTAATTTGTTTATTACAAGGTATCAAAATACACATTTTGCTGAACATATCCACAAAAACATATAGATAATCATGACCTTTCCTAGATTTAGGCAGTCCTCCAACAAAATCCATGGAAACACTTTCCCAAGGGTGAGAAGGAACTGGCAATGGAGTGTACAAGCCTAGTTTTCTGTTGCTGGGCTTGCTTTTAGCACACATAACACACCCTCTTACATATCTAGAAATTGTCTCATTCATTTTTGGCCAATAAAAAAATCTTTGCAGCTGTGCAACTGTTTTACTTACCCCAAAGTGACCTGATAGCAAAGAAGTGTGTGCTTCCCTAATTATTTTTATCCTCTCAGTTTGTGGAATGCAGAGTTTCCCACAATGGTATAAGAGTCAGTCCTTCACATGATAATCCAATTCTTCTACTCTTTTGCCTTGACTCAAAGTTGCATACACATCTTTAAACTCCATATCCTGAGCATATTGTTCAATGTAGCTCTCATGTAGTACAAAATTATGCTTAAGTATGGTAGATGCATTTATAATAGGTCTAGATAACATGTCTGCAACTTTATTATGTATGCCCTTTTTATATCTGATGACTAAATGAAATTGTTGTAGAAAACCCATCCATCTGTAGTGTCTTGATTGCTGCAACTTAGTTTGGGAGTGTAGATATTGAAGTGGTTAATGATCAATATGTATTACTGTCTCTTTGCCCATTAAGTAATGTTTCCACTTTTTCACACTCTGAACTAATGCATACAATTATTTATCATATGTAGGATAGTTAACTACTGTAGGATTAAAAGTCTTAGAATGATAACATATGGGTTTACCGTGCTGTGTCAACACTGCTCCCATGGCATAGTCACTGGCATCAGTTTGGATCTCAAATGGTCTTTGTAGATCTGGCAATGCTAGTACAGGTGATGTACTAATCTTTTCTTTCAAGGTGTCGAAGGCTTTCTGATGTTTGCCTCCCCACTGAAACACCTTATTCAATCCTGTTAAAGCATGTAAGGGAGTTGCAATTGAGGAAAATTTAGAAATGAACTTCCTCCAATACTGTGCTACTCCTAAGAAGCTTCTCACTTCTGTAGCAGACCTGGGTTTAGGCTAGTTTACAATGACTGCCACTTTAGAGGGATCTATTTTCAATTCACCTCCCCATCAATGCTCTCTTTCTAAATTCTTGAGTGTACCCTTGCACACTTTGCCCTTTCCACTGTCGAAGATTTTTCCAACTCATCATGGCTTGTTGCATGTCGGCCAATGGATAGAACTGCTTTTTGATTGCAGAAACAAATTCACTCCAGACAGATATAGTCTTACCATGTCTTTTCATATCAGCTTGGGTTCTGCCTTCCCACCATACCAAGGCAGTGCCTCCTAGGCGTAGGCTTACCAGCTGAATCTTGCTCTTGTCTGAGTCTATGTTCTGTACTCTGTAATACACATCAATTTTTCTAATCCAATTGTCAAACTTTTCAGCATTTAGATCTCCATCATACATAGGCAAATCAAACTTAACATCTAGCTTAATCAAAGATGCTTTCTTATTATGCATAGGGCTATTAGGAGGTGTGAGAAAGCTTTCCTCTTTCCCTTTTCCTTTGGAGTGGTCATGGAAGTGAGACTCATCTTCTTCTTTATCTTGTTTAGAACCTGATGAATCTTCATCCGTATGCTTTCTAAAGTCCTTATACATTTCTTCTACCATAGACTTTATAGCTAGGAAACTTTCTATGAATTGAGGGTCTGGTGCCACAACACCTTCCTCTGACATTGTCTTCTGAGAACGGACTCTCCCAATTTCAGGATTAGTTTCCACCAACTCTCCTTCTCCTAATTTGAGCTTTGATCTAGTGAGCATTCAACAACTATACCAACACAAGCTTGTCTAACCTTACAGCCTAAAGCATTGATACCACTTGATCTGATAATCACCCTAAGAGTGACCTAAGTTAAATATTTATTGAATAAAGGTATTACAGACTCATGTGCTGCTGTGTGTGTCCATGTTATTTAAGCAACAGATTGATCAGATTGCAAACGCACAGACACTTGAAATGGAAAGACAATAGAGAAATATAGTAAGCAAATACAAGAACACAAGAAATTAATAAGGAGTTCACCCTATCCTCCAGGGCTACATCTCTGGTCTAGCTCTCAGTGGTGGCCTTATTTTATTGTGTCTTAAACAGAGAATTACAATGCAAGAGCTCAATATGAGTCACCTGAAACATATTTTCTTGGCAGGGTGGTTCTTGGATTCCCCAAGCCACTGGAGTGCATAGACTCTATTGCTTACCAGCTCTTTGACCTCTCGGGTCTGAAAAATCCTCTCAGCAATGGCTTGAATCTATCAAGCTCTCTGGTGCTCGAAGCTGCCTTTTGTCAGCTCGCCCCTCTGTCTTCCTTCTGCTTTTGCTTCACTATCTTCTTTCTCTCTATGTGTCATCCTCTTCTTGGGATTCTGGTTCTTCCCTGTGTCCCTCTATGTCTTCTTTCTCAGTTCATGGCTTTAAGGCCATTTGTTCCCATGTTTGTTCAGTTCCTCCATCGAATCACCTTCTGCAGTTGTGCTTGGAGTTCCTTGTTCAGCATCATCATCAGGCTCATAGGGAGTGGCCACATGTCCTCCTGTAAAGCGCCTACCTGCTTTGTCGGTTCAATTTTTCAGTTATGTTGTGGAATAAGTCTTCCTCCACCGTGGCGGTCAAAACGGACCTCAAATTCTTTACAAATAGTGGCTTATTCCCTTGTTAAATCTAGTCTGACCGTCGGGCGCAATATCAATCGTCCGATCTGGATCCCCCAGATCCAACGCCGTCTGCTCATTTCACGCAGTTGACTTACTCGACCGTTAGCACACGATAAGTGGCAGTTTTCTCTCTCCTCCGCTTGCCACACATTGATTGCTAAGTGGAATCGCTTTGCTTTCATCCAAAACCGCTTACCGTTCAAGGAGCCCCCGATCAATACCGCTGGTTTTTTGGAGCGCGGGTCCTGCCTTGTCCTTTAGCCTTTTTCGCCTTTTGCCCTTCGGTTCTCTAGCTCTCCACATGACCAAGTGCTCGGGGCTTTTCCATTTCGAGCCTTTTCACCTAGCGATGCACGATTAGCGCTAAGTGCTAAGCGCTAATCGCACATCAAAAACCTCCTCTATTCCCGATCCAGGCCTCTCAGGGGCTAATTTCACCTCCCACGCAGTCTCCATGGGCCTCGGTCAGTGCGCTTTGACCGAGGTCCTCATCGTTCCATGCTGGCTGCCATTTCCACTGGTTCAGGGGTGTTTTTGATCGCTGTTCTGATTTATTTGATGTTCGTCTCGACCTGATATAGTCATGGTTCTTTTGACAGTTCTTTATGGATCCAATTCGGATCAGTAGAGTAGGAGAAGGCTCTGCAGCTAAGTGCGTAGAGGCCTAGTAGTCTGCAGCTGAGTGCGCGGACCCCTGCAGCTGAGTGCGCAGGGCGGGTTGAGTTTGTAACCGTTGGAGAATCAATAAAGAGAAGTTTTGCTATAATTCTGTGTATCTTTTCTTGGTACAATGCATGATTGGATATAATTTGCAAATATACTGTTTATTTATTGCGTGAACCTATATGAATGTTTTGTATTGTTAAGTATAGATTAAGAAATTTAAGTAGGCGAAGGTGCTTAAATAATACTGAAAGATAAATAAGATCTCGGGTAATAGCGCAAAGCGTGACACAACCCCTGGTTATGGTTGCGTGAAGGCGAGATATCAGGTCACAAATGGAAGGTGCATGAAGCCACCTACGCACAGGAACAAACAAAGGACTCGTCGAAGTCATCAGACATCTCCAAGGTGCAGAAACTTGGTTCTAGCACCCTCCCATACTACTTCAGGTGATACCTCAGTCCGCGCCCCGCAGACTGTTGCCAAAAGGGCCAGTAGTACAAGGATTTGTTTGGCTAATTATCTCTGAACCTCGGTCAGACCCCAACAAGCCAACATGGCACATAGTTTGGTGCTTCATCTCCTAGGGTTAGGTTTTTGGATGTTTAGGGTTTTCCATTGTTTCTGAATAATAAATAGGCCTTTGGGCCTCATTGTAACACAGTTCAAAGGCATGTAGCCGCCACATCTCTTCTTATAGATAAGCTACCATCGCTCGAGCTAGTCTTATTTCCATTATGTTTGTAAGCATATTTCAGTATTTGATATTAATGAAATGAAGTGTTATTTCTACTGCATATTTGTATTTAAGGTTATATCTCTAATTTGTTGTGTTCCTGTCTAAATCCGGATGAGTGGTTTTATAATGGTTTGCTCTTTCTCTATTTTTATTTGCATGTCCCCAACAAGGTCGGGATATAAGGAGTTAGGGCTCGATTTGGTTGAACCTTCGCAAGATCAGCCTTGCAAACCCCAATGACTTCCCTTAGGGGAAGAAAAGAAAGACGAGGGGGCAAGAGATCGCTCGAGGAGGCTCTTTAGAAACAAAGGAATGCAATGATGGACAACTTTGCCCAGATCCTTCAATGGTTTCCCACTGGTAGTGCATCCACATCCATCAACCACTCTGGAGGCTCCACTCCTTTTAAGGTACAAGTAAAATTTGACATTCCCATCTTTGAGGGCCAAATAGATGGAGACGCCATAGATAAATGGTTAAATCTGCTAGAAGGATATTTTTCTGTTCATGATTTTTCCAGCCAAGAAAAGATTACTTTTTCTCTTCTCAAAGCCACCCCCCACGTCATGGACTAGTGGGAAACCTACTGTGAGCATAATGATGAAAGTACGACCTCGTTGTTTTCAACGCACCCACTTGGAACTCATTCTGAGATGCCATCAAGGAGCAGTACTACCCTGTTGGGAGCTATTAGGATAAATACATAAAGTGGACAACGTTGCGACAGGGAAGGAACCAAGATGTGTCAGAGGTTACCAATGTTTTTCATACCCTTCGTACGAATTTGGGTATCAAGGATTCTGAGAAACATTTGGTACTTAAGTACCGCGGCTTCCTACACAGGTACATCCAAGACGAGATGGAGTTCCTAGACATCTCCTCGCTCAGCACGGCATACCGATACACCGTCAAGATTGAGCAGAAGTTTAAACAGAAGAAGCGAGACTTTGGATCTGCGAATTCGAAGCAAGGGAAAGGTGTTGCCAAACCATAGAAAAAGGGACAAAGCTAAGGCGGGGCAGCCCAGGACAACTCACCAGAGCCTCAAGCAAAGAACAACACCGCAAAGTGGAAGAAGGACATGTGAAAGTGGTGTGAGTCCCATAAGAGAACCAATCACAATACAAGTGAGTTTCGGGCCAAGCAATCATTGGTGGCCGAGCTAAAGGCTTCAGAATCAGATGCATGTTGCGACTCTGAGTCAGAACTTGACAAGGGAAATGACAAAGGGAAGCAGATTATCGATGCGGATCTCAATGTCACTGTTACTACCACGAACATCTAGAAGGGGGAACCCAAAGATCCAGTGGAGGAGGAGCGCCTCTTCCACTCCTAGATGTGGGTAAAGGGTTCCCCGCTATAGTTCATTGTTGATAGCAGGAGCCAAAAGAACCTCATTTCAGTAGAGGTCATGAAGCTGTTGGTATGACTGACCACAACACACCCACAACCATATACCATCGAGTGGCTTCAATAAGGATGGGATTTTTGCGTGAGCCAGCAGTGCCACCTTCCATACAACATTAAGCCCTTCACGGATGAGGTATTATGTGACGTTGTTCCACTTGATGTTTGTGATGTATTATTAAGCCAACCATACTTGTGGAAGTGACATGATGTGTATGAGTCTAGGCCTCGTGATGTTATTATTACTTTGAGAAATAAGTTGTACAAGATACCAGAGGTATCACTGCCTACCTCCATCTCTTTGGTTACTGCAAAACAATGTAGTAAGCTCATTTCCAAAATTGAGAAATTTGTTTTCCTCATGATACTTCCTCAGGGAAAGAAGAATATGGTGGCCACGACCTTGAGACAGGGCCCCTCTGCATGACAAAAAAAGATGGACAAGGTCATGGAGGAGTACGAGGACATCTTTACCTCCTCCGCAGGGGTGCCTTGTCAGGTCAAGAACTCCATCGATCTGACCCTAAGTGTGTCATTGCCTAATCCATCGGTGCTCTGTTATGGAGACCGATGAAATCAAGAGGCAGATTTAGCAGCTGTTGCAGAAAGGTCACATTTAGCCGAGTTCATCGCCCTGTGGGAGTCCGATCATGTTCGTACAGAAGAAGGATGGGACTTGGAGACTCTGTATTGACTATTGGGCATTGAACAATATCACTGTTCGGAATAGGTACCCGATCCCACGAATTGATGACCTTCTGGACCAACTCAAGGGGGGAAAATATTTTAGCAATATCGACTTGAAGTCCGAATATCACCAGGTACCAATCAAACCCTCCGATGTGTTGAAGACTGCCTTCAAAGTGAAGGAGGGCCTTTTCGAATGATTGGTTATGCCTTTCGGGTTGAAAAATGCTCCTGCAACCTTCATGAAGCTGATGGATGACATATTTGGGCCATTCACCAATTAATTTTTAGTGATATACTTGGATGACATCTTGATATTCATCCAGAGTTGGGAAGAGCACCTCCACCACATCCGACAGGTTCTCCAAACACTGTGGCAACACAAGCTGTGTGCCAATTTGGAGAAATGCACTTTTGGCATAACCCAGGTTTAATATCTGGGATACATTATTGATGAACGGGGGTTGCATGTGGATCCAGCCAAGATCCAAGTCATTCGGGATTGGCCAGCCCCAACCACTCTAACAGAGCTCTGCATCTTTCTGGGTCTTGCTAATTTCTACCACAGGTTCGTGTTAGGATTCTCTCATATCACTTAGCCCTTGAGTCAAGTCACCAAGGGAGGAGCGAAAGCAAAATTATTTTGGTCTGAATCTCAACAGAAGGAATTCATAGAGTTGAAACATCGCCTATGCTTTGTACCAGTGCTCACATTACCAGACTTGCAACAACATTTTGAGATCGAGACAGATGCCTTTGACTATCATATTGGGGTATTCCTTACTCAATAGGGGCATTCAGTGGCATATCATAGTGAGACACTTTAAGACACAGTCCATAAGTATCCCACTTATGACAAAGGGATGTATTCCATTCTGCAGGCCTACCGACAATGGAAGCATTACATTTTGGGGAAGGAAACGATCATCCACACAGACCACCGACCCCTGCAGTTCATATAGACCATGGGAAGTTGTAGAATGATTACCATCAGAAGTGGTCCACATACCTGCAACAATTCCATTTGAATATCAAGTATAAGAAGGGCAACACCAATAATGTTGTAGACTGCCTCAGCCGACCATCGATCATAGAGGCCTTGCTTCTTGATGGTCGATTTGGCAATGGCACAGGCAGTGTATGATCTGATGTACTTCTTGACATCCTGTCAAAGATTCGGACAATAGAAATACTTCTGCAGTACTGCCACCATTTTCTCGACCCCAAAATGCCCAACAATCCGACTGTAGTGTGCTTCCCAAATCATCTTGGCACGCTCGCTTGAAGGAACACAATGGTGACCCAGGTGGCATAACAGGGCACCCTGAAGGTGAAAATCTGGAACATGCTGACCCTCCAAGAGTGTCTGGTATGTGTGGCCAAATTCTGGGTCGCTTTTGTAGAGAAGTGGCCAATCAGAAGTCTCGTGCCAACAAGAGTCGAGCACGGTGGTTAATGTCATGATCGGTGGTCGACTGAGGCAATCTGCAACATTATTGGTACTACCCTTCTTATAATTGATATTCAAATGGATCTGTTGCAGGTATGTGGACCACTTCTGATGGCGATCATTCTGCAATTTCCCTTGGGTTTGTATGAACTGCAGGGGTTGGTGGTCTGTGTGGATGACTGTTTCCTTCCCTAAAATGTAATGCTTCCATTGTCGGCAGGCCTGCACAATGGAATACATCTCTTTGTCATAAGTGGGATACTTCCAGATTGTGTCTGAAAGTGTCTCACTGTGATATGCCATTGGATGCCCGTGTTGAGTAAGGACTTCCCTAATAACATAGTCAGAGGCATCTGTCTTGACCTCAAATGGTTGCTTCAAGTCTGGTAATGCGAGCATTGGTGCCGTGTAGAGGCGATATTTCAACTTTGTGAATGCCTTCTGTTGAGATTCAGACCAAAAGAATTTTGATTTCACTCCTCCCTTGGTGACTTGACTCAAGGGCCACGTGATATGAGAAAATCCCAACACGAACCTGCGGTAGAATTTGGAAAGACCTAGAAAGCTGCGGAGCTCTGTCAGAGTGGTTGGAGATGGCCAATCCCAATGACTTGGATCTTGGCTGGATCCACATGAACCCCCTATTCATTAATAATGTATCCCAGACACTGAACCTGGGTCATGCCAGAAGTGCATTTCTCCAAATTGGCACATAACTTGTGTTGCCGCAGTGTTTGGAGAACCTATCAGATGTGTTGGAGGTGCGCTTCCCAACTCTGACTGAAGATCAGGATGTCATCCAAGTATACCACTACAAATGAGTTGGTTAATGGGCGCAAGATGTCATCCATCAACCTCATGAAGGTTGCAGGAGCATTTTTCAACCCGAAAGGCATAACCAATCATTCGAAAAGGCCCTCATTCGCTTTGAAGGTAGTCTTCCACACATTGGAGGGTTTGATTGGTACTTGGTGATATACGAACTTCAAGTTGATCTTGCTAAAATATTTTCCCCCTTGAGTTGGTCCAAAAGGTCATCAATTTGTGGGATAGGGTACCTATTCCAGATAGTGATCTCGTTCAATGCCCGATAGTCAATAAAGAGTCTCCAAGTCCCATCCTTCTTCTGTACCAACACGATTGGGCTCCCATAGGGAGATGAACTTAGACGTATGTGACCTTTTTGTAGCAGCTCCTGAATCTGCCTCTTGATTTCATTGTTCTCTAGAACGGAACGTCGATAAATTGGTCCATTGGGTAGCGGCGCACCTGGGGTCAGATCGATGGAGTGCTTGACCTGACAGTGCAGAGGAACCCATACGAGGGAGGTGAAGATGTCCTCGTACTCCTCCACGACCTTGTTCATCTGTAGTTGTCGTGCGAAGGGGCCCTGTCTAGAGGTCGTGGCCACCATCTTCTTCTTTCCTTGAGGGCGTATCATCAGGAAAAAAAATTTCTCGGTTTTGGAAATGAGCTTATTGCATTGTTTTGCAGTAACCAAAGATATGGCGGTAGGCAGTGCTACCTCCGGTATCCTGTACAACTTATTTCCCAAAGTAATAATAACAACATGGGGCCTTGATTCATACACATCATGTCGCTTCCAAAAGTATGGTTTTCCTAATAATACATCACAAACTTCAAGGGGAGCAATGTCACATAATACCTCATTCGTGAAGGGCTTGATGTTGTATGGAAGGCAACAGTGTTGGCTCATGCGAAGATCCTATCCTTGGTGAAGCCACCTGATGGTGTATGGTTGTGGATGTGCTGCAGTCGATAAGCCCAGATGCTTGATGACCTTTGCCGAAATGAGTTTCTTTTGGCTCCCACTGTCGACAATGAATTGTAGTGGGGAGCCTTGTACCCACATTTGGGAGTGGAAGAGATGCTCCTCCTCCTTTGGATCTTTGGGTTCCTCGTTCTAGATCTTCATAGTGGTAATGGTGGCATTGGGCTCCGCATCGATAATTTGCTTCCCTTTGTCATTCCCCTTGTCAGGTTCTAACTCAGAGTCAGAACATGCATATGATTCTAAAACCTTTAGCTTGGCCACTAGTGACTGCATGGCCCAACACTCACTTATGTTGTGAGTGGAGCTCTTGTGGAACTCACACCACTTTCCTGTGTCCTTTTTTTGGCTTCGTGACACTGTTCTTTGCTTGCAGCTTTGGCAGGTTGTCTTGGCTCGCCTCGACTTAGCTTTGTCCTTGTTCTGCGGTTTACGGGCACCTTTCCCTTGCTTCAGATTCACAGATCCAAAGTCTCGCTTCTTATGTTTAAACTTTTGCTCGACCTTGATGACATATCGGTACGCCGTGCTGAGCGAGGAGATGTTCATGAATTCTATTTCTTCCTGGATGTACTTTTGCAGGCAACCGCGGTATTTAAGTATCAAATGCTGCTCCAAATCCTTGATACCCAACTTTGTGCGAAGGGTATGGAAAATATTGGTAAACTCCGGCACGTCTTGGTCCCTTCCCTACTGCAGCGTGGTCCACTTTATGTATTGATCCTCATAGCTTCCGACAGGGTAGTATTGCTCCTTGATGGCATCCCAGAATGAATTCCAAGTGGGTGCGACTGAAAATAGTGAGCCTGTACTTTGATCCTTCTGCTCATAGTAGGTTTCCCACCAGTCCTTGACGTGGGGGGCTACTTTGAGAAGAGCGAAAACAATCTTTTCATGACTCGAAAAATCATGAACATAAAAATAACCCTCTAGCAGATTCAACCATTTATCAACGACATATGCATCTATCTGACCCTCGAATATGGGGATTTCAAAATTAACTTGTACCTTAAATGGTGTGGCATTTCCAGAGTAGCAGTTGGAAGCCGATGCGTCACCCCTGGGTAGTCGCTAAAGTATATGGGCAAAGCTATCCATCATTGCATTCCTTTGTTGCTCGAGGGATTCTTTGAGCAATATTTTGATAGGATCTCTAGCCGCCTCATCTTTCTTTTCATCTGCCATGGGAGGCCGTTGGGATTTGTGAGGTTGGTCTTGCAAAGGTTCGATCAATTCAAGTCCTAACTCCTTATATCCCAACCTTGTTGGGGACATGCAAACAAAAACAGAGAAAAAGCAGACCACTCTGATACCACTGATCTAAATTTAAATAGGAACGCAACAAATTACAAAGATAACCATAAACATAGAGAGACAATGGAAATAATACTTCATTTCATTAATGTAAAATACTGAAATATGCTAACAAACATAAATGGAAATAAACCAGCTATGGCGATGGTAGCTTTTCTTTGAGAAGAGATGTGGTGGCTACATGCCTCTGAACTATGTTACAATGAGGCTGGAAGGCCTATTTATTGTTGAGAAACAATGGAAAACCATAAGCATCCAAAAACCTAACCCTAGAAGATGAGATGCCAAATTGTGGGCCCCATTTGGGTAAATTGGTACACCAACTTCTCGGGTTCGTAACTTTGGCATACAATCTCCGTTTAACACACACAATATCTCGTTAGAAAGATCTATCCGAGAACTACAACTTTGGGAAGAGCAACATCGGTCCATAGACCTAAGTTGCTCCTATTTTTCTCAAAAAACGTTGTTTAGGGCCTCAAAACGGCTCCGGAAGTTCAGGACCAAAAAACTGCTAAAAATAGTAAATTGTGCTACAATTATGGAAACCGAAAAGGTGAAAGAAACAATGGTGGGGTTCCAAGTGGACTTGGCGGGTGGCCACCAA
Source organism: Pinus tabuliformis (assembly GCA_031772625.1). Lineage (NCBI taxonomy): Eukaryota > Viridiplantae > Streptophyta > Pinopsida > Pinales > Pinaceae > Pinus > Pinus tabuliformis. Next base: position 395,925,388 of record CM062817.1, read on the forward strand.
TATCCACTTGGATCAACCACCGTGCTTAACTCTTGTAGGCCTGAGACTTCTGATTGGCCACTTCTCTACAAAAGCGACCCCGAATTCGGCCACACATACTAGACGCTCTTGGAGGGTCAGAAAGTTACAGATTTTCACTTCCAAGATGTCTTGTTATGCCCTCTAGGACACCTTTGTGTTCCTTCAAGCGAGCACGCCAAGATGATTTTGGAAGTGCACTATAGTTAGACCGCTAGGCATTTCAGGGTTGAGAAAACGGTGGTAGTACTGTAGAAGTATTTTTATTGGCTGAACCTTTGACAAGATGTCGGGAAGTACATCAGATCCTGCACTGCCTACGCCATTTCCAAACCAACCATCAAGAAGCAAGGCCTCTATACTCCACTCCCTACCCCTAGTCGACCTTGGGAATCCATCTCCATGGATTACATGTTGGGCCTTCCTTCTAATAGGCATGGAAATGACTATGTTTTTGTGGTCGTCGACAGATTCTCAAGGATGACCATTAGGACGACCTTTAAGAAGAATATCACAGAAAAAGCCACTACTAAAATTTTCTTTGAACGAGTGTGGGCACACTTTGGGATCCAACAGTCTATCATCTCATTACTGGACAACAGGTCCTTAGTACATTTTGGTCTTGTCTCTAGTCGATGCTGGACACCATGCTCACTAAGTCCACAACTTTCCATCCCCAAACTGATGGCCAACAGAGGTCGTCAACAGGATAATGTACAAGTCAAAGCATCCACGCACATGGGATGAAAGCCTCCCTTATGTCCATCACAACTATAACCGGGCTCTCCACAGTTCGACTGGCCACTATGTCCCATTGATGTGGCCATACCATTTGCAGCTACTAAGGCAAATTCGGCTCATGTCCAGTTTGAAGCCGATAAGGAAAAAAAATTCATTGAGAACATCAAACATATCCGCCAATAGTTCCACGACATTCTGGAGAAATCAAATGCCTAGTACAAGCAACGACATGATCAACATCGGGTGCCACACAAGTTTCAAGTGGGTGACAAAGTTTGGTTGCATTTGCAAAAGGAACGCCTTACCGAAGCCTATCAGAAACTTAGACCACTCTAATATGGTCCTTACACCATTACCAAGGCTATGGGAGATAATGCATTTGAGCTCAACATTCCCCCATTCCTTTGCCTGCACCCAGTGTTCAATGTGGACCGCCTTCGACCATACTTCCCTCGATTGCTAGACACATCAGGCATTGCAGAACAACTCACACCTAGAGAGTTAAATCTCGATTGCATGGAACAAGCCACAACTGATCAGAGCATGGACACATAGATCAAGAAAACTTGACAGCAAAGGATCCAACTATATCGAGTTGTCAAAGCAGGCCAACTCCTTCACTAGGGCAAGTAGCTCACCGGGGAGCAAGTTCAGCAGAAGTTTCCTCATCTCATGAAGGAACTCAATGCAATGGGGACCACTGCTTCCTAAGGGGGGAGGAATGATCCAGGTGGATATTGGCGGCCACCCGCCTATTCCACTTGAACCCCCACCATTGTTTCTTTCAATTTTTCAGTTTCCTTACATGTAGCACAATTTACCATTTTTAGCAACTTTTCGGGTCCTAAACTTCCAAAACCGTTTTGAGGCCCTAAATGACGTTTTTTTGGGAAAACGGGGGCTAACATGGGGCATAGTTCGATGTATGCCATTCAAAAGTTGTATTCCTATGATAGATCTTTCTAACGAGCTATTGTTCGCATCAAACGTAGATCGTATGCCAAAGTTACGACCCCGAGAAGTTGATGTACCAATTTACCCAAACGGGGCCCATAGTTTGGTGCTTCATCTCCTAGGGTTAGGTTTTTGGATGATTAGGGTTTTCCATTACTTCTGAATAATAAATAGGCCTTTGAGCCTCATTGTAACACAATTTAGAGGCATGTAGCCGCGACATCTCTTCTCAGAGATAAGCTACCATTGCCCGAGCTAGTCTTATTTCCATTTTGTTTGTAAGCATATTTCAATATTTGATATTAATGAAATGAAGTGTTATTTCTACTGCATCTTTGTATTTATGGTTATATTTGTAATTGGTTGCGTTCTTGTCTAAATTCAGATCAGTATTGTAATTTTTTTTTTTAGAGTTTTTATTATATTAAGCACCAACTAATTGGCTAACATATCTCAGATGCCTTCGAGTACCTACATAATGTAATTTTGTCTTTATTCTCAAGTTGAATAAAATTAAGATTTTTTCCTCCGAAAAAATATATACTGAAATTAATAATTATTAATCATTAAACCTGCCTATATCCATCTTAACTCCTAACCTATCAAGTCTCGAGAGGGATCAAATCTCTTGAGGTGCAAATGTTTCCTCAAGTTTTGCACTCAAAAAAGAGGTTTTCACCTTGAGAGATTTGATCTCTCTCGATGCTTGATAGATCCAGAGTTAAGATGGATCTAGGTTGGTTTATGCCTTCAAAAACATATTGTAAACAACAACAAAAACACATTTTTACCAAAAAATAATAATAATTATATTATAACATTAGAAATGTATTGCACTAGAGAGCTTTATCCAAGTCTTTATATAAAAGACTTTTCTCTCCTTCGACATATCAAGTCTTGGCGTGCTTACCACATGTTCACATGTTGAGCTAGTCGAGCCTTCGTGTTGGAGGGTCCTTTGAAAACATTAATTAAATATAATTTATGATCTATAATATGACATAGTACTTGTATCAAAGTATTATTTATTTATTTTATTCATCCTTCATCTACCCATTAATTAGTGTTATTATTATTAAGTCATACCACATACTATTATTAAATATTTATATTTTGTATAATGGTTGCAATAATTCTTTATTAATAAAGTCTAAACATTTTAATCAAAATATAACTAGTCCAACCATATGAATTAAATGATTGGTAAACGTGGATGGACATCAATTCATGATAAATGTAAAAATACTTCATCATATATCTTACATCATCTAAATTTAGAAAAACATAAAAAATAACTAAATTATTAATATTATTATTATCAATTATTGAAAAAAAATATATACATTAAAAAAACATTTAACAAGATTATTACCTATGAAGATTCACCCCACTTAACCATGTAGATTCTTATATTGTAAATAGGGTTTCTTACTATACCATGACTTATCAATACCACATACCCAAAAAACCATGACTCTCTTCATAGAATATTTGTTCATATGACAATTTATTTAATTAATCAATATTTTTTTTGTAAGCTTCGGTAGGACCCTCTCATTTTCGAGTTTTTACATGTCTGTTATTCACCCCATTTCCAGGGAGGGTAGCACAAGAATCGAACCTAGGATCTTCGGTTCGGTGAGGCTTCATTTCCACGGCCATTGCCACTTGAGCTACCACATGTGGACATTTAATTAATCAATTTGATTAAAAGAACATAACTACTTTTGAGATACATTTTAACCCTTAATTTGTGATTACTATTAAGAATATTTTATAATATTCCATGGAAGTTGAATCTTTACCATCCCCTAATAATTATTGACAATTAGTTTAAAAATTTGGAAACCTATTTCAAAATAGACACGTCTATCCACGTAAATATAATTTATTATGCTCATAGGCATGCCTAATTTGAATTAATCTTCTAAAATTTTAATTTAATTATCAATAATTATTAAGTGGATGGTAGAAACTCAACCTCCATAGAATATTCTAGAATATTTTTAGTAGTATACACAAATCAAAGGCTGAGATATATTTTTAAAGTAGTTATGTCTTTTTCCCTTTTTAATTAAATTCATTAATTAAAAAAATTTCATATGAGATCAGTATAGATCCATCTTAACCACGAGGCTCGCCCCTCGAATAATTCGTGTATTACTACTTGTCCTTGCCATCCAATGATGACATACTTTGATAAACGATATGCTAATATATTCATGTCACGATATATATGCCTACAGTTATACCACTCTAGTTGATCGAATTCCCTTTGAAATCCAAATAGGATATGTGTCAAATGTGGAGAAAAAATCTCAATCTGATTGTTTATCCAAGTCACCACTAGTTTGGAATCTCCAAGAATTTGAAGTTTTTTGACATCATAAAATTTTGTTGTATGGACCGACACTCATAGAGTAGATAATTCAACCCAAGTATTTGTTTCCTAGGCCAAAGAGAAACATATATGATAATATTGGGCATGTTTTATGTAAAATGCAGGAGAAACCTCACAAACGGGAGGATTCCCCTGGCTTGCCCCATTGAAAAAGCCCCATGGAATTCCATCCTCCAAAGATGGCTCGATATACTCCTTCTGTTTTTTCCGCTTGACCTCATATATGAAATTTTTGTAGGTGTGCTCGTTGTGCCTGCTACAACCTCAACATGGATAAACTTATTCTGAAATATGGTCAAATTCCTAGAATATATACATAGTTAACATTGAAATATTTTCTTGCTATAAATATATTTTTAAATACATGTCAATATTACTTTATTCTTTGTAATCCATATTGAATTTATTTATTATTATAGTTATTAATTTTTTTGTAAGCTTGGTAGGACCTTTTCATTAATTTTCTAACAAAAGCAGGTTACGTCCATATGTCTGAAGGTTTGGTGGCCTCAACCTACCCTGAGGGAAACTAGGTCTGTTGGCCACCTCACTACAAAATATGTCATCGAGAAACAAAACAAAAAAAGTTTTACAAGCCACGCTATATATGTCTGAGAGTCTTTGAACTTCCTGTTTGCTAGATACCTATAACCATAACTAATAATATGCCTAACAATTCGAAACTGCGTCTTACAAAACTATAACCAAGGGTGCACTACCACTACTCATCATCCCTCTGAAGCAGTCGGAGCAGGGTCCTTCATTATGGAACCCGACAGCTTCATGTGGGGAATACAAGGGATGTGCTACTCTATGCAGCTAAGGCATTCATTTTTCTCTTGTAATTGGAACTAGATCTTCTGAAACTCTTTAGTATAATCTAGATGCCCATGGGAGGACTGATGCATATCATGTAGAGACTACTCCAAGGCTTTAGCCAGAATGCTCTTCATCATCCAAAATAGGTGTATTGTTTGTTTATATTGAGAGGATCTGCCCTAGGTATGGCCAGGGTTAGGAATCAAAGTATGCCACACATCTAAATCAATTTCCAAACTCTCCTTCGTCTGATGCATCTCTTCTTCCCAATCGATGATGAACTTCTTGACCAGAGTCAAATTGCTCGAGTGATATGCCTGAGCGACTTCCTGTAGAATTCGGGTTGTCGATTTACTTCCACGCATAATCCCCCTAGATGAGTTGGGTTGACTTGCTTGGGGAGGGGATGCTTTCCTCTATTTCCCATGGCCACAACCTCCTGGGCCATTCCTACCTTTATTGGAGGGCTGAACCATATTTATGCACCTAAAATTCAAATATTGGCCTGTGTCGGTATTTGAAGGTCGACCTAAGCAAAATATAAGCTTATAAGCAAGACACTGCTGAGGGTCGCTCCAACCCTGAAGACCTGCCAATGAAATTAGAAAAGAAACCAACCAAATAAGGAACTAGTTCGAAAGCTTGTTTTCAACCGGTAACCAGCAAGGTGTTACAATTCCGCTTTTACCACTGCTCCACCAATGCCCACAGACGAGCCTAAACTGACAGAAAAAACCATCCACAGGTAAAACCCCAAAATGATTGGGTGAGTCTCATATTTAATCAAATCAAACAAGAGAACTATGCACTGTAGAAAGAAAGAACATTTGAGTCATGAGCTGCCCCTTGACCAAGACCCACACACTACCATGTTGCAGAACTAGATACAATAAACCCTTTCCGCTAGGACGAGACTGGCACTAAATATTTCCCATAATTCACTCCAAACCATGACACTATAATGGAAAGGACCATACCAATGCTTACAAACAAGGATGGCCTTATTCGAAAACCATACACAATAAGATTACCCAAGAACCAAACAGAAATGGCCAGAAGCTAAAACCATCACAATCCGAGAATAACCAAGCAGGGAATACAACGACACCCAAGTCCGCCCACCGGCCAAACCCCACAAGAACCCATATGCCAAATCCAAATCTCATATACCATAGAGATAGGGACATAGAAAAATAACAACTCGACACATAACAATGACCAAACCTTGCCACACTCCAAAGACATTCTATTCCAATCTCGCCAACCTACCATAGTACCATGCATCCCATATTTCGGAGGGAAGAGACAAAGAGCCATATATGCAAAGGGAACAAAATTAAATGAGGAGACATACTAGTGACCGAGTCCTTAACCATAAATAGATTGAGGCATCGTTTTCCCAAACCACATCCACAACGAACAGAGAACACAAACCAATTTACCCAACGCAACGGAAGAGGAATTCACCTTCTTGCTTGATTTAATGGTTCTGCCACCTTTCGGGTCGACAATTAACCTTCGCATGTGCACCACCACCTCTGCAAGCGCTGCATGCATGCAGACGGTGGCTGTAGATTTCTTTGAGAATTGCATTAATCTATACGCCAAGGCGTACCCATTGGGTCCAGCTCACACCCCAATCGGGGATTTATTAATATTATTATTATTATTATTTAGACACAACAGATCAATTTTATATTAAGAATTGATTGAATTACACAGCTCCCAACTACGAATTTGTATAGCTCTCAGTAGGACTTGGAGAAAGTTGCTATGGATAATTTCTTGGGACTGTTCAAGGACCCAGGTGATTGTAGGTTTCAAGATCAACTTCAGGTATTACAACATATTCCCAAGTTTTGTTTAGAAGAGGATACTGCTCACCTAGGTCATGTTGTAACATTGGATGAAATTAAGGTGGTTCTAAATTCATTTGCAAAATACAAAAGTCCTGAGCCTAATGGTTAGACTATAGAATTTTACTTAGATTTTTTTGATTTGGTTGGAGGTGACATCTTGCGAGTGGTGGAGGAGGTAAGAGTGAATGGCAAGGTGTATGGTGCTATAACTCTACTTTCTTAGCCCTCATTCCTAAATCTTCCAAGCCATAGTTCTTCAATGATTACATGCCTATCTCATTATGTAATCTTATTTACAAAGTTATTGCTAAGGTTTGTCATCCAAGTTAAAAGTTATTCTTTCTTTTTCTCTCTCCTTGAAGCAATTTGGCTTCCTCTTGGGCCATTTGTTACATGATTCCATTGGATCAACCCACTTCATTCCATCAAAACTAGGAAACATTGTGCCCTTATTCTCAAGACGGATCTTGTTAAGGCGCATGATCAGGTGAACTGGAGTTTTCTTCATTTACTCGTTCTCCACATTGGTCTCAACTCATTGACTTCAAATTGGATAATGGGTTGTATCATGTCAACTAATTTCGTAGTAATTATCAATGGTTCTCCATCTATTTTTTTCAAGGCTACCAGGGGATTAAGACTGGGTTTTCCCCTCTCACCTCTCTTATTCCTTCTTGTCATTGAGGCCTTGCAGAAAATGATTATTTCTACAAAAAGTGATAGGGTGAATTGAAGGTGTTAAGGTGTAAAGATCTATCTTCCTTACACACCTTTTGTTTGTCGATAATGTCCTCATCCTGGGGAGGGATCTGCAGCAGATAGGGACACTTACAATGGAATCTTTTCTATCTTTTGTTTTACTTCCGGTATGAAAATTAATCAACAAAAGACTACTTTTTATCACTATAATGTTATGGCCCATGTTATTTCATATGTTGAGAAATTATTACCTTATAAGATGGCCTCATTGGAGTAGGGGTTCCTATTATATGGGCTATAACCTAAAGACTAATTGTTATTTATTTATTTATTTTTTTTTTTTTTTTTTTTTTTCTGTGTGGTTCACGGGGCACCAGAGGTGGGCCGCTACGTCCACGTAGATAATCGGGGCAGCTCCACCCGAAGGGAACTGCCGTTCGGCCAGATCGGGCCTAACCCCGAGGGCGTCGAGGAGATTTGACCCCGTGACCTCCCAAACCGGGAGAGTACTATCAACGGGAACTCGACCATTTGAGCTATCCCTCGGGGCTCTAAAGACTAATTGTTATTACATAGAGGATTGAAACTCGTTAATCAAAAGGATTGAAGGTAGAATTAAAAACTCGTGTTACAAGTTGTTATCCATTGGCAACATAATGACCTTGGTTAAAGTTTTTCTAGAAAACATTATGGTGTTTAGGCTCACTCTCTCTAGGATTTCCTGGTCCACCCTCCATGGGATCTGCATGTGTATGAGCAATTTCCTTTGGAATGGTAAGAACCATAGTGCTTATAGACATTTAGCTAGTTGGGACATTCTTTCCCAGCCAAAATGTTAGGGTGGATGGGGGTTTAAAAACTTGCCATGGTTTGGACAAGCACTGGCCATGAAGTGTATTTGGTGGGTTTTAACTAACAACAGAATTTGGTGTCGTATCCTTATGGAGAAATATTTGTAAAATAAAATTGTTCCAGAATGTCTCCGAACCTTTAAGCCTCACAAATACATTATTGTGTCAAATATTTGGAGGGGTCTTTGGACACTATTCCTTCAATCAAAAAATGGCTAATGTGGAAGATTGAAAATGGGGAACTTGTCAAGTTGGGGACCGATACTTTCATTGGGAGATCTTCCTTTTATAATTTCTCCTGAGCTCATTAGTCAACTCAATATGTAGGGGGTCTCTAGACACAACCATGTTTTTTGGCCATCCTTGTCGTTTCTTTCTTGTGGCAAGTGGAAATCTTTAATAGATTTGGGCCTCTGTGGTTATGTGGCTATTGAATGGGATGGGTTTGTGAAGAAATTGATCCGAACTTAAACATGAAAACAACAACTTACATATATAATCATAAATACAAAGATGCATAAGAAAAACACTTCATTTCATTAATGGAAAAACACTGAACTAATTGCTTACAAATAGAATGGAAATATGATAGCTCGGACGATGGTAGATTATCTCTGAGAAGAGATGTGGTAGCTACATGCATCTGAACTGTGTTACAATGAGGCTCAAAGGCCTATTTATTATTGAGAAACAATGGAAAACCCTAAACATCCAAAAACCTAACCCTATGAGATGAAGTGCCAAAATTGTGGGCCACGTTTGGGTAAATTGGTACATCAACTTCCCGAGGTCGTAACTTTGGCATACGATCTTGGTTTCAAATTTCTTGAAGAGAAGGCTGAAAAAAAACTAGTAATCTAATTTGGGATCTCTCCCGTCTCTCTATTTCCCCTAAAAACATCGTTTAGGGCCTCGAAACAGATTTGGAAGTTCAGGACTTGAAAAACTGCCAAAAATAGTAAATTGTGCTACAATTAAGGAAACTGAAAAATTGAAAGAGAGTGTTGGGGGTCCAAGTGGAATAGGTTGGTGGCCACAAATATCCACCTGGATCATTCCTCCCCCCTTAGGAAGCAATGGTCCCCAGTGTGTTGAGTGCCTCCATGAGATGGGGAAACTTCTACTGAGCTTGGTCCCTGATGAGTCACTTGCCTTGGTGAAGGAGTTGGCCGGATTTGTTAACCCGATATAGTTGGATCTTCTGTTGGCGACTGTTCTTGATCTATGTGTCCATGGTCCGATCGGTGATGGCCTGTTCCATGTAGTTTGGGTTTAACTCTGTTGGTGTGAGCTATTCTGCAACGCCGGATGTGTTTAACAATGGTGAAAAGTATGGTCGAATAATAGGTGCAGACCAAGGAACGATGGAATGCTAAGCTTGAAGGCATTGTCCCCTACAACCTTGGTGATGGTGTATGACCCATATTGGAGCGGGTGAAGCTTGCAGTGGGATCCAACGAGGTGCTCCTTTTGCAAGTGTAGCCAAACTTTGTCGCCCACCTGGAACTTGTGCAGCACTCAATGCTAATCATGGCGCTACTTGTACTTAGCATTGGCTCTGTCCAATATATCATGGACCTACTGGCAGATGTATTGAATGCGCTCAATGAAGTTGTTAGCCCTGTCAGCTTCGGACTGGACATGAGTTGAATCTGCCTGAGTAGTTGCAAATGGTATGGCCACATCAATGGGACATAATGGCTGAAATCCCAGCCCTACTTGAAAGGGGTTGTGGCCCATTGAGCTATGGAAAGCTCTATTGTAGTTGTGCTGGACATAGGGGAGGCTTTCATCCCATGTACGTGGAAGCTTCAAGTTGTACATGCGTAGAATGTGTACGATCATCCTGTTGACATTCTCTGTTTGGCCATCAGTTTGGGGATGGAAAACTATGGACTTAGTAAGTTTTGTATCCAGCATCGACCAGAGACTTGACCAAAATGCATTTAGGAATTTTCTGTCCCGATCTGAGACAATGGACTGTGGGATCCCAAAGTGTACCCACACTCGCTCAAAGAAGAGCTTAACAATGGAATCTGCTGTGATACTCTTCTTGTAGGCTGCGATGATGGCCATCTTAGAGAATTTGTCGATGACCATGAAAATGCAATCGTTTCTGGCTTAGTGTAAGGAAGGACCGACATGTAATCCATGGAGACAGATTCCCAAGGCCGACTAGGGGTAGGTATAGGAGTCTACATGCCTTTCTTCTTGATGGTTGGTTTGGCAATGGCACAAGATCTAATGTACTTACCAACATCCTGACAAAGTTTCGATCAATAAAAATACTTCCACAATACTGCCATTGTTTTCTCTTGCTATTCCCCGACTGTAGTGCACCTCCCAGATCATCTTGGCATGATCACTTGAAGGACCACAAACATGTCCCAGGTGGCATAATAGTGCATCCTGAAGGTGAAAATTTGGAGCTTGCTTCCCTTCTAGGAGTGTCTGATATGTGCTTCCAAATTGTGGATCGCTCTTGTAAAGATGCGGCCACCCTGATGTCTCATGCCCACGAGTCGAGCACAGTGATCAATGCCATGACCAGTGGTTGGTTGAGGCAATCAACGAAATTATTGGTGTTTCCCTTCTTATACTTAATGTTCAAATGGAACTATTATAGGTAGGTGGACCATTCCCGATGGCGATCGTTCTGTAACTTTGCTTATGTCTGTATGAAATATAGAGGTCAGTGGTATGTATGGATGACCATTTCCTTCCCCAGAATGTAATGCTTCCATTGACGGTAGGCTTGCACAATGGAATACATTTCTTTGTCATAAGTGGGGTACTTTCAGACTGTGTGTGAAAGTGTCTCACTACGGTAAGCCACTAGATGCCCATGTTAAGTAAGAACCACACCAATAGCATAGTCTGAGGCATTTGCCTCAATCTCAAATGGTTGTTGTAGGTCTGGTAATGCGAGTAATGGTGCGAAACAAAGGCGATTATTCAACTCTGAGAATGCTTGTTGTTGGGTTTCAGACCAAAAGAACTTTGCTTTTGCTCCGCCCTTGGTGACTTGACTTAAAGGCCAAGTTATATGAGAGAACCACAACAAGAACCTACGGTAGAAGTTGGCAAGACCCAAAAAGCTGCGAAGCTCTATTAGAGTGGTTGGGGCTGGCCAATCCCGAATGACTTGTATCTTGGATGGGTCCACATGTACACTCTTCTCATCAATTATGTTCCCCAGCTATTGAACCTGGGGCAGGCCAAAGGTGCATTTCTCCAAGTTAGCACACAACTTGTGTTATCGCAGGGTTTGAAGGACATGTCGAATATGGTGGAGGTGCTCATCCCAACTTTGGTTGAAGATCAAGATGTCATCTAAATACACCACCAAGAATGCATTGGTGAAGGGTCTCTAGATTTCATCCATCAGTCTCATGAAGGTTGCAGGGATGTTCGTCAATCTGAACGACATGCCCAACCATTCAAAAAGGCCCTCCATGGATTTGAAGGCAGTCTTCCACACATCAGAGGGTTTATAGGCACCTGGTGATAACCTGACTTTAAGTCAATCAGGCTGAAATATTTGGCCCCCTTGAGATGGTCAAGAAGGTCATCAATCCACGGGATTGAGTACCTATTCCGGACAATGATCTTGTTCAACGCCCGATAGTCAATACAAGGCCTCCAGGTCCCATCCTTCTTCTGTACGGGATCCCATAGGGCGATGAGCTTGGCTTGATGTGCCCTTTCTACAATAGTTCCTGAATCTACCTCCTAATCTCATTGTTCTCCAGAACAGAGCGCCGATAGATCGACCCATTGGGCAGCGACACACCCAAGGTCAGATTGATAGAGTGCTTAACCTGACAGTGCAGAGGTACCCCTGTAGGTGAGGCGAAAATATCATTATACTCCTCCACAACCTTGTCCATCTGCTACTGCTGTGTAGAGGATCCCTGCCTGGAAGCCGTTGCCACAACCTTCTTCTTTCCCTAAGGGCGAATCATAAGGAAAACAAATTTCCTGGTCTTGGAAATGATCTTACTGCATTGCTTTGTAGTGATCAAAGAGATGGCAGTAGGTGGGGCTACCTCTAGTATCCTGTACAACTTGTTGGCCAAGGTAATAATCACAGAGCGAGGTTGAGACTCATATACAACATGTCGCTTCCACAAGTATGGTTGTCCTAACAATACATCACAAACTTCAAGAGGAGAAACATCACCCAGTACCTCATCCGCGAAGGGCTTGATGCTGTAGGGAAGGTGACACTACTGGCTGACACGAAGATCTCGTCCTTGGTGAAGCCCCCTGATGGTGTACGACTGTGAATGTGCTATAATCTTTAGGCCCAACCGCTTCACGACCTCTATAGAAATGAGGTTATTTTGGCTCCCGTTGTCAATAATGAATTGCAGCGGAGAACCCTTCACCCACATCTGTGAGTGGAAGAGGTGTTCCCCCTTCTTTGGATCTTCAGGCTCAATCTTCTGGATCTTGGTGGTGGCCACAATGGCATTGGGCTCCGCATTAATGATCTGCTTCCCTTTATTAGTTCTCTTATCAAGTTCTGATTCAGAGTCAGAGCATGCGTCTGATTCATAAGACTTCATCTCGGCCACTAGTGACTGCTTGGCCCGACATTCACTTGTATTGTGAGTGGAGCTCTCATGGAACTCACAACATTTTCCTGTGTCCTTCTTTGTATTTGTGGTGTTGTTCTTTGCTTGCAGCTTCGACGGGCTGTCCTGGGTAGCCTCACCTTGTCTTGGCCCTTTTCTCTATGGTTTGGGGGCACCTTTTCCTTGCTTCAGATTCACAGATCCAAAGTCCCACTTCTTCTATTTAAACTTTTGCTCAATCTTGAAAGCGTACCAGTATGCCGTGTCGAGCGAGGAAATGTCCAAGAACTCCATCTCGTCCTGGATGTACTTGTGTAGACAACCACGGTACTTGAGCACCAAATGCCGCTCAATATCCTTGATACCCAACTTTGTGCGAAGGGTATGGAAAATATTTGTGAACTCTAGCACATCTTGGTCCCTTCCCTATTGTAGCGTGGTCCACTTTATGTATTTATCTTCATAGCTCCTGACAGGGTAATATTGTTCCTTGATGGCATCTCAGAAAGAAACCCAAGTGGGTGTGGTTGAAAACAACTAGGGTTCACTCTCATTCTTTTGTTCACAATAGGTTTCCCACCAGTCCTTGACGTGTGGGGCGACCTTGAGAAGTGAAAAAGTAATCTTTTCCTGATTGGAAAAGTCATGAACTGAAAAATATCCTTACAACAGACTTAACCAGTTATCTACGGCACTTGCATGTATCAGGCCTTCAAATATGGGAATATCAAAGTTACCTTTTACCTTAAAAGGAATGGCGCCTCTAGAGTGGCTGCTGGATGAAGATGCATCGCCTGTGGGTAGTCGTCAAAGGATCTAGGTAATGTTATCCATCACCGCGTCCCTCTGTCACTCGAGGGCTTCCTCGAGCAACATTTTGAAAGGATCTCCTACCCCCTCATCTTTCTTTACTTCTGCCATGGGAGCTCATCGTATTTTGAGAGGCTGATCTTGCAGCGGTTCAACTAGATCGAGCCCTAAATCCCTATACCCTGACCTCATTGGGGACATGCAAAGAAAAATAGAGAAAGGGCAGATTGCTCTGATACCACCGATCCAAACTTAAACAGGAACACAACAACTTACATATATAATCATAAATACAAAGATGCATCAGAAAAACACTTCATTTCAATGGAAAAATAATGAACTATGCTCACAAACAAAATGGAAATAAGATAGCTCGGGCGATGGTAGCTTATCTTTGAGAAGAGATGTGGTGGCTACATGCCTCTAAACTGTGTTACAATGAGGCTCAAAGGCCTATTTATTGTTTAGAAACAATGGAAAACCCTAAACATCCAAAAACCTAACCCTAGGAAATGAAGCACAAAAAATGTGGGTCCCGTTTGGGTAAATTGGTACATCAACTTCCTCGGGTCGTAGCTTTGGCATATGATTTTCGTTTGGCTATCATAATACCTCATTTCGAAGATCTCGAAGATAAGGCCGAAAACAAACTAGCAAGCTAAAAATGTCGTTTAGGGCCTCAAAACGGCTCTGGAAGTTTAGCACCCGAAAAACTGCCAAAAATAGTAAATTGTGCTACAATTAAGGAAACCGAAAAAATGAAAGAGACAGTGTTGGGGGTCTAAGTAGAATAGGTGGGTGGCCACCAATATCCATGTGGATTAGAAATTAATACTTGATGGTATTTGTTTATCTTCTAAAGGAGATACTATTGTTTGGGCTTGGAATTCCTCTACAGGTTAGATTATTGTTGGACATGCATATAAGGCAATTGCTGCTTGCTATTCAATGCCTAGTTTAAATTGGTGGTACAAGAAGATTTTGCATCGGCCTAGAGCTCCAAATCTAAAATGATTTATTTGGTTGGCTCTAAAGAACATGATTTTGAGTTGGGATAATTTGCAGTGTAAAGGTTTTATTGGGCCTAATGCATGTTCTCTCTGCTCTAAGGATTATGAATCCGTTAATCATTTATTTTTCATGTGTGAGTTTTCCATGGCCCTTTGGGATGCAGTCCTTGATTTTCTAAATATTATGGATAGTGGCCCAAGATCTTCTCTCGAGAACTGTCTTCTATGATGGGAGTTGAATATAAGAAATTTTAAAGCCCTGCCCATCTTCATCGCTTCGAGGATTTGGAAAGTCAAGAATATGAGAATATTTGTGGGTTGTTGAATGGGTATATCAAGCATCGTCCAATAGATTTTATGATTCTTCCATGACTTTATCATGCCTTAAAAAAGTTTTCGAGGTCACTCCTTTCGTTTGCCTCCCAGTCCCACCTCTATTAATGTTGGATTCCTTGATGGTGCTTTTCAAGATGAAATCTGTGGAGGGGGTTCCATTATCTTCCTTCCTAAAAATGTGATATTTTAGATTTGGTTGAAAACTGGGTCGGGGTCAAACACCACAGTATATATTTCAATGTTCTGGGCTCTTCTTCTAATGGAAACCTCATTGAAAATTGTTTCTCTCGATTTTTATTGAGATTCAAAGTGCGTTGTTGATTGGCTTGCTAGGAAAGGAAATATGCAGGTTCTTTCCATTCATCATTGGATGAATTGAATAAATTATCTTAAGGGTCACTTCCATTCTCTCTCCTTCAAGCATATCCTTAGAGAATTGAATCAACAGGCTGACTATATGTCCAAGAAAGCCTTATCTATGGAGGAAGGCTTGATCTATTTCAAAGAATGCAAAGGACTTCTACTTATGAGGAGCGGTTCCATTCATTTTCCTAGTGATTATCAGATGGTTATATATTTCTAAATTCTCTATGTTTTTTTTATTGTGATCAATATTATCTCCTTGTATAAAGGCTAGACAATATTTTGTTTTCTGGTGTCTTTGTTTTTGCTCTTTTTGGGACTGAGGGGGATGATCTTGATATATTCCCATTCTTCAAAGTTACCTTTTATAATGTGTTGCATATCAAGTATGATACTTATCATCTTTTTGTAGTTGTATTCCTTCTTAATTGGTGATTTCTCTTATGTGAATTACACATCCCCCTAGTATAAGGAAATGATTGACCTTTAAACATTAAATCATTTTTTAGTCAACATTTTACTCTATATTAAAATTATACATCTTCCTCACATGTGAAAGTGAAAATATAAGATTTTTTTCTTTAAAGTTGATGTAAATTTAGGTTAGTTAACATGAATATAAACATATTTTATTTTATGGTTTTTAATATCAACACAGAGCGACCATAGTGAAGAGTATTGATGTTTTTGCACTTTTAATTAAAATTAACCAAATATGTATATTCATTTTTTTGTTTTGTTTTGTTTTGTTTTATTTTTTTGTTTGCTTGTTTTTGTTTATGTTTTTTGTTTTGTTTTATTTTTTCATTTTGTTTGTTTGTTTGTGTTTTTTTTTCTTCTTCAGTCAAAATTTTCCATTACTACTTCAAAAGATTATAAAAGGTTTCCTTGGAAGACTCTTCTGTCTTGGCCTCACCTCGACCATATTTGTTGGCCAGGAGAGAAAGGTTGATACAACTAGTAGGATGCTAGAATCCATAGATTTTCAAGAGGAAACAAACATTGAAGTTCCAAAAAACCAAGAGAATACAAACAAAACCAACCAACATCATAATTTCTCAGGAGGTACTGGAACATGACCATCATTAGGATTACCAAGAGGTCGTGGATACCCTTAGGCATGAAACTCAATATGTTCAATCCAGTCTTCCAACCTGTCTAGCCAAGCATGAAGACATCGTTGGTTACACCAGAGGGATGCCATATGGTCCATTTGATCCCATTAGGTTTGTTGTATATCCTTAAGAATTCCTACAAATTTAGCGTAGTGTTCCTGCAATTGTTTTCTCATGTCCACAACAAGAGTTGTAATATAATTCACTTGGTGGGTAATGAAATCCTAGGTAGGGGAATCCATAGTAGATGCAGGAGTTGGAAAAACTTCCTGGGCGATTTCCCCATCCTGCTCCGCCTCCCCTCCTCCCCCAACAACATCTCTCCTCGCTCTGATGTCGCACTCGGTCATTCCACAAAAGGTCCAAGGAGGTCCCAAGTGACCCAACTAGATGAGTGTTGCGAACTTGAATCCAAAATTCCAACACCCACCATACAACCTCTTCCCCAAGGTTAACGTTGAGGGGACTATCACCACCACCCAAGCTGAAGCAACCAAAATAGGGAGGTACAATAGAGCTAAATTGTAGGAAAAAAGGACCCCGTCACAACCCCACCCCAAAATTCCATAATACCTCCAATAGCGGATAATTGACCTTGAAAACCCAAACACAACCGACTTGAGGAAACAAACTATTCATCACATCGCTTCCCACAGAGATACACAATAAGGAATTAAAGCTTACACAAGACACCTCAAGCAAACGATTCAAATTATCCAACATAAATTCTTTCAAGACACAAACAAATGCGAAATTGACCCAGAGCACCTCCACACCACCAAGAAAACACCCAAAAAAGACAACCAAATAGTGGTAGAAGAGGAGGGGCACCAAATGCAACAAAACAAGGACCCCAACGCTTGCGTCCCAAAATTTAACAACCCAAAATAAAGGGTCACAAGGACTTACCCAAAAGACTAGGAGGGATACCTCCTGCAAGAATCAATTCTTGACAAAGCCATAACAATAAAGGACTCAAAATGCCAACTCCCACCGAAGTTTCCAATGCTCTTGAGCTACACTAGGACCGAGGTTCCTAACAGTGAAGTGAAATATCCCCCAAACAAGCGAGGTTCTGTTTCTCCACAACACAATCACAAACCACGTAGTGTAGCAGCCTTGCTCCAGAATACATAGGAAGCCAACCTAAACATTAATTGCAAACTTCTTACCACCTCTAACAATGCCCATAAGCTAGATGAAATTCCAAAGGGAAGCACCTTGGTAAGCTAAAACACACTCGCCATAATCATTGAAGGTTCCATACGCACTCCACCTCATGCCACACCTGTCCCTTGCAATACTCATGTACCACCCACACTGAAGGTGGGGGTATTCTCCCCATCCACTGTCACATTACTGTAACTATGATCAGCCACCCCCATCGGGGATTCATTTTTGTTTTCTTATTATAACCAACATTGTATTTTTATTTTAAACATGTCAAACTCAAGGTCAAGCACTAAATGGATTACACATGTGGTATTAATAAGCTATGGTATTATATCAAAGGCTATTCACATATTAAGAATCTCCATGAAAAGGTGGAAGTGAATATACATGATTAAGAATCTTATTACATGTTTTAAAAATAAGTATAGATATTTATCTTATATATTAATTCTTTTTATCATTAATTATAATAATTAATATTTTAAACAAAGTAATAATTTAGTTAAACATTGAGTAGGTTTTTAGGGTCACTGAACACAACCTTTATCGCTCTCATACCCAAAGTTTAGAATGTATATTCTTTTGACGAATTTCGTCACATATCTTGTTGCAATTTGATCAACAAATCATTGCAACAAGACTTAAACCTATTTTTAGCAAGATTATCTCAGAGGAGAAATATGGCTTCTTGAAAAATAGGCAAATTCATGATGTTGTATCCTTGGCTCAAGAGAATCTCCATTCGATGAAAACTAAAAACCTCAGTGCAACGATCATTGAGATGGACCTTTCAGAAGCATATGAAAAGGTAAATTGGACTTTTCAAAGATTGGTTTTAATCCAAATTGGGATGGACCTCTAGATGGTAAACTCGATTATGGGGTGTATCTAGTAGGTAAGTTTTGCAGTCTTGATTAATGTCAGCCCCTATTCCTTTTTTAGCACATCTCAGGGTCTCCGTTAAGGGTTCCCATTATCCCCCCTTCACTTTCTACCCATCGCTGAAACCTTTAGTCATTTAATCCATGTAGTCATTGATAATGAAGACCTATAAGGGATAAACATCTCTCGATCAATTGCAATTACATATCTTCACTTTGTAGATGATGTCTTCTTATTTTTATCTAGCAGCAACATTTATTTTCAAGCCTTGAAGTGCATTCTTGAACAATACACTTTGATTACCAATATGGCTATAAACACCCACAAATCCTATATGATTTTGCACAATATCTGAAATATTATTTCCACCTCCATTCAAAATATTTTCTAGTCCCATTCAAATACTATTAATGAAGGGGTGAAATATTTAGGTGTCATGCTTAAAGAAAGTGACTACATATTTGATGACTAATTATGGTTGTACACAAAGGTGGAAAAATGCATCTCAATTTGGACCAATAGACTTCTCTCCAGGGGAGGTCGTTTGGTGCTGGTTAAATCAATGTTAGAAAGTATCTTAGTATATTGGATGTACATAACATTGGTTCCTAAAGGAATCCTCAATAAAATTAGGAATCTTAGTTCCAAGTTCCTTTGGGTTGACAAAGCATAATAAAAAGGATTTCCACTCATTTCTTGGTCCGCTTTAACTATGATTAAATTGACGAGAGGATGGGGAATCAAGAATATTCATATTTTCTATCAATTTTTAACTGCTTGAAGTATTTGGAAATTCATTAACAATTCTTCCTTATGGGGTCGATTTATTCAGTCGATATATTTAGGAGAAAAATCCATGTTGTATTGGTATAGGGATCCAAACAAATATAGTAAAAAGAATTCAATAGTGTGGAAATATCTCACAAAATCTTTTCCATTCATCAAAAATTGAGGTCTCTGGAAGATTGAAAATGGTCATTCAATTTTTATTGGTGTCGATCCTTGGTCTGGTGCAGGAGAGAACTACAGTCTCTCTTAAAGCTGCATTTGATTATTACATGTTGCAGGGATATATGTCCTTGTCGATGAAAAATATCCTTTAGATATTCCCTTGGTCAGTCGTGCTTGGAAATCGATAGTTAATCTTGATCTACCAGAACCAAAGGCTTTGTAATATAATGCTTATATCATACTATTAATCTCATCTCTTATTCTCCTTGAGGAAGACTATCCAAATTGCCTAATCTGGTCAAAGAACCCGTCCTTGGGAGAATACATTGCAAATCTAGGCTACATTTTTTTTAAAATAATCTTGCTCAACCACATAAGTGGTGGTGGCATTTCATATGGAAACATTTTTGTCCACTCAAATGTAAATTTAACTATTTTGTTGGCCATGAGTAATAAACTAATCACTTGGGAAAATCTTATTAAATGTGGATAATTAAGACCCAACCATTATGCATTATGTCAATCACATTCTGAAACAATCTCACACATTTTTATCACTTGTCCCCATGTAGAAAAGACTTGGAGCATCCTCTTACAGGTTCTTGCTCCTTGTTCAATGCACTAGAACAAACCTACTCTAGAGAATGCACTCAAGAATGGAATGATGATCAATCAATGCAAAGTTTCAAGGCCCTCCCTGCTATCTTTGTACATAATATATGGTGGGTGTGAAATTAGACAAACTTTCACAACAAATATATCTTGCCCATGGTTATAAGTGGAGTCATTGAAAAACTGGTTAAATAATTTTAGGCTAACCCTAAAAGGGGGAAGACTCAGATTCGAGTTATGCCAAATCTAGATAAAGAGATCTCGTGGGGATTCTTTGATGGCGCTAGTCAAGGGGATTCTCCAAGATGTGGCGTTGGCAGAGTTATTTATTCAAATCAAAATCATAATTACCTTATTCATTATGCTCTTGGTCATAGTTCTAATACAAAAGATGAATTTACAAGACTAAGGGTTCTTCTATACACTACTAGACACCTTGGTTCAAATAAGTTGTAGGTCTTGGGGGATTCGAAACTTGTGATTGACTGGGAAAATGATATTGCAAAAGTAAATGCTCCAAATTTAAATCATATTATTAGATATATCTCTGTAGAAACGAGGTTGTTTGAATGGACCTCATATACACATATTTACAAAGAACTGAATCAACAAACAGTCAAGTTATCCAAAGAGGCATTGCAACTCCCAACTGGATTTTTTGGGCAACATCAGTTATGGAATGACTGGGAAATTAATGGAATGGGATTCCATTTACAAATTTTAGTTTAGAATTTTATGGATGACACTAAAGACATGAATTTTGTAAATATTGTGAACCGAAACATCAACTTGTTGCTTACAACTTTCAACTTTTTGAAATAGTCCTTTTGGACAACACAAGGTATATTGTGTTATGGAATAAAAGATTTAGATTTTTTGTTTGTTTGTTTGGGAAAATAATAATAATTTAGTTAATTCTTATGATTTTTAGGCCGAAGGCATTTCCTCTACGGGGTTGGGGTGAGTAGACATTGTTCACCCCAACCAATAGGAGCGCTTTATTTTTGTCCTCCTTTCAATCAAATTTTGACACGTAGAAAACACCAGGGATGAGGGGTGAGAGATATGTAGAAACTTCTAAACCCTATAATATAAATTTTGTTTTCACATTAAGTTTTAAGTAAAACATAAACAATAATTTATTATATATATATATATTTTAAATTAAAAAAATATTTAGATTTTTAGAATGAAATTGTGAAATGAATTAATTATTCTTATTATCATTTTATTATGATGAATTCATAAATTTAGTAAAGAAGATCATCAATTATTTTGAACCACACAAAATAACTATTAAATGAAGTAACAGATTTATTCACTTTGAATATGGGATGAGGGATAGTTGGCCTTATTTATGTGAAAATCCATATCCAAAATTGTAATTCAAAATCTAATGAAAGTTCTAAATTCATTCAAATTATTAAAAGCACAATTTGAACAACTAATAATATAATTTCAACTATTTTCATAAATTATATTTTTATTATGTATATTTTTAAAATTTAAAATAACACAGATTTACATAATCAAATCATTAAATAAATTTGTTATTATTATAATTTTTTTAAATAACAAAATAGTTTTCCAACTACTCAAATTCAATTTACATGAGAAATGAACCATCTATTAAATATGGCTTTGAGCGTTGAAGAAGATATAGTCATTTAACCTTCTTTGTGTGAAAGCCCATATCCAAAAATGTAATTTTGAAGCATAATAAATCTTCCGAAGTCACCCAAATTATTAAAATCATAATCTGAACTACGAATAGTGTAATTTCAACTACTTCCAGTTCAACAAATTTAAGGCCCCATGTTGGAAATGAGGCCATATGAATGCCCCCATATACAATGCCCTCATTTTGTCTTTGTTTTGCATGTAATTTGTCAGTAAAGCTAAAGCCATGATAACATATGTATTTGAAGAGGTGTTACCCAGGGGATATCACCTCTTCTCCCCAGAAAAGATGGGAAGTCTGAAGTGAATTTAAATAGTACATTTGGAAACATGAGTATAATATACTTACACCAATAGGCATTTCTTTATGGGGTCGTGGTGGCGAGACATTGTTCACTATAAACAAGCGCAAATCCTCATTTTGTTTGCCTCCCTCAAATTAAAAACTGACACGTAGAACGAACCCTGACATGTGGCTGATCAATTCCAAATCCCACACAATCTCCTCCTGATCTTTGTCCTCGCCTCCATGCAAATATCATGGTCCTCACCTTCAATATTCAACTCACGTCTTGCATTGGTATTCCCAAGTTTCCTTTTTCTGCATTGAATAAGAATGGAATGTTGTATGCCCAGGCCCATACCCACCTCTTTATGCATTGAATACGTATGGACTTCATTCAATTTTTGTTGTGTTTGTTGCATTGAGTGGAGTTCCAAGCGCCAATATACACTGAAGGGGGTTAGATTATTCAACGATGAAGCAATTTACGAGAACATTTTAATGCTTATTATTTTAAAACCAAGGGCATGTATTGAGCTTTGGACTTTCCACTTGGTTTATGATAGAGGTTTTGACATGGAATTTCTTCACAACTAACAATTGTGCTTTTATGGAAGGTTGAATATCACATACATTTTTATGTTCATCTATAAGTGTTCAAAGGAAGGTCATCATGTTGGTAAAGTTATGCTTGCACTGCGAAGAATGCAATTAGATGTTCATCATGCAAATATTTTTGCTGCAAATGAAAATACTTAGAAACTTTGGAATAGGGTATGAGACATTTTTCCCATAGGTTGACAACCCCTGCACTCTATTGAACAACCATTTTTTCACTTGGGCAAACAAGGTGTGTAGGTTGTAGTTGTGTACCTTCAGTTTCAGTTGGGCCCAACAAAATGGAGTGGTAAACAAATGAGGTGATTCCTAATTGATAGACGTGTTTTTAAATTCCAATTTCATATTCATTGTATTCTAACTATGTTTCTTTTTCTCTTGTTGTTTTTTATGTTTATGCACAAATTGCATAGCACTATGAGGTGTCCATCTCATCGTATGTTGATTTAGATAACTACAACAACATGATATCATGTGATTACTGGTGTTTAATATGTGATGATCAATTTTGTATATATAAATGGGAAATGATGAATGCA
Organism: Pinus tabuliformis; assembly: GCA_031772625.1. Lineage (NCBI taxonomy): Eukaryota > Viridiplantae > Streptophyta > Pinopsida > Pinales > Pinaceae > Pinus > Pinus tabuliformis. The sequence continues at coordinate 395,948,682 of CM062817.1, forward strand.
AGTTGGTCTGTGTTTATGAAAAACCATGATGATTTATACTTGCAAATGTAGTTGATTCCCTATTGTCGCCCTTAGGGTTTTGATGTTTTAAGTTTTCGTGATTCTTGAAAGAAGCTTGAGGATTGTGAGTCCTCATATACCCTATTCTAAGCATTTGATTTTAGGGATTTGATGCCCGGGGATTTCAGATTTTCTGAAAGAAGCTTGAGGATTATTTTCCCTAAGGAAATATATGATATCCTGAGCATTTCATTTTGAAAATCCATTAATATGATGAGACTCACTTTTTTATGAGTTTTCTTAATTTTTCATTAAACTATATGATTGATTAGAAGGTGCCAATGTATCTAAGGCTTAAGAATTCCACTATCATCTTAAGTCTACAAAAGGGATGTTGGCTTTGCCTAGCAGTTTAACATTCATGAATATGCTAAACATGCATTGGCATTACAAACCATGTTGATTGGTTTTCCATAGCTCATAAATAGTTAAGCATTTTATGCAAAACTGCATGCTTTTTAAAGCTTTTGAAGTATATAATGTTGTTGAATAAAATACATTCATTGTTCAATAGAAGCTCGATAGGTTAGTAAAGGGAACCAACCATCGGACTATCTTCCATAGAATCATGGCCTTCTATATATGCAAAAGTGCAAATCCATTATTTCTACAATGTTACCATTGTTCTAGGACATTTGTGTTAGTGTAACTTCTTAAATTTAACCCCATGCTACATTCTTTAGAAGATATAGAGAAACTCAAATTTTGATTGTATTTTATTTTCCATATATTTCGCTTGATTATTGCCTTCCACATCCCCCCACTCCTCCTATTGGTGTGCCTTTGCACCTCTCGGTGCAATTTCTAGTTTTAATTTTAACAACTTGAGATGTAGGACGAAGAAATTGTCTTGATGCTTATTGTGGATTGATGCCTAAAGGCATTTACAAACCACTTAATTTATATCTACACTAAGTATATTTATATTTAAAGTCAATATATTATAGTATTAAATTATTGCATGTGAGGGTTTTATTAGAGCCCTTTACCAAACTATCACTACTTATACTTTTGGCATGTGGTCTTGATAATATATGGTATTCTAATAAAACATACTTATAAATTAAGAATCCCCATGACAAAGTGGAAGTGAATATCTATGATTAGAATCTTATAACATGTTTTTTAACATCTATATCTATTTAACTTATATATTAATTATTTTATCATTAATAGTAAAAGTTAATATTTAGTTAATTTTATTATGTTTGTTTTTTAGTTTTAACAACTTGAGATGTATGATGAATTAAAATTTTTGATTCTTATTAATGCCTATAAGCATTTATCAACGATTTAGTTTATATAGCTACACTAATTATATTTATATTTTAAAGTCAATATATTATATTATTAGAAATTGTTGCACTGAGAGCTTTATTAGAGCCCTTTATAAAACTATCACTACAAAATTATGTTGAAAATCATGATTGTCGTTAGACCAAAACCCGCATGTGTTAGTCAACGATCACACTGCTAGAGATAAGGATCTATGAGAGGCGGTTAGTCCATGTCGCGAAACTGAGGAATTTACAGGGTAAGTTCCTCAGACAGAACACCAAAGGACACCGCTCACAAACAGATCATAGATCAATACATCAGTATTCTTGACGTGGTTAAAACCCTCAAAGAGGGAAACAGTCCATGACCTGAGTCAATGCGGCCACTTTAGGAAATTTATTAATAAAAGAGAAAATTTACATAAGCTTCTCTCATGAACGGTCACCCTACAAATGACCCTCCATGCTCTTTAAATAAAGATCATGGACCAATCGGGTGTTAAGCCACGGATCAAGTGCCAGTAATACCGAGGAGAGAATTAACTGTCAGACCACTTAATGTCTAGAACATATCATGACTACCAGATTGTAAATTACAAAAGTACATAGTAAATAAACACACTTTACCTAACTCTACACTAGACCAAGTTATACTTAACTATTTCCTATCTGTCGGAATATCCTAACAATCCCCCTTAAGAACAACTTGGGATAGGATTGAAGGATGTACAAATATGACGCAATAGGAGAAGGAAGGAGGCATTAGAGCCTATCCCCCCTTAGTGACAACTTCCTGAACTCCAACCATAAATTGAATTTTAGTAAACTTCGTCTATGTGAGAGCCTTTATAAAGATGTCTGCAACTTGATCATCGGTTGAACAATATTGCACTTCAAGAACATGGTCATGAATGAGCTTTCTGATGAAGTGCATGTATAGTTCAATGTGTTTGTTGTGCTAATGTTGGACTGGATCTTTGCATAGTTGAATGGCACTTTGATTATCACACCAAAGTGTAGTTGGATGCTGCTACTGAAAGCCAAACTATGATAGGATCTGACGAAGCCACAGGTTTCCTCACTAGCTTCTATAGCACCACGATACTTTGCTTTTGCTAAAGAAAGAGAAATGGCACTTTGTTTCTTGCAAGCCCATGTAATAGGTCCAGAACCAAGAGTGAACACATAACCTGCAACAGACTTTCGATCATCAGGGTCACCAATCCAATCGGAATCAATGAAACCAATCAATCAAGGAGATGCTTTTGCACTATAATGAATCCCAAACTAAACTGTACCTAGAACATAATGAAGTATTATTTTAGTTGCTTTCCAATGACTTTCATGTGGGTTTTGCATAAACCGAGCAATAAGGCCAACAACAAAGGAAAGGTCAGGATGGGTATGGGTCAGATACAAAAGTTTTCCTACAAGCTAACAATATAAGGTAGCATCAAATTCAGGAGAAGTACAAGTGACTGAAAGTTTGGCTCTAGACTAAAAGGGAGAAGGGGATGGCTTATAGTGTTTCATATGAAAGTGGCGTAGAAGATCATAGGCATACTTGGATTGGGAAATGGAAATACCTTCCTTGGATTGAAAGACTTGAAGACTAAGAAAATAATGCAAGTGTCCTAAGTCTCTCATTTCAAAATGCTTTTTAAGGCTAGAATTCACATGGTTTATAAGGTTGGGATCACTACCAGTAAGGATAAGATCATAAACATAAAGAACAAGAATGATAAGAGACTTCCCCACTTTCTTGGTGTAGACAGTATTTGACACCTAGAAAAGCCAGTATATAAAAGAAAGCTATCTATTTGGCATACCAAGCTCACGAAGCTTGCTTGAGACCATAAAGGGATTTCTTAAGCTGACATACAAGGCTAGATTCTGTTTGTATAAATATAGTTGTTCCATATAGATTTATTCATGCGAGTTCCCATGCAAAAAGGTAGATTTAACATCCATCTGATGGACTTCCCATTTGAAAGAGGCAGCAAGGGAAAGAACAAGGCAGATATAATTCATTTTGGCCACAGGGGAGAAGGTTTTAGTATAGTCAATGCCTTCAACTTGTGAAAAACCCTTAGCAACAAGACGAGCTTTATGTTTATCAACTTTTCCATCTAGTCCATACTTGGTTCTATAAACCCAGTTGCATCTAACAAATTTTTGTCCCTTTGGAAGAGGAACAAGATCCCATGTATCGTTTACCAATAATGAACGATATTATTCATTCATAGCTGTGTCCCAATCTGGATGGCCTGAAGCTTCTGTAAAGGTGTTAGGATCATAATTCATTGGAACTTGAGCCAGTAAAGAAGAGGCTCTATCAAACTGAGAACGAGTGCGACGCTGATCTGTAGGATCACCTGCAAGAGCACCTACTGCATCTCGAGTAGCGCGGACCCGTTTTGGAAGTTGAGGAGTTGAAGGAGGATCCTGAGAAGGTGGGGGAGGATTGACATCCTTGCAGTCATCATCTGAAGAAGAAATGTTTTCAGAAGTAGAAGGGATAGAGAGAGGTGGCACATCCGCCGAGCTAGGCTCATAGGCCGATATATTTTCAAAATTTTTTACAACTCTTCTAATGATAACATTTTTGGACTTAAGCGGAATAAGTCTATATCCTTTGACATCTTTAGAATATCCAACAAAAATATATTTTTCACTCTTAGGTTATAAAGCTTTATGTTTCTCATCTGGAATATGGGTCCATGCTTCACTTCCAAAAACACGAATGTGACTTACATCTGGTTTAATTGAGCTCCATGCTTCTTCTGGAGTGATATTCTTTAAAACCTTAGTAGGAGTGTGATTTACTATGTAATTTGCACAATTAATTTCTTTTGCCTAAAAATTAAGACTAAGTCCTTTAGATTGAAGCATACAATTAGCCATTTCCTTTAAGGTGCGATTCTTCCTTTCAACTACACCATTTTGTTGTGGAGTATATGGAACAATATGTTGCAATTGAATTCCATGCTCAGTGCAAAAGTTGATGAATTTGTTGTTAACATATTATCCGCCATTATCAGATATTAGCTTAAGAATTTGATGTCCAAATAGTTTCTCAACAAAGGCCTTAAAGGCCAAGAACATGTTAAAGACTTCACTCTTGAGTTTTAGGAAGTATACCCAAGTGCGTATGGAGAAATCATCAATGAAAGTTAAGAAATACTTGTAGCCAGAGAATGAAACAACTGGAAGTGGACCACATAAATCACTATGCACAAGCTGTAAAGGGGATGAGGTGTGCCAAGAGGCACGTTTTTCAAAACTATCCTGATGATGTTTTACGAGTACACATCCGAAACAAACATCATCTCTGCAAGATACCATAGGGAGACCTGTCACCATATTTTCTTTACATAGATTTTGAAGGGAGCGATAGTTTAAGTGACCAAATCACTCATGCCAAAGTTTGCTCACTTCATCATTATGAGCAACAAATACCGAGGGAAGAGTTGATGACCCAAAGTTGTTAAACTTATACAACCTTGTAGAATCATCAACAATGCAAGTAGCTAAAATATGTCTAGGATCTTTGAGGTCCTTAATTACAACATCGTGAGGTGAAAATTCAACGATTTTACCTTCACCTAAATGAGTTATCTAATATACAGATAGAAGGTTGCAGGATAAGGTTGGAACACAAAATACATCATTAAATTGACCATTGTTTAGATGAATAGTTCCAGTCCCTACAACACTAAGAGATCTATCATCATCAACATATATATTTTTGGGTGTTACAATCATTTAAAGAAGAAAAAATGGCTTTTTTTTTTGCCATGTGATAAGAAGCTCCAGAATCAGTGAGCCACTCTAAAAATGAGAAGAAGAAGATACATTTAGTGCATAACCAGATCAAGATGCTTGACAACCACATGCAGAAAGTGCAATTCCTAAAGATGAAGTTGAAGTTGAAGAGTGCTCCAAATGGATGTTATGCTTCTTCATTGCTGCTTCCAAGGCTTCCATATTCTTAAAGCATTTAGATTCTAAGTGGCCATCTCGATTACAAAATTTGCAATGTCTATCAATCTTCTTCCTTTTGTTTTTATTTTCCTTATCATTTTGTTGAATTGATTTTTCATTTTGAGACTGAAATTGCTTAGGACCCTTGTTTGGTTTAGGACCATTCTTTTTAGGATACTGCTTCTTAGGATTCTTTGAATTTGGTTGTTGCTGGGCGGCTAAGGATTTCTTAGAAGAGTTTCCAAGATTAAGAAGACCAAGATGTAAGAGTTTTTCTTGTTATCTTATTAAAGAATCACAAAAGGCATCAAAAGAGGGGGACTTGTAGTCTTGTCCTTGAGAAATAAAGGCTTCTCTAGTAGAATGGAAGGTGGAAACAAACATAGAATAGGCTGGTCCTATCTTAGTAAGAATGGAATAGATAAGGCTACCATCTTCTTTGTTAACCTTCACACCTTCCAAGAGAATTCTAAGGGTCTTGAACTTAGACAAAAAATCTTCAATGGAAAAAAAATTATTGGGGTCCAATGTAAGCAACTCATTTTCAAGTTGATGGGCTCTAATTTCATTTTTAATTCCAAAAACTTTAGTGAGTTGCTTCATTGCTTCATTAGGGGTATCAAGTTCTGCGATATGGAATCTAAGGTCTAGATAAATAGACATCCATATCAACCCACGTGCTTGATTTCCCATTTGATTGCCTTATCTTCATCTTTAGGTTTAGTTTCTTGGCTCGAGGCTATTCTATAAAGACATTTACTTCTAAGTAAATCCACAATGTAGGATCACCATTGGAAGTACTTGGTGCTGTCAATAATAACTTGACACGGACTTTCCATTTTAACATAAACTGAAGATGTAGATGTTGAAACTAAGTGTTCCAATGGGAATATCTCGAAAAATTAGGCTGATTAAAAAAAATGGCTATGAAGTTATGACTTTTTGAAGAAAAATTGTTGAAGATGCCGACGAAGTGCGTGAATGTGCAGGAGTGAATGATAATGTTTTATTTAAAAAAAATCCCCCCCTTTCCAAACTTAATCTAATTAGCTCAATTAAAAAAAATATTTTATGTGACCCACTTTTATAAATAAGTGGAAGTCACTTTTACAATGGTACTTTATGAGATACTCACTAAATTGTAACTTAAATAAAAGATAAGAAAACTTTAGAATTATAAGTGACTCATTTTTTATAATGGGTGAGAATATGTTTACATAAAGTAACTTTAAAACATAAGTTACATGTGCTTTTTGAAAAAATAACTCAACAAAAAGAAAGACTTGAATTCAGGACTTCTATTTTCATAAAATTACTGTGGACCAAGTGAGCTCGTTTAAAAGGTTAGTAGTTTTTCGAAAAGATGAAGGGTTTTGTTTTGCTTGTTTGTTTTTTTAAGTCACCGAAGCTTTGGGGTGCGTGCTTACTTGAAAAAGCTCTTTTCTCATACAAAACAAAAAACCACACAACTCAACACTGACATATAAAAAAAACAAAATCTTACGACTTGAAGTTAGCTTTTGCCGGAAACTAAATATTTTCCTCAATGTTTCTAATTTTCTGAGATCACACTAAGGCACGACGAAAAAGAGCATACACATGAGAAAAATCATTCTTTTCTGTTTCTGATTTTCCCAGATCGCATAGAGTCATGGGGCAAAGAGCATACGCAAAAATGAAAGGTATACATCTGGTAATAAAAAAACTGAGAGCTAAATAAACCGAAATAAACAAAGAGATGAATAACTAAAACTGCAAAAAAACTATATACCTCCAAATCTTAAAAATGATGTAGCTAGGGCCACCGAAAACCTTTTCGCGTGAAATGAAAGGGGTTCCTCACTGGAACATATGCTCCTAACACAATAGAGCAGTCCTCTCAGCCTGAAAGCAGTCATAAATAGTAGATCTAGGAAATGATAGTTGGATGCAGTTGTACCAGCTTCGGATTTGGATCACCAACGGATGATACCCTCAAATAGCTCCGATAAAATGTAGGAATTTACAAGGTAAGTTCCTCAGACAGAACACTAAAGGACACTGCTCACAAATAGATCACAGATCAATACACCAGTATTCTTGATGTGGTTAAAACCCTCAAAGAGGGAAACAATCCACGACCTGAGCCAATGCAACCACTTCAGGCACTTTATTAATAAAAGAATGAAAATTTACATAAGATTCTCTCATGAACGGTCACCCTACAAATGACCCTCCATGCTATTAAAATAGAGATCATGGACCAATTGGGTGTTAAGCCACGAATCAAGTGTCGGTAATACCGAGGAGAGAATTAACAGTCGGATCACTTAATGTCTAGAACATATCGTGACTGTCAGATTGTAAGTTACAAAAGTACATAATAAAGAAACACACTTTTCCTAACTCTACACTAGACCAAGTTATACTTAACTATTTCCTATGTGTCGGAATATCCTAACAGAAACACATGGGGGGCATTATTTTATCCAATGTCCAACAATATCCCCCCCCTAACATGAGTCAAGTGTGTATCGAACTCATGACCTACGCTCTGATACCACTTATTAGGAATCACGATTATCGTTAGACCAAATCCCACAAGTGTTAGTCAACGATCACATCGCTAGAGATAAGGATCCATGAAAGGCAGTTAGTCCATGTCACAAAACACACGGGGAGCATTGGTTTATCCAATGACCAACAAATTCACCAAAAAATATACTTGAAAAGAGATGAAATGTAGAATTGTGACACTATGTAAAATATTTTAACCATAGGATTTTATTTTATTTTATTTATTTATTTTAATTTTTTCGAATTGCTTTATATAATATATACATAATTTATTTAACGATATATAATATATACATAGTTGACATTGAAATATTTTATTTATTATAGATGTTGAAATATTTTATTTATGGTGACTTTATCCACAATGAAATATTCTTTTGTTATTAATATATTTTTGAATACATGTAAATATTACTTAACTCTTTGTAATCTATATCGAATTTTATTTATTATTATTTAATCACCACAAATCAATTTTATATACTTGATTCTCTATGTATAAGTCTTTCTACCATGGTGGAAGGAAGGCCATGGTAGAACCAAGGATCGAGCATGAACCAACATTGCATCTGATAGGTGGAGGGTAGAATGACGGTTGGATGTAACTTGGTGGGAGGCATGTTTTCAACTCTGTATAGCTTGTGGTCGTCACCATCACATGCAAGGATTATTACAATTGTTTTTTTTGTAGGCAAAGAGAATGTAGCGGAAGGTGTCAACATTTTTGCTGGGTAGGAGCTTTGGAAGGAGGAGTCTAGGGCTATGGATACTTTGTTAGGTAGTGGGATGTATGGACGAGGAGATCCTCATTGACTATGAGACGAAAAAGGGTGAGGAGGGCCCAATTTGGGCCTTAGACCAATATTTTATGCCAAGCACAGTACTGACCTTTCTCATGGAATTGGTGGGAGTGTCGAAGGATCTATATAACTATTCTTTTTCCACTTTTGGCCATAGAACAATAAACTAGGGTTATTCTCCCATTGTTTTCAAGCTTCATAGGGGATTTTTCATCTAATTCACTTGCTCAGAGCATTGACCTTTTTCATGTGGAGTTTGAACCCTCTCTGGTAGCTCAAAATGGTATCCTAGACCTTAGGGTCTCAGGGGGTTTTATGGATGGTGGAGAAGGGTCAATTTCAGAAGAAATTATAGATCAAGCATGCGATATAGTAAAAAATAAAAGGAAAAGGGGGCTATTCGTCTTCTTCGAGCGGGAAGGCGCCTCACCAGAAGAAGAGGAAGAGTCTTTGTGTCAAGAAAAGGCCAAAGGATTTGAAGTTAAAGTTGATTCTGGGTGAGGACGTAATGTTTTATATTGCAACAGAAATGGAGGGAAAACCCTAGTCAGAAGAGCCTGGGGGAGGAAGTTCAACATAGGTACAATTCAAGCTGGGGCTGACAAAGATATGAACCCCGACTTAAAATTTCCCCCAAGATAAATTTGTTGTCCAAGGGGTGGATTCAATTAACTTTCCAAGAGCATGACAAAGTGGTATTGATCTGATAGAAGGTATGGCATATTGATTCCACTATGGTTATGTTTAAATTTTGTCCTCTTATGTTCGATGCAAGCAAAAAAAATGCATGGATTTAGTTCCAATTTAGGTTCGTTTGTCAGGATTGCCTCCCAAATGCAGGGACATATTGATATTCCAAGGCATTGGAAACTCCATGGGGTTTTCTCTTGACTGTGACTCCTCTTATGAGAAAACTAGGGACATGATAGTGGCTAAAGTTTTGGTTAGTATAAATCTTAGGAAGGGACTGTTTGAAAAGATATACATTGGTGTTGGGGTAGTAATGTGGCAAATCCTAAACTATGAAGGAGCGCCCTTTAGTTGCAGATAGTTCCATCAGTACAGGACTTTGGTCAAATATTGTGAGCTCCCTCTAACAAGAAGGCTCACACGTTTGAATCATTTAAAGATAAGGGCATCATTCACAACCTAGTGGAAGACCTGAAAGCAGATACATGCACTATATAATCTACGCAAGATTCCTAAGGAGCAATTTTGCAAAGTCAAAGAACCTCAATGGAAACTGGAGTTGAGATGGATAAGGAATACCAAGCTATGGTGAAAGAGGCTCCTTTCTACATGTCCAATGAAGGTAGTCCTATCTCCTCGATCCCCAATATTTCCTCTCCTCTTGTTTCCTTTGTTACTAGCTCTTGTTTTGATGAGAGAGGTAATGGAGTCTCCCTTAGCATTGGATCTCCTTTAGTCCCTAAGTGTTCTTCAGCTTCTTTCCCCTCTCCCTCTGTAATGATATGATAGCTTACCATAGCATAATCAACATACTCTTCCGAGGTGGCCTCAACTCCGAATAACCCTTAAGAAGAATCATAGGGGGATGGGTTCTATACAATATCCACTCTCAAACTATCTTACCTCTATCAGAGGCATCAATGGTGGTTTGGGGAAACTGTTACTCTCCTCATATGGGGGTAGATGTAGGGGAATGAAATATTTTCTGGCTAAAGGAAAAGAAAAGGCAAGGGAGGACCTTGTTTTTTGTAGGAAACAATCCATTCATGGGGAACTTAGAGCAATGAATACACTTGGAGGGGTTTCTTAATAAAAATTATCTCTTTTAATTGCAAAGGGTTGGCATGCCCTTCTAAAAAGTGTGCCATGTGTTACATTAATTGAAGTTGATTAACCATAATTGATCATGTTACAAGAAACCATGGGATATGAGGCGGTTATTTCAAAGGCTTTGTAATATACTCTCGAAGCATGGGTTTTTATTGGGATCGATGCTAAATATTGCTTAAGGTGTCTAGCCATCAGGTGGCACAAAAGGCATATTAGAGTTTTAAAATTCTAGAGTGTTGATATAGGTCTTAGCATTCAGTTGTTCTCGCCAACATTAGATCTCCATTGACACTCATAAACTTTTACAACCCTTACTTAAACAGGGTGGAATTCTAAGACAATTTTTTCTCAAAATCCTTTGTGAATTCAGACAGGGTGGTAATTGGGGGAGTGGGGGGGAGCCTTAATTTCTCACTAGGAGTTTTAGAGGTCTGGGGGCCAAGAGCTAGACTAGACATCTTATCTAATTACTTCCATCACAATCTGTTTTTTTTAGGCTTATGGACATCGAACTGGTGTTGTGGGAAAACAAAAACCCCCCATTCTTACTTTGTTATCTTCATAATAATAATGGAGACCCTCCATGTAAATTTTGGGTAAATCACTTTTATTTTTCTTGGTTTGGTTTATTTGGTAGGACTTTTAATTTATTTAGATTTGCATTTTTATTGCTTCATCGAGTGCGGTTTCTCAACAACTTCCCAACGAATCTGATTTTGCTGAGTTTGGACTTACGGTTTGTAAATGACGCTTATTCAAAGTTTTAGTGATTTCCACCAGCTCGGCTAAAAAATTACAAAAATATACTTTGCTTTTGTAAATATAATTAATTTTATAATTTATAATTATAATTATTTAATTAATTTATTTTACTAGCCTAGATTAATTAAGTTAATTGTAATATGGGTTAATTATCTTTTAAATATTATTTTTTAATTGGTTTATCTAATTAATCTTGATTAATTAAATTAATTGTAATTAATTTGTAAACAATTTTATTATTTTTTAATTAATTTAGTTTTTAATTGTTATTAATTAATTACTAACCATCCTACAAAAATTTCCGGATTCAAGAAACTAATGTATATAAATATAACTATGTAAATATTAATTAATTAGAATAATATTAATTTCTGTATATAATAAAAAATAAAAAATTAAACAACCGAGACCCCTGCACTCAGAAGGAAATTAAAATTCGATTAAAAAAAAGGTTATAGGCATGCTCATTAACACAACTCTTGGGCTTTCTTATTAATATGGGCTCGTTATTTTAAGTGACTGTAGTTTTTTGTTTTTGTCTTTGTCTTTGTTTTGTTTTGTTTTTGTTTTTTTTAAGTGGGAGGTCTCACTGTCACATTGGCCTCCCCCTACTCTTCATTTAATCCTTCTTGACTCCCATTTCCATTTATCTTTGGGCCCCCCTCCCTTCCGGGCTCCCAAATTCCCCTCTCCTCCTCTCCTTACTCCCTCTCCTCCCTTCCTTTCCTTATTCCTCCTGGGATAGCCCACCGACCCTCTCCACTCCCTCCTTTCTCCTATAACTCCCCTCCTCCATTAATACTCCCGGTGTCATGACCCCACGCTGTGATGTCTTAAGATCACCATGGGTGCTGTGTGGCACCAACAAGATTTCACTTTGAGTTAAACTACTTTCACTCAGACTACACCTAACACTTCAACACAGCCAATTTTTTCAGTCAAGTGTTCTTATCTTCAATTATGCAAATAAAATAAACTTCATTCAACTATACGTCAACTTCAACATGGAAGTGTGAATAAATTTATGACAACATAAAACATAATAGCAATATGATATCGCAACTTAAATAATAAATACAACTCTACGATGGGAGGGGGCAAGTCCTCAAAAAGTTCACCCCTACTTTTATTAAACTGCTTCAAATAATATACAACAATATTTTACAAATACAATGGCATGGCAACTGCCTTTCCTAAACCAATGAACTCGCCCACTCAATTCTACAATTCGTGCAGTCCTACCCTGCACTCTTGACTTGCCCAAAAGCCCCAAAATATTCTCCCCAAAACATAAACCAAAAAAATGCCTAGTCACAAGCTCATTGGGCAAGCCTCACCTTACCCTGTGCTCTCTTTGCTGCATCCTTCTACGATGTGCGACCTTTTTGTGTTTCTGTGATATCACAGGCTCATCCTTGCGATCTAATCTACGATGTCTTTTCTCTTGGTCGAACTTCTTTCATCTTATTTATACACATCCTTTCCTTTTCCTCATACATGGGATAATGACCCTTCAATTACTTGAACCAACCTTACATTTTTCGTGGGCGCCCCTCGTTGTGTAGGAGTGACCCATGAGTCGACCTGCCTGTGGGTGAATAGGCGCCCCTTCATTGAGTGGGCGTGCCCCTGCCTGGCACTCCTCCTGTTGTGCACTCTACACTACTGCCCCTTGGTCATTGTCGTTTCACTCACGTTGTGTCGTGCTGCCCCTCGGCTCACCTGTCACATCCCCGCTCACTACATCTTGCCCGCTGTGGAGCTCGGGTGTCCCATCTTGGGTGCAAGTGCACAATCTTACCGAGTTGGGTTGCCGTCGTATTTGTGCGCACTGCCCCTATCTGGACCTTGGTGCCCCTCCATATGAGCATGCTCGGCATGCCTCCCAGTCAGTTTTTTGCCACTCCAAGTGTTTGTGGGTCGTCATGGGCGCTTGTTAGCCTTGGTTCCAAATAGGGTCCTGACATCCTCCCCCACTTTAAAAAGGTTGTCGCCCTCGACAACACAATATTAGAAAACTCCTTTTCCAAGTCTTTCTTCCTTATCACATCAATTAGATAGCTTCACTTAGTACCTGCTACATGCCCATAACCTGTCACAACTCTGCGAGAACATCATGTGCTGGATCCCATTGTATTGGTGACTAGTCGGTAGCTAATCTAACCATAACATCTCCTCCACAAGAACGAATGCATCCTAGCATCATCACAATTGTCATCGCACCCTGCTGTCATGTGATGCTCCATCTTCTTTGCCACTGTGGTATTCTCATCACTTCAAAGGGGTCTCATTGCCCTGAGCAGATGACAATGAGCCCATCTTCACTCTAAGTTCAGAAAGAGGATGGGGTTGGGAAGGCTGGTGCCTCTCCACTCCCATATTCATCACACTCCAACATCTCAATCCAAGTGTCCACATCTTCCTCTTCTAACTTTTGCATATATGCCTCATAGTCCTCCTTTCATTGGTTCTTCGATTCCGCAACCTTGCATTCTGTCGTGCAAGATTCCATTGCCTCTAGCTTACTTGTCAAATGCAACACACTATCTAACAATGTTTTTATAACTTCTGCCCGTTCCATGATTTTTGCCTCCGTTCAGTTCAACCTCTCATTATTTTCCTTGTTTCGCTGATCCTTCTCCACACTCATCATTGTTATCTTATACTCGCTCTTCATGGCTCCCATGGTTGGAATACTCAATGTTTCTTCCTCCCTTCCATCGTATATGAACAACTTCTTTAAATATGGCATGATCAATGGTTCATATTGTTTCATGAATTTCATACCCAAAATTGATTCATAATCATCCATAAGAACAATCGTGAAGTCAACTTTACCTCGCCAACAATCATGAATTTTGTCAGTCTTTAACACTACTTTCATCACCCTTATCTTAAAAGGGGAATACCCACAACAAATGGAAGATTATCAACCCATATCACTATGCAATTGCATCTATAAAATAATAGCCAAAGATATTGCCTCAATATTGAAGCATATTCTATCCAAATCTATCTCTAAGGAGTAATTTGAGTCCCTCGAAGGCAGACAAATTCATGAAGCTATAGGGGTGGCATAGGAAGGCATTCATAGTATTAAAATCCACAAAATAAATGGGGAAGTTCTCAAGATAGACCTTTCTAAAGCCTATGATAGGGTCATCTGGCTATACATCTGGCTTCTACTCACCCATTTTGGCTTTAGTCTACCCTCTATTATATAGATAATGAGTTGCCTTCAATCATTGCCTTTTGCAATATTAATCAACAGATTTGCTTCACCCTTTTTTTATGCATAGAGGGGTCTTCAACAAGGGTGTCCACTGTCAACTCTCCTTTTTCTCATGGTTGTAAAATGACTAAGACGATTGATGGCTGAAGCAAATTAAAGAGGGGAGTTCAATGGTACAATCATTGCAAAAGTGCATGTTATAATGCATCTTCTTTTTGTCGATGATGTACTTATTTTTTTGCAATGGCTCCACAACCACAATATCCATTCATAATTTGAATGACAGAGAGATCCTTCATCCTTATGGACTTATGTTATTAAATGAGGGGCTAAAATACCTAGGCTTCCATCTAAAACCAAATAACTACTACAATGAGGACTGGAGTTGGTTGTTGGCAACACTGGAAAAAATATTAAATACTTAGAGCTACATGTGTTGTCAAGGGTAGGTAGATTAGTAGTCGTCAAATCTGTACTATAGGCAATCCCAATCTACTATACGTCTCTAGCATGGATACCCAAATGCATCCTTGGAAAAGTAAGAAGGTTGTGTTTTAGGTTGTGGATAGGTAACAATGATAAGTCAATACTCCATTGGGTAAAATGGGAAAGGATTGCTGCCCCCAAAGCCTTGGGAGAATGGGTATTAAAAGACAACTTCCTTTTCTCTAAATCCTGGCTACAAAGTGGGGTTGGAGGTTGCTATCCACTCAGAGTCTCTGGACGTTATTAGTTACTCAAAAACACATTGCTCCCAACTCTATGGAGGAATGGATAAGAAGAGAAGATAAGCTGCATGAAAACATCTCTATTTTATGGAGGGAAATGTTGAATTCCTTTGAACTTATCGAAGAAGGATTGAATTAACAGGTTGCAAATGAAAAAAAAGTGAGGGTTCATAAGGATCCTTGGCATGGAAGTGGGGGGAGACACATTTTTCCTCAAGTCCTTATTGATTCTCTCAAAGACAAGGGTTACTTAAAGCTTTCTCATTTGGAAAAAATAACCAACACAACCATCTAGTGCCAAGGCTGGAAGTCAACAATTGAGATGGGCATTGAGGAAGTGCACAGGGAGGTCTGGTTAAGGTATCTAGATTCACTAGAAGATGGACACATAAGAATCACTGATAGGGATTATGAATGAGTTTGGTCCTTTTCCCCAATTGGCATATACTCACCCAGGCTTGGGTATGTACAACTGAATGTGGAAAGAGAAGTAGGGGAAGAAATCTAGTGGTGGAAGCCTATTTTTCGAGCAAAATGTCCTGCAAAGGCTCGTATTTTTATGTGGTGTGTCCTTAGAAACAAAGTCCCCACCTAGGATGTTAAGCAATAAAGATACAAAATTAGCCCTAGCTGGTGCACTCTGTGCAAAATGCACGAGGAAACA